>QEPC01011675.1:1052099-1093850 GCA_003113815.1 Sphenodon punctatus
ATTATGTATAAGTAAAAGGCCCACCTGAACCCAAAGAAACACTACCAAGGAAAAACGTTTTGTAACCACAGTTTAATGTTTACAATGTTATAGCCACAGTTGAATGTTTGAATTTGTTTACAATGTTATATAAAATAAAAGAATTTTTTTAAAAAAAATCATAATAAAAAAAATAAAAAATAGCTGAAGTAATGAAGGCCAGAGCTCAGGCTCGCGTTGGTACCAGACAGGCTGTCCGGGCATCTCAGGAGCAATTGCACAGCCGGGGTATGCCACAGGTCGCACAGGGCCATGGAGTGAGACTGGTTGGGCAACTGCGGGAAGCACCTAGTGCTCTATGCTGAGTGGTATCACGCCCACACCGATCAGCTGTGCATCCTGACCTCAGAGGTGCACCTGGGCACCCGCCTGTGGGTTAGCTTGGCCTGGAGTGCTTCTAGGGCCCAGCGTGCCCACCAGGCCCACAGGAACTCTCTGGCCAGGCTCAGCGGGTGGCCAGGGTGGACCAGCAGGCCATGAGCCACGCCCGGGCCAGGACCGCAGCGCTTCGCGAGGCGGCAAGGCACCTCCAATGGTGAAGAGAGACCAAGCAGTGGGCCGCCCTGCTCACTATTCCCATCTCCTGGCGGGTATGGGTCACAGAGCGGGCACAGGGGTGGTGGTCCTGGGCGCTGGCTCAGTGGGACGAGGCCGCCTGGAGGGTGCACTTTCAGATGGATAAGCTCACCCCACTGTGGCTTGCAGAGCTGCTCATGCCCTGGCTGGAGTGGCAGCACACCCCCATGAGGAACCCCATCCCCATGGTCTAGCGGGTGACCATCGGGGTCTGGGCCCTTGCAACGCCTGACTCCTGCCGATCTGTCTTGCAGCACTTCAGTGTCAGGGTGAGCACCATTGCCTGTATCCTCTGAGATGTCTGTGAGGCTATGGAGGGCATGGTCCTGGACCGAGCGATCCAGCTCGTGGACCAGGCGGCCGTGATAGCAAGTGCATGGGTGCCGTGGACGGTACCCACATAGACATCCTCCACCCCTCAGCTGGGGAGGCTGGGGAGTATGTAAACAGGCATGGGTATCACTCCCTGCAGCTGCAGGCTGTCGTGGACCACCAGGGGCAGTTCATCGACATCTTCATGGGAAACACTGGGCGTCGCCATGATGCCCGGATCAAGACCATTTCCCCCATCTATGCCCGGATGTACTGCGGGGACTTTGCAGACATGGGGATGACCCGGATCAAGGAGGTGCTGTTGCCCCCCCTGTATCCTGGGGGAGCCAGCCTATCCCCTCACGCGGTGGCTGATGAAGGTGTACCCAGTCGTCTGAACCCCAGTGGAGGAGCTCTACAATTCCCACCTGTGTGCAAGCCAGACCATGGTTGAGCAGGCATTCAGGGCCATCAAGCAGCGCTGGAGGAGCCTCGCTGTCCAGCTGGAGTACATGGTGGAGACCTCGGCCCTGGTGATAGGTGCCTGCTGTTTTCTGCACAACGTGTGTGAGACCGATGGGGCAGCCCTCGAATACCCTGTCCCACGTCACCCTCCCAGCCCATTGCCTCTGTACATGAATGCAGACAACCCAAGGGAATACCGGTACCGCAAGTGCATCCGTGCGGCCCTCACCAGGCGTATCAGCGGGGAGGCCCAGGCATGAGGGTGCTTAACCCTGAACCCACCATTGTGGGGCCCCCGGTGACTCCCTGGGTGAATTCCTCCATGGGTGCCTATCCCACACCTCCACCCCCACCCCTGGGGCCATGAGCGGACCATAGGAAGTGCTACTGTTGTCCCTACATTTATTTGTCAACCCAATTACATGTGCCCGCAACACCCCAACCCCCTCCCACCATGTGGGTGTGCCCCCCCTCAGACCGCCCTCCCCCTTCCCCCCATCCTCCATCCCCTGTGTGTCCTGGGAGGCCTTGGTTTCCACAGGGGCAGGCAGAGGTGGGAGGGAGGGCAGACCCGAGGGGCCCCCTGGGGTGGCTGCTCCCTCCAGAGGCCTGCGGGGCCCGGGAGGCGGGGCTGCCTCTGCTGGCATGGAGGCAGTTGGGGGTGAGGTGGGGGCACTGAGGGGCCCAGCATTGGACCCTGAGCAGGCAGGGTGCCCAGCGGGGTCGGTGCAATCCCATAAGCACTCATAATGCCAGCGTGCAGGAGCAGGGAGGTACCGATGTCATGGTACCTGTCCATTTTGGCTGAATGCTCCTGCACCATTCCCACAATGGCCTGTTCCAGCTGCCCGAACACCTCTATCTCCCTGCTGTGCTCCCAGTGCTCCCACCTCCGTTCTAGGCACACCTCTGCTTGGAGCCTCTGGTCCCATGCCTCCACCCATAGCAGGGAGCACTCTATGGCTGCCTCCATGTGGTCCACGGCTGCTATCATCCACTCCCCCTGTTCAGTGGTGGTCCGGACAATGTCCTCTGCCTGGTCCTCCCTCCGGTGCTGTACCCATGCCCGGTGTTCCCTCATCCGCTGTGCTGGGGGCATGGGTTGCTGGGGCCCCTCTGGCTGACCTGTAGGGTACAATGAGGTAAGTGGTTTGCCACCATGCCAGTCCACCCCGGGCCTGTGAGAGGTCTGAGAGTCTCTGTCCCCCCACAGCCCCCAGCGCCCTGGCCCCCCTGGCCCCTGTGTCCTCCTCCCAGTCTCCCTGCACCCCCCTGCAGGTGTGCCTCACCTGGGTCCTCCAGCTGCTGCCAGGGCTGCTCTGTGCTGGCCTCCTTGACCACCTGCCTCTGGTGCCGAGGCATTCCATGCTCTGTGAGGGTATGGGGTTGGTGGTTGGTGGATGGATGTTGGATCATCCTGGCGGCCCCCCAGGCCCCTGTCCCATGGTGTCTGAGGTGGGTAGGGCCTACCCCCTGGCCGGGACTCCCCCCACCCCCTCTGGTCCACCTTTCCTCCCACCTGCTGGCTTACCCTCGATGTCTGTCTCTGATCCCTCTGAGGCCGGCCCCTCCATGTTGCTATGCTCCCCCTGCAACCACTGGCTGAGGGTGATGAGTGTGCTGGCCTCGGACTCCACCTGTCCAGCCAGGGGGTGGGGGCTCTCTGTGCTGGTGTCTGGGGGGGGGGGCTGCTGGTCTCTCAGTTCCCAGGGCATTTCTCCTGGGGGTCTGGGGTCCTGGAGCCGATGCTTTCCTGGGGGATGGTGAGGGGAGGGGGTACCTTGGCCCATTTCCTTCCCTGGACCACAGCACTTCCTACAAGGCGTGGGGCAACTATCAACCCCTTCATATGGAGTTTGCGGTCCAGGGCATCGTAGTAGGTTGCTCCTCGTGGCCCCGCCCCTCCCTGATTCCCTGACGGGATCCCCCAGCACGCCTGTTAGCCATGCCGAAGTGATCCTGGCAGGGAATCTACAAATTGTTTCCATGGGTGTCTTCAGACATTACGAGATCACGGTGAACCACGGTGAATACCCACCTTTGGTCACCGTGTCTCGTACATCTGTTCGCGGCGCGCCAGATGTTGGCCACGGTCAATCCCCACATGGGGTTCGTTTGAACCACGCTTCCCGGGCTAGCCGGGGGAAGGTCCCGGGAAGTGTGGTCAAACGGACCCCGGGCCGTGACCAAGGAAAAGTCACGTCTGGCCACGCGCCACGGCCCGGGATCCCCGGCGGGATCCCGGGCCGTGGCACGTTCGGCCGGACGCAGCAGCCGCATTGGCCCCGCCGCCCGCCCGTCTCCTCGGAGGGCGGGCGGCGGGGTGCGTGGAGGGGGCGGGGCCGTGCGGCCACACGTTGCGCCGCGCGGCCCGGACCCTCCCACTTTCCCCACCAGGATCCCCCCGGCACGTCTGTTGTGCCGTTCCGGGGTGACCCCGGCGGGGAACGAAGCCGGTGATGCCGGTACGGGGCCAAAGGGCCCCGTGTCGTCTGAAAATACCCCATGATGGGGCGAATGCTGCCCCATCACATCTGAAAATATCCATGGTCTGGGCCGGAGCTGTGGAAGCGTGGTTGATTTTGACCCCATGTGGGTATTGACTGTGATGAACATCTGGCAGCCACTGAACAGATGTTCAGGGTGCTTTGGCCCCACCATGGGATTGACCGTGGTTTACTGTGGTTGATTGTGATCTCATAATGTCTGAAAATACCCATAATTCAACTGCTTATAAAATTTGCTTATCTAATCTTTCTGAAATTTGGTACACATAATGCCAAGGCCATTGGAGGTACAAACCCTCTAAGTTTCATACAAATATAATAAAAATTAAAAATGGCACAGCTGAAAATGTGTTTTCCATTGAAATCAATGGAAATCGAAAGCAAAAACAAAAACAAAATTTCAATATTTATGAAAATGAAAACAAAATATTTTAATAACAAAAACAAAACATGAAAACAAATAATGACATGTGTCCCTAGTGCACACCTCTAAGCCATAACCCAAAGAAGACTTTTTGAAATATGGAGGAATGAGTACTCAGTAGGACTGTAAATATATATTAATAAAATATTTACTAGGCTATAGAGATTAGTGGGTAGGCTATGAAATTAAAAAATGTAAGCAGCAATGAACATCAAGATCAGGTATTAATTATAGTTTTGGAGGATAACATAGAGCAGGGATAGGAATTTTGGATTCGGTTAGAACCCAATTGACCCAAAAATTGCCAATTCAGTTCTTCCGAAATTTTGGTTTCTAATCTCTATTAATTTTGGGGCAATTTGGGAATTTTTCATTGAATTTTTTCTGTTCTTTTTTTGAATGCAATTTTTTTTTAAAAAGAGTCAATAACCCCCCCACCCCAAATCTGAAACCCAATCAAAAACCAAAATTATTCAAAAACCGAATCCAGAAAAACCAAGTCAGAAATTTGCCCTGGAGTCCCATCCATAAGAAAAAATAATACTGAGAGCTTGAAGAAAAAAAGGTAGTAGGTGTTTATGATTAAAGGTCATACAATATTTTATTTATTTATTTTTATTTTTTATTTTTACAAATTTGTACACCTCCCCTCCTGCAACGCAGCTCGGGGCGGCTTCCATCATAAAACCCATAAAATACAAGAAAATCCATACAAACAATCAAGAAGATACTTAAAATATTAAATATTAAATATAATTATAACTATAAGCAGGGCTTATAGTTTTTAAGACTTTCCGGGGGAGGGCATTGTTTTTGTATTTGAATTTTTTATTGTAAAAATATCTGAAATAATTTCTATTGACAACTTATTCTCCCAGCACGAATGGAACCTTTGGATAGACATCACAGTTTTCATAGCAGTGAAATAAACTCCCAACCTTATTGGTTTAGTTTATTTAGTTAAGTTCCTATCCTACCCATCCTGTGGGCTCAGTGCAGGTTACAACACAACAAAACACACACTTACAGATATATAAAAACCAGTAAATCCCTTTAAAAACCATCCTAAAGCAGTCTCTCTGTCTGTCCAATGTTCAGCCAAACAATCTTATATTAGCTCTGGAAAATGCTTAGGCCCCGGGTTTTGGGGAAGGTATTCTATAACTGCAGAGCAGTCATTGTAAACTTAAAACAAAGGGATGGACACTAAGTATTATTATTATTCTTCAAAGTGTCTCAATTTTGTCAATGCTGTTGATAAGGAATGTGCTGTATTATGTGATGTATGGGAAAGGATCACTTAGACTGTGTAAGAAGGAAAGCCCTTTGAAGGAACTATGCAGAAGTAAATTGCACACACACACACACACACACACACACAAGCCAACCTGCAAGCCAGATAAATGGGCACAATAAGGGAATGAGACAGAGCAACATAACTGCAAATGGGAAAAAAGAGAAAGACCTCTCTTAAGACCTAAAGGTTTTGGGATCTCATATTGACATCTGTTTTTCAGGCAGCACAGCATCTAGAATATGATGGAAGGGAAATAGCTGCACAGCATTCCCACTCCACCCAGTTTATCTTTTGATTTGTATGTCCTTTTTTGACTTACCATCTAGCTCTCCTTCCGAGTGACTGCTGCACGGGGTGGGGGTGGGGAGTTAAATATTTATTACATTTTTTATTTATAATTTCTATAGCACTTTCAGTATACAAAGTAATTAAATCCCTTATCTAGTTCATCTTCAAAACAATCCTGTTCCAGGAACAAATCTTCCAGGAGTTGAAAAACTGTCTCTAGCCCGCCACTACTTGTAAATCCTGTTACAATCATACATACATTTATAAGTTAATCGCTTATACCACCAGGGCCCTTTATCCAATCCTTATGAAAGTTGGCAGAGATAGTAAATTTGGGAAGGGGTATAAACTTGCCAAGTTTCACCTACATTAAATGTGAGGCAAAGAAGTTACACCTAAGAATGTATATGAAGATATTTGCAAAATAAATTAATTCAACTGCTTCTAAAATTGGATTCCTTTATCCAATCTTTTTGGAATTTGGTACACATAATTACTTCCATTGGCGGCATAATCACTCCATGCTACAGCCAAATATAGTGGTAAAAAAATATGTTACCGCTGAAAAAGTGTTTTCCATTGAAACCAATGGAAAACGAAAACGAAAGCAAAAACAAAAATGACAATTTGATATTTATGAACATGAAAATGCCAGATTTAAATAAAGAAAATTAAAAAATGAAATCAAAAATGACATGGGTCCCTGGTGCACATCTCTAAAAAATGTACATCTGACTGTAACGTCTTTGTAGTCCAACCAGTGTACATGGAATTTGGCAGAGCTGTATTTCACACCTTTAGGATCATCTCTTACAAATATTGGAAATATGTGATAAAGGGTCCCAATTTTATAAGCCTGCACAGCATATGCAGAGAATGAGCCTATGCCAGGGATTCTCTTACGTGTCATTGCGGTATAAGATTGGTTTGTGATGCTTATTGGTCAGCAGAAATGTCAACCAAATATCCTCATTCTGTGCCATGACCACCCAAAATTCTCTCCCACCACGTTTTACTGGGAAGTTGGAAGCATCTGTTTAAGAAAGAGCCAAAAGAGATTCTCTTATGTCCTCTGTCACAGTGCTGCAGGATGTGATTGTGATGATAATTGCCCAGCCTGGATGTGTAAAACATGTCTCCTGAATTCTTGGATGCTTTCCCCAAAGACCCAGTTATGCCCCTTCTATGCCCATCTCAGTGCTTCCCCCTATGCCCGCCTCGAAGCCACCACTGATTGGTCCTGAAAACCTGGAAGCATTCAGTAATTGGCTAATGAATGTGTCTGTCAGTCTGTTGGGTTGCTTCACATCCTCCCTCCTACATCCTCCTTCCCCCTGCCATGCCAGGTGCCTGCCTCTGACAAGCACTGCATGTGGTGCTGTTTATCTGAATAATGGTCTTCAAGGGGGCAACTTAATTGTTTTATAAATTTGGGTCCCTTTATCAAATTGTCCTGTAGTTTGGCAAAAATAACAGGGAAGGTAAATGATACATTCCTGCCAAATGTCTTGTAAACAGGATGGAATACAAAAATGTTACATCCAGAAATACATTTTCAAGTTAATATCTTATAACATCAGGACCGTTTATCCAATCTTTCTGAAATTTTACAGGATAGGTAACCTTGGGGAGTGTCATAATTTCCCCAGGTTTCATGCAAATTGGATGGAAGACAAAGTTGTTGTAGTCAGGAACGTGTATGAAGAGTTTCTTAAAATCACAACAGTCAATTGTGTATAAAATCGGTTCCCTTTATCAAACCTTTTCAAAATTTGGTACACATACTAACCTTTATTGGGGGTACAATTTTACCATGTTTCATCAGAATTAAATATGAAACAAAAAAGGTATAGCCAGGAATTATTTTTTAAAGTTTTTTTTCCGTTTTTCTGAAAATGAAAATTTGTTTTCATTTTTGTTTTCATCATTATTATTTGTCTTTTTCATTATTACAATAATAAAAAAGAAAATTCAAATTTTCATTTTCTTTATCATAATAACAAAAACAAATTGCAACACCCCTATTATGGCTTCTTCTATGACATCCTTGTTTTGTTGCTATAGTTTTTATGACATCAACCTAACATTTCTCCCACACAGTTATAACTATTGCCTCATCTCCTGTAACTGGGAACATAACTGCGTTCTGATGCCTCACCGGCTCGCCGCATAGATACCTGCAGGGGAAAGAAAAGCGAACAGTGAGTGGCTGTTGCCCGCCCCTCCCCTCCCACCTGGAAGCAGCCCAGCTTGCTTGAAAAGGGACGTGCCAGCAGCTGCAGTGAGAAGCCCTGCTTACCATCCTCGGCAGTGGCGGCTGCTGTTGCATGGGCTCTGCACTCTGCTGCCCCACCGACTCTCCGCACAGACACCTGCAGGGGAAAGAAAAGCGAACAGTGAGTGGCTGTTGCCCGCCCCTCCCCTCCCACCTGGAAGCCACGGCCAAAGGGTGCGGCCCTTTGGGGCCCTTCGGGGATCGAAGGGGGGAGAGGGGGTAGTTCTCTGAGGCTGAAGTAATCAAGGAATGACTATGGACGTAGGATTTTGAGTCAAGTCAGTACCTGTTTGCCTCATTGGGTTTGATTCCACTCTGCTGTAGAAGAAGGGGTGGGGTCCTGGTGCTGTGGATGCTTTTCTCTGTGGTTGATATTTGTGGGGAATATAAGAGGATTTTTTGTGAGTGTTGGGGGGTTGGGTGTGTGTGTGTGAGGGCTGGTTTGTTCCCTGTCCCCTCTCCCACAGTGAGCCGCAGGCTGTATCGTAAGGGGTGGTGGGGGATATTTGGTGGGTTTTTTTTCTTGCACAGAGCTAGGGAGAAGGGGTGGGGGGTTTAGGAGGGGTGGTTAGAGGGTGGAGGTGGGGGGGGTTCCCGGGTACTGACCCTGGTGGCAGCAGGGGAAGTGCCTGGGGGGAGAAATTGCGGGGAGGGGGAAGGAGTCCGCACCCAGTGAGAGAGGGAGTTGGGCATGGGGTATGGCCCCTACTGGCCCCTGGTGGCAGCAGGATGGTTAGGGGGGGTGGGAGGGAGGTTAGAGGGGGGTTGGGTGGGGGATGGCCACAGGGTAAACAGCCAGGTTTTGGGGGCCCGGGGGTAGTGGACGGTGGGGAGGAGGTGGCCGTAGGGGTAGTTCTGGGGCGTGGATGGTACGGTCCATGGGGGCGGGTGGCTCGCGCCCCTAGGGGACCAAGGTGCCTAAAGGAGGTGCAGTTGGCCATCCCCCTGCTGGGGGTGTGGGAGGAGCCAGGCTCAAGGTCCACCGGTGGGGGGTTGATGCTGTTGAACGCGACGTCCGTGGTCAACAAGGCCCCGATTGTCCAGGATATAATCCTGGATGGGGCCGTGGACCTCGCATGCATCACGGAAACCTGGCTGGACAAGCTCGCTGGTCCAACTTTGGTGGATCTCATTCTGGCTGGGTATGCCGTGCAGCACCAGCCCCGCACAGGTGGCCGGGGAGGTGGTGTAGCAATTATTTTTAGAGAGGACTGGCCTGTTAGGAGGTATCCAGTTCAGGAGATTGTAGGTATTGAGGCCCTTCATGTGGTGTTCGATTTGGCTGGGGGCAAGCTAGGGGTGCTGCTGGTATACCAGGTTCCTTCTTGTCCAACGGCATCCCTTGCCACTCTAGCGGAGCTGGCCTCGGAGGTGGTGTTGGGCTGCTCTAGGACATTGGTCCTGGGGGACTTCAACATTCACGCCAATGCAGGCCTTGTCAGGGCGGAGCGAGAATTCATGGCCGCCATGGCAACCATGGATTTGTCCCAGGAGATTATCTGCCTGACCCAAGAGGGGGCGCATACCCGCGACCTGATCTTCAGTTCTGGCCTTGAGGTGGGGGGTCCAGTTGTGAGGGGGGTTACAGCAGTGCCCTTGTCATGGACAGACCATTATATCCTCCAGGCCAGCCTTACCATGCACCACCTCCAGAAGGGGAAAGGACCAGTTATTAGGATGGTCTGCCCTCGGAGGCTGATGGAACCCCAGCGGTTCCAGGAAGCCCTGCGGGAATTAACCTTGGATCTGGACGGTCACTCTGTCAATGAGCTGGTCCAGTCTTGGAACATCTTGCTGGAGGAGGCCATCAACAGGCTGGCTCAGAGACGCCCTCTGCCTCGGTCTCATCACCACAGGGCCCCTTGGTTTACTGAGCGGCTGAGGTGTATGAAGCAAGTAGGCAGGAGGCTGGAGCGATGCTGGCGGTGTACTCGCTCTGACTCCGACCAACTTCTCCATAGGGCCCATTCGCAGTCCTATGTGGAGGCTGTGAGGGCAGCAAGGAAGGAGTTCCTTGTTGTCCTCATAGCGTCTGTGAAGTCATGTCCGGCGGAGATGTTTCAGGTGGTGCGGGGGTTGGTCAGTCCGGCCTCGCTCCACCTGGACGGGGATGTGTCCCCGGCCCACTGTGAGGAGTTTGACATCTACCTCGCAGACAAGATGGCTCGGATTCAGAGCGAATTTGCCGCTGGATTGGGGGCAGTAGGTAGAGAGTGTGAGGTGATGGAGGTCCCGTATGGTCCATCTTTATGGGGGGAGTTTCAGGAAGTGACACCAGCCGATGCGGTGGATGTCTTGGGGTCTGTGAGGGCCACTAGTTGCGAACTTGTTCCATGCCCGTCCTGGCTGGTGAAAGTCTCCAGGGAGACATTGGGGACGGTGCTGGCAAGGGTAGTGAATGCGTCCTTACAGCAGGGGAGGTTGTTGCCCAGTCCCAAGGAGGCTGTGGTGCGCCCCCTGCTGAAGAAACCATCATAGGACGTGGACACCTTCGCCAGTTACCGTCCTGTCTCTAACCTTCCCTTTTTAGGGAAGGTTATTGAGCGGGCGGTGGCACTCCAGCTCCAGGTGCATCTAGACAGCATCGGTTTCCTGGACCTGTTTCAATCTGGGTTCCGCTCCGGCTATGGCACCGAGACGGCATTGGTGGCCTTGGTCGACGACCTCCGTCGGGAGATGGATGCAGGATATTCAACATTTCTCATCCTGCTAGATCTCTCAGCCGCTTTTGATACCATGGACCATGGGCTGCTGCTGAGACAGTTGCGTGACCTGGGGGGTCTGGATGGGACTGTTCTGGAATGGTTCCATTCATTCCTGTCAGGGAGAAGCCAGCGGGTGGTGCTGGGGGAGGAGACATCTTGCCCCCGCGCCTTATCATGCGGCGTTCCACAGGGTTCCATTCTGTCTCCATTATTGTTTAATGTTTATATGCAGCCCCTGGGGGAGATCGTAAGAGGGTACGGGGTGCATTGTCACCAATATGCTGATGATACTCAGCTATACCTCTCTTTTTCAATGGACCCAGACCCTGCTGTCTCATTGCTATCCCAGTGTTTGGAGGCCGTGGCGGAATGGATGTGGCAGAGCAGATTGAAGCTTAACCCCGATAAGACGGAGGTGATGGTGGTGGGGAGAGCGAGGGCGGTGTTGTCCCCCCTTATTGGGGGGGGGGTTCGCCCTCCCATAGCTCAACAGGTCCAGAGTCTGGGGGTGGTTCTGGATGCAGAGCTCCGCCTAGAGCGGCAGGTGGAGGCAGTCACAAAGGCTGCCTTTCGCCAGTTGTATCTGGTACGGAGGCTGCATCCGCTTGTCTCCGGACCAGACCTGGCCTCCGTCATCCATGCCTTCATCACCTCAAGGCTGGACTACTGCAATGCGCTCTACGTGGGGCTTCCCTTGTGCCTGATTCGGAGGCTGCATCTAGTGCAGAATGCGGCGGCCTGCCTCCTTTCGGGGACGGGTCATCGGGAGCACATAATACCAGTGCTACAAGCTCTGCACTTGTTGCCGACAGCGTGCTGAGCCAGGTTCAGGGTATTGGTATTGATTTAAAAAGCCCTGCACGGTCTTGGCCCCTCATACCTCAGGGACCGCCTCACCCTCCGCGCCCCGGAGCGGCTCCTTCAGTCTTCCGGGGGTGCCTTCTTGGAGGTCCCCCATGTTAAGCGGGGGACCACAATGGAGAGGGCATTCTCGGTGGCCAGGCTGCGGCTTTGTAACTCCCTGGCGGAGGAAGCTCGCCTGGCCCCAAGCCTCTTGATATTTCGGAAAAGGTGCAAGGCCTGGTTGTTCACCCAGGCCTTTGGGAAGGGGGGGAGGGTGTAGTGGGTCTTTTTATCTCCCCTATCCTATTTATTGTTTTATGTATCCTGAGCCCTGTTTGTATTGTAATATTTGATAGTGTATTTTTTATCTGTTTTAAATTGCTTATATTACTGTTTTATATTGTTGGAAGCCGCCACGAGCTGTGTTCAGGAGGGGCGGGGTACAAATGCAATAAATAAATAAATAAATAAATAAATAATTTCTCACATGTTTGTGGAGAAAGTTTGAAATGTCTGCTAAGTGGCTAAATCCCTTGTCTTCCAATGGGTGTAGCAAGATGCGTAGGACTGAACTCTTTGGAAAACTCTCCAGTATACAAGTTTCTGTCTTGGCTCAGAATACTTGTTGGGATCTGCTGCATTTCTTAGAGTCAGAGTTGAAAAATTCCCCTCCTTGCAAAAAAAAAAAAAGAAACACGCCAAAAAATCCTCACAAAAGCTCTTTATAAACTATACTGTTAAGGTGAATTTTATCCCTTCTGTTTATAGAATCTTTCTTCCTCAAAAGATTTCTTGGTGCCGTTGGATATAAACAGATTTATGCAGAGTCTGCCCGCCCCCAGGCCTATTCTGGGGGCACAGCCCCCCCCATGTCCACCCACTTCCATCTCCCTTTTGGTTCACTTTAGACAGATTGGCAGGGGCCCCTGGACTGCAGTCCACCCATACAATGCTCCTTGGCACCATAGAGTTACAGCCACTCAATCAATGCTCTAGGCTAGCTGCTGCAACTTCATGGTGCTGACCAGGGCAATGACCAGCCAGTCATGGAGCTGCACCTTGGTTCCACCCAACAGACAGCAGCTTCAAATTTGGCCATTGCTCCAGGTCTGGCTGACCAGCTCCATGTGGTGTGCTCTGGCATCTTTAGGAGTGCTGGCAGCGGGACTGCCCTGGATCAGGCTCTGCCTTGCACATTTGGCAGGCGCCATTACACCAACAGGTCAATCCAGGGATGAAGCAAGTTGCATGGGAAGAAGGGGATCAGCTATTCTCCTAAAATCACCCATTGGAATAACTTTGGGTTAAAATGTTGAGTGGGGAGGGGTTGCCTTTAAGCTCCAAAGTGCAATCTTCCATCCATTAAAGTCAATGAGAGCTGTGCCATTGGTTTCCATTAGTAGAGGAATTTGCCCATAATGTCGCATTGTTACAAAGGCAAATTTAATTATCCCTTTGTTCCTCTCTTCAGGGAGACCTGCCCCAGGTATTTTCTGAGGGTCTGCTTACCCTGCCATTCTAAAGTTTCAGTGAGACAGAGTATCCTCACCTTAAAAGCATATGCCCTGCAAATTGAATCATTCAGTTAACCCATTAAAAATCTATGATTTTGAGACACCGTACAGTTACCACCATAGCCTATGTGAGTAGCTAAATGATGGAAGTTCATTTGGTGGGGGCTCAGAAGTCGAGGACAAGAAATCTGGGTATTCGTATCCCATCTGCTCTGAATGCCAGTGTGATGTCTCTCTTCTGTACCTGTGTAATCATGCCCATGTTTGTGCTTAATGAAGTTAAGTCCCTTCTTTTTACACATTGAGACTTTGGGTAATTTCAGACATTGGGTGATTTCAGAAGTGACGGGGCGCCTATTGGCCCTGTCATGGAATCACCTTTTGATTCCCCGCCAGAATCAAAAAGTCACGTCCAACAGACATGCCGGCTGATTCCAGTGGGGAATCGGGGGGGGGGGCTGCGCAGCGCAACATGTGTCCGTACAGCCCCGGTCCCCATGCTCCCCCAGCCGCCTGCCCTCCTGGAGACGGGCGGGTGCAGCAACCAGTCCGTCTGCTCTGTCCGATTCCAACCCGGGGTCTGGGCCACGGCCCGGAATCGGCAGCGGTAACAGACGTTACCATCCAGTGATTCCCAGCCGTGGTTCAAATAACCACGCTTTTGGGGATGGTGGTGGCCCCAGACCATCCTCAAAAGTGTGGTTATTTTGCTCACTGACGGTGGTTTGCTGTGGTGAACATCTGGCAGCGAGCAACCAGACATTACGGGACCATCCAGCACCACGGGTGATTCACCATGGTTGAGTGTGGTATCGTAATGTCTGAAAATACCCTTTATGAGATCACAGTCAACTTCAGTGAACCACAGACAATCCCGCAGCGTGACCAAAGAGCCCTGAACGTCTGATCGGCAGCATCCAGATGTTCACCACAGTCAATCGCCCACAGGGGCCAAAGCCAACCATGGGTGAAAGCAGACATGACGCTAACCACCCTTTAACCACCCTTGCTGGTTATTTATGCATGTTGAAGGGCTGTATTAGTGCCCTATGCAGCTCTGAAACATGCATAAATGACCACCAAGGGTGGCTAAAGGGTGGTTATCATCATGTCTGTTTTCACCCCAGGCTTCTGGACGTCGGGACGGGACCATCCCCGGAAGCGTGGTGAAAGCGATTCCCACGGGGAAACTGCCAAATGTAATGACTGAATGCCAACCACAAGACGGAATCAGAACGAATGATCCCCAGCCATGGCAAACGTGGCGGGACGGAAAAAGATGGAGAGGAGAGCAGAGGGCAAGCGAGGCAGGGGGAGGGCACAAGGCGACATGGTATGGACAATAAACATGAGGTGTAGTTACAGCAACAGCTTTATTGTCTGCTTCGTGGTAACAGGAATAGGGCAGGGTAGTCGCTTGCCTGCCAACCAGTGTTTCCCTGGAAATGGTGCATCTCCCCTGGGTGCACCTGCACTCCCATTCTGGAGGCTCGTGCCCCGGGCCCTCATGTGCCCATCTGTGCAGTCCATAGCTGGTTGCCTGTTGTCATCACCTCCCTGCTATCCGTGCTTGCTGGACAGTCAGTGCACTCAGTTCCTGAAGCTGGGCTGGGTCCACTCCCTACGCATTACTTGCTAGCCATGCCTTGTTGCAGACTGCAGTCTTTTCGCGTATCCTTGGGGCTCCCGTGCTTCCCTCCCCAGTCCACATGGCATCATGAGGCCACCCTTTCCTTGCTGCTCAGACCCTCTGCTCACAGGGCTATGACCATCAGTGCTGCCCCTGGGCTCCCGTGCCCCGGTTCGCCTGGCGCCCTCCATAGCTGGACCTTCTGGGAGACCATAGCCCTATGTGACCTGTGTCAGTCCCCAGCCATGCAACTGCTCCTGTGATGCCCAGATACCCTCTCTGGTCTGGTGCCTATGCGACTCTGAGGTCTGGACTTCGCTACTTTGGCTATGAGGCAAGCGGTAGCGTGTGCCGGCTCCATGTGGAGGAGCTTGGCCTCCGTCCCTTTCGTGGTGGGCGCATTCCAGAGATGAGGTGCTCGCATGTGGTGTGGTCAACAGGGGAGATCATGTAGGCCCTCTCAGTGTGTAGCCTGGTTGGTTTCATGACCTGTCTGGAGGAGGGGGGCCCTGCCCTGATCTTTTCCTCTTCTGCTGAATCCATGGGGCCCGTGGCTACCAGCGGTCATATGGGGCAGATTATTACCAGTTGTTGGAGCTTGAACACCTGCCATGGCTCCCTGATTCTGACTATACCTTGTCAGGGCCCACCGGACCGGAGCTGATGGTGCTGGTCGCTGTGTGGACCCATGCTGATGTTCAAGTGGGACTCACCGTGCCAGATCCGTTTGAGGCCTACTACCTCATTTCCCACCACATGGTGAGGCTGGGCTACTGCCAGGGCATGCTTCAGTGACCCCACTATGTGCATCTGGTGAGTCAACTTGTCCCAGCCCCCTTTGTGACCCCCTGCATCTGGCTGTGAGGCCCCCTGTGCCTTCGAGTGTGATGGATGACAGCCCCACCGTGTGCTCCCTGCACCTCGTTGCTGGCTCGGGGCATTGGCCTCTCGCTCTGCACCATTCTGGCCTCATGGCTCTTCTGGCTGGTTCACTGGCCTCTGTTCCACTCGCCTGTGTCGCTGTTCCCCCTCCATGGGCACCCCCTGTCATTCGCTGCCTGTGGTGTTCCCCTCCGTGCCTGCCCCCCCCCTTTGGCTTGTTCCTGCTGCCTGACACCACTACCAGTTCTCCCCATGGTGTCTTCCTCCCTTACCTGGCTGCCTGAAAGCCTGTGTCCATGCCCTCCCCCCCTGCCCCCTGGGTGCCTCCATGACTGTGCGGGACTTGGGGCCACTGGACAGTGTCTCCCAGACTCCTCTGGGGGGGGCTGCATGTGCTGCCCACAGGATCCAGCTTGCCTCCATCCCCAGTCGTGCTTCTGTATCAGCGAGGGGGATCCTTGCCAACTGGATCTGCCTCGGACCACTCCGGTGCCTTCCCCATCTTAGCTGTCCTCCCCCTGTGACCCTGTTCCATCCCAGTGGGGGCCCCTGTGACTTATTATTATTATTATTATTATTATTATTATTATTATTATTTTATTAATTTTATTAATTTTATTATTTATTGGCTTTTATATAGCACAAGGAATGTACCTGGCACTTTACAGAGCTTCAGACAGACATGGTCCCTGCCCGAGAGTTTACAATCTAAAGACAGGGGGAGGGGAGACAGGGAAGGGGGAACTGAGGGAGGGACAAGGGATGCAACATTCATGAGGATGCTATTGGGTGGCCTGTGCTCCCTGTGCTGTCAGTGGGGTTCTGGGTGTCTTTCACCATGTCCTGGACTGTTCCCGGCCCAGTCCCCTCCCTTTTCTTGGCCCAGGGCTCCCCCCCCCCTCCCCGTGTCCATGGTGCTGTGTGTGTTGACCTTCCCAGTGTGCTTCTCCCTTCCTTCCTTTCTCATCCGGGTGTGTTTGCGCCTGGGCGTTTGTGTTCTGCTGTGTCTGCAGCTTCCCTGTCTGCTCCTCCCCCTCCCTTCCCATTTCCCTTGTGTGGGTGTGGGTGTTGCCTTTTGGCACTTTTGACTTCCTTTGCCCTCAGTCAGCCATGTCTGCCTCCCGCCCTGCCCTCAGTGTCTTCTGGGTGTTCTGACCACAGTCCTGGATCGGCGTAATGTCTGTTGCGTTGCCCCGGGCCGTGGTCCAGCCATCTGTTTCCTTGCCATGGTCCCGCTCTCGTCACATCTGTTCAGGGCTTTCCTGGACCACGGGAGCGGGTTGGCCGGTTTGCCACAGTTGGAAATCCACTATGGTGACCCGAGTGCACGTAACGTCTGAAATTACCCCATGTTATTTTCCGTATGCCAGTAATACTGCCCTAGTAAGGAAAATATTTAATAATTCAGAATTAATGTAGCATAGTTGTCCTCTTATTCACTGTATCTTTGCTGAAGAGATCAATGTCAGGCTGGAGCAATATGTGTTGCTAGCTGAAACAAAATTTCAAGAATGATTAAAAATTACAGTAAATAATTAAAAATGGATCCACAACGGTAAGAACAAAGATAAAATAGAAGTGTAATAGAGTCAGTGAAATGTGCAAAGTTTTATTAAGAACTAATAATCAGACTGAATGTATTCAATGCACAGTATCAGTCTTGAAACTCACTGATTATATTATCTTATTTTTTTGCTCTGTGAAGTTGATTTTGTTTTCAGTATTAAAACCGTGGACCCTTTAATACAGGACCTTCCTTCCATCCTTAACAGGACCTTGTTAAGTGCCAATCAAGTTTTATATGACTCTCTCTCTGACAGCTTAATCAGACACTTACTTTAAAGTTAGAAATTTTAATATTTTGAATAATTAATTTTAATCACTTAAGTGCCACTTAATCAAAATTCTCTTCCATGGTAATGATTATTGTAGTCAGTCCTTTTCTCTAACACTTAAATGTATATCGTACGTTAGTATCAACCTCAAGTACTTACAGTTAATGTTTTTAATCTACTTCCTAATATTCTTTTTTCAATTATCAGTTGCATTTAATGGCTGGTGATTTTTAAAGCAACATTAATCTTTTAATTTACAATAACTTTATTTAAGAAAATATTGCCAGCTTCCACGAACATATAAGTTATTATTCTAACAACTCACATTAGTGATTTAAGCTGTTATTCCAATACTCGAAATGCTGAAAACATAATGTGATATCACTGTTCATTTGTCATTTTAACCATGTTTACAGTAGAAATTACTTTACCAATTGAGTTTTCAGTTGTGTTAGAATTTGGCCGATAAAAAATGAGATGACGCCCCATTTTGGCCCCTCGTAACCCAGGGGTTGCATGCCTTGCTTTGGCTGGGTGATCCCAGGCTGGAGCTGGCAGCAGGGAGGGCAGGGATGATGGGAAGCAGCCGTTGCTGCATCTGCCTCAGGTTCCCTTCCCAGCCCTGCTCCAAGGAAGAGGAGAACCAGCCACCTCTGCAGAGAAGGAATTGCCACAGGTTATCTGTGGTCATACACTGCCTTTGATACCCACTACCCTCCTTTCCCACCATGCCCTGCATGGTGCCAAGTGCCAACCAAGCAGCAGGCAGAACTAGAAGCAATGTGGCACACAATTATTTTATTTTTTTAAAAACTGCATGGCATAGTAAAGGTGGTAAACATAACCCCCATCCCCCAGCATTGGCCCTCTGGACAGGTCAGGCCTGGTCAGGACAGGCCAAACCATACCAGGACAGGCCATGCACCCCTCCCCCCCAGACAGCTACTTACATGCAGCAGCACTGTAGCACACAGCCAAATTCACCAAAGAGAGTGGACAAAATGACTTCAGCCACTTTTACGTTACCCTGGCAGCAAATCAAAACTTGCCATCTGGCTTAGCATAACTCAACTGTCCCCTCCCATACCCCCCTCCTACCGAATAGGGCACTAAGTTTCATTTCCAGAAGAAGCTCAATTGTCCACCAGCCCCCCACATGTGCAACAGTTTCTGAAGTTTTCCAAATAAAAGCCTTGGTCCTTGGAACTTTGGTATTCGGACTTTCTGAACCAAATACCATAATTTTTGCTGAATTCCTGTTTTCCAAAGACTTTGTTTCAGTCCTAGAATATACCGAGAAATCTCTTTTAGCATGCTGGACTACATTTCCCAGCATGTTCCAGGAGAAAAGATGGTTGACAGATCTCCTGGACTGCAGTTGGGAGATGTGCAGTGCAGGGGCACTTCATTGGGGTCACAGCGCTGGAGGGACCTTACCGGTGGCGGCAGGTGGCCAGCCAGTTCGACTTTGACTCCAACAGTGCATCACTGAGCATCCACAGAATGTGGCCATTTTGCACATGCACAGCGATTTTTTAATTTGTATTATTTGTAATAAATAAAATGAAAAAATAAAACAAAAACAAAAATGAACATTTTCTTTACAAAAAACTCTTAAAATTATGGGGGTTTTGTAAACAAAAACAAAAACTAATATGAAAACGAATGATGTGCCTGCTGCACACCCCTAGTAAGAGCCAGATGAAAGGGCTCAAGAACAAGGTGGGGTGAAAGGCAAGGACTAAGACAGAATCAGGAGCCCATAAGGGCTCTTGGTCTAACAAACAAGAGAACTGTCCATTGGTGTTTGTAGAAGGCATCCTTACCATTTTTGTTTTCATTTACAAAAACTCCTGCATTTTCAGGGTGGGGGAGGATTCATTAGGGTTGTTCCAAGTAGGGAAAAATATTTGCAAGTATTCCCCGAGGGCGCAAGGAGCGGTTCCAAATCTTTGGGCTGCCCCTAGGAGAATACTCACAAGTTTCTGAGAACTGGGAGATTACTGGGGGGTGGGGGTCAGGGGGTGCTTAATGGGGAGTGGGGGGCCTATCAGGGGAATCAGGGTGGGTTATTTACCTTCCAGAAAGGTTCTTTGTGTGCATGGCCTCTTCCCAGCTTGTAAATTTGAAAGTAAAAAAACACATACAACTGAGTATGCTCAGAAAGGGCTCTGAGCATGATAGGCCCTTTTCGAAGATGAACACTGCCAGCGCCATCTTTGAAAACTGCATTTGGTGCATTCAACCTCAATTTCCCAATTTCCAAAGATCTGAAGAAGGCCACTGGAACTTTGGAACTTGGGAAATTGAGGCCGAATGCACCAGTCCTTGGTGTTTCCCAAGGTCCAAGTTTCAGCACTAGTTTTCATAAACGACCCTATGGTTTTGAAGGGTTTCCCCAAGAATTTTAAAATTAAAAATTAATTTTTTAAAAAATCACTGTGCACACACAAAATGGCCACCAGTTCTGCACATGCACATCCCCTTTTCAAAATGGCACCAACGCTGCTGGCACCATTTTGAAAAAGGGTGTGCCATTTTGTGCATGCACAGGTTTTTTATTATTTTATTTTTATTTTATAAATGAAAATATTGTGTGCTGGTGAGGGATCTGGGAGACCGCCATGGGGGCCAGGAGCTTGCTGGGGCACTGTCCAGATGGATGGTTCCCCTTCTGTGGAATTGAGCGCTGAAGCCAGAGCCTGCATTAGCGAGAAGGGAGTGTCAGAGCTGGTGAGCCTAAATTGAAGTGACTGTTCCTGCTGGGCATTTGGTTGCTCTGGGCAACAGAGAGAGACACACACCCCTCCTTCCAGCTGTTGCTTAAATCTGGAGCGGTGGCCTGCGGTCAATGTGTGTGCTGGTTAGGGATCTGGGAGACTGCCCCAGGCACCAGGAGCTTGCTTGGGCACTGCCCATCTGGATAGTTCCCCCCCATGCAATTGAGCACTGAAGCCGGCCATCACAGGCATTAGCAAGGATGGAGTGTCAGAGCTGGTGAGCCTAAATTGAAGTGACTGTTCCAGCTGGGCATTTGGTTGCTCTGGACAACAGGGAGAGGCACGCCCCCTCCTTCCAGCTGTTGCTTAAAGCCAAAGTTGCAGCCTGTGGCCACACTGTACGCACATGCCATGAACAGTGCACCTAAGGGCGGGACGTGCAATGGTGCACACTTGTGCACGCGGCCTTAGGTGTGGGCCACGGTGCAAGGATTCCATCTGCCCTCCCCAGTATTGTAGATGATGGGAGGATACTAGCCATAAACCAAAGAGGCTCTTTGTGGGGTCACTCAGTGCTGAACACTCACTCGCTGCTGAACTCAGTGAAGCCCACTGACTGTGCAGGGGTCAAGCATTGCCAGCGTAAGCCCCTAGAAGAACAAGGCTCTTTATGAACTGTTATTTATGACTGTGTTATTAGTTACAGGGGTCAAGTGTTGCCGACATTAACCACAAGAATTTTTTATTATTTATTATTAAAATTTATATGCTGCCCCCTCCTGCCAGAAGCATCTAACAAGTATCTAACACAAGGCAACTAACAACATTTTAAAACACATAACTAAAATAAATTAAAACAACCTAAAATCCCCAGATTAAAATAACCCATACCCAACCCCTCCCTAACCCAACCCAAACCCTCAGCCACTACCTGTCTCCCTCACCCCTACCCACTCCCTTCCCTGAAGGCCTGAACAAACAGCCAGTACTTACAGGCCTGGTGGAAGACCAGAAGACTTGGGGTCAGCCGAGCTTCTCCAGGAGGGAATTCCACAGCCGCGGTGCAGCCACCAAGAACACCCTCTACATTGTGGCCCCCCGGCTAACCCAGGGAACCTCCAAGAAGGCGCCCCTGGCAGACCGCAAGGATCACCCCAGGACCCGAGGAGTGAGGCGGTCTCTCAGAAGAGCAAGGGTTTTTTAATTTGTGCTATATATTTATGACAGTGTTTTAAGGTTACAGGGGGCAAGTGTTGCCAGCACAAGCCCCAAGAAGGGTAAGACTTTTTATGAATTTTTGTTCTGTATAGTCATGATTGTGCTCTAAGGTTACAGGGGCCAAGGGTTGCCGGCATAAGCCTTGAGAAGGGCAAGTCCATAAGAACTTTTGTTTGTAAATTTATAACTGTGCCACTAAAGTATCAGGGGCCAAGTGTTGCCAGCACAAGTACCTAGAAGGGCAAGGCCATATGAATTTCTGTTTGAGTTTTCTGCTGCACCTATATTTGAAAATGAAAACAGATGAAAGCAAATAACAAAGATGGCGCTAGCCTTATTAATATGGTTTTGTAATATTAGTTGCAGACAGGAATGGGGCTCCATTCATTTTTGTAATATTAGAAAATGTTACAGATGCACACCACTACTCTCCATTGAGTTGTACAGAAAGCTGCCTAATTCCTTTTGGAGCCTTATATGGCCAACAGCAGTCAATGAGAAATCAGGGAGGAGCTGCTTTTCTAGATGATCAGGCCACAACCAGATCATCTGAAGAAACCTAGGGGTAAGGAAAGGAGCCAGTGTTAGGTCCCTGCCTCAAACCCTTGGCTGCTGGGTTGAGTGGTGGAGGTTTTCCCCCAGTGCCACCTCCTGGTTTACCTATTGGCAAGCCTCTCATTGTATTTGTTAGGATTCCTCCCCACACTGATCCCTCATGCTCTCCCCAGTCCCCTCACCACGCCAGCTGAGCCCTATTATCATTAGCACCTGGGCCCAGCAGAGGTACCAGGAACTAAACTTTTCTCCCATTGGTCCTGGGGACATTTAGCTGGCTTTAAAAGCCATATCATTCCCTGGGCATCTCAGAGCAGCTCATTGCCTCCAGCTGGCCAAATCACTGACTTAGGCTCATGCTCTCAGCTGCCCCCAACCCAGTCCTTCTAGCCCAGCCACTTGCTACCTAGTCCCTACCTGTGCACCTCCTCCCTCTCTCTCCTCCTCCTCCTCCTCCTCCTTTGCCCTATGTACGAATCTCTCAGTTTGACTTCTGCTTCATCTTAGGCCACTTGTCCTCGTTACAGAGATATGGCGGAGAAACTGCACTGCTTACTCTATCTGAGTGCATTCAGTACAAACTCCTATCTTTATCTTCAAGGTGTGAGGTTTGGGAATACCTCACAAGGGAGAAGTTGAGAAAAGGGATAAGGAACCACTTGTTCGGGGACCCCGGAACACAAGGCAGTGCCTGGAAAACTACCCTCAGGATCTTATAGGGCTTTAGGATCGAAAAGATACCCAGCCTAGATCATCATAGGGTATCTGGGATAGCGCAAGCCTTGGTCCTCTCCCTAGACAATAATCACTCAAGGTCCCCGGAGGGGAGGGAACGAGGGAGGAAGACAGTGAGATGGGGGATGTGCGAATCCCTAGGAAGGGGGTTAGCGGAAGGGACAGGGCTAACACTCCAAGGGCCTAGGAACACCACACATGAGAAGGCAAGGGGGTTTACTCACCTGCTCCACTCCTCCCACTTACTCACTCACATGCTAGTCACCTCTCAGTCTCTCACACAAGCATGCACTTCCACAATAATAGGTTACTCAAAGATACAGAATCATTAGTCAAGAACAAGGGGGCCAGTCTCACAGGCAGAGCACCGCTCACCAGCAAGGCAGCTCTGTTTGTCTTGCTTAAGTAGCTCCGTGGAGGGAGGAAGAGCTGCAGACGTGCGGAGCGACGCAGCCTCGTCTCGGGGTGTGTGTCTGGCGCTGCCGCTCTCCGTGTATCAGGGCATTCATGTCCAGCGATGCTCGTGGCTGCCAGGGGCGTATCCAACGTGCTGTGTGTGCCGCTCTCCTGACTTTGTTCTCCACTTCCGGTTTTCGGGTTTTTTGTAGTGGCACGGCAGCTAGCTCTGGGGGCCCGTGAGTGGGGTGTTGTGGGAATCCCCAGGCCCAGTGGGGCACCCGGGATCCTAGGGGTGTGTCCTCTGGGCGGGAGCCAGACAGAAGAATCTTCATGACCTTGTTCCCCCTTATCTTTCTGCTACATTCCCACTCGGGGTCTTTGCTCCTCCCTTCCTTCACCCTCACCTGTCCCAGAGCCTCCTGCTTCTGGAAATGTATTTGCCCCTTCTCCCATTCTGTTCCCCATGCCTTGAACTTACTTCCTCTTAACATTCTTCTTCTGTCAGGCTTTTTCTAGCTCCTCCTCTTCCTCAACTCTCAAAATTGCACACTGATGCTGTCCTATCATTCAGAGTCTCATTATCTCCTGTAGCTAAGCTAAGCACATGCATGAATGACTTCTCAACTTTGTGACTCTCTCTCTTTCTTCTTTGTCTTTCTCCCCATGTCTTCCCCAAATTGTAAACTCTCGGGCTATGGACCTGTCTCTTATTAATGATTGTCCAATGCCAAGCACATTGCTGGTGCTAAATAAATAAATAAATAATGGTTTATTATAGGGATGGGCAAACGCGGTTCGGAGGTTCGGACCGAACTCGACCAGTTTGGTCGACTGAACTGAACTTCTGAACCGAACACGATTTTCGAACCAAACCGAATTTCCAAACTCGGCTCTGTTCGCCCATCCCTAAAAGATAATATTTCATTTAGTTCAATGGGGTTTGAATTTCCAAACTTTGTTCGGAAGTTCGGAGTTCGGACCGAACTTGAATAGTTCTGTCGACCGAACCAAACTTCCGAACTGAACTGAATTTCCAAACTGAACCGAACTGAATTTCTGAACTCGGTTCTGTTCACCCATCCCTAGTTTATCATACTCTCTACCTCATGCAGAACTTGCATTCTAGCATAATTTACTTTTCAAACAATTTTGTACATGCCTGGTGTATCATTCACTAAGTCAAACAATTCCCTCTTTCAAAAGCCAGCCTACTTCACAGCAATGACTGCATCTCAGTTTGACATTTTATTTATAGTCAGTGCACATTCAAAACTCTTTCCTAATCAATAGTCAAAATTCCACTTCAGATGACACTGTGCTACTCGTTGCAACACAAGACTGATTTGCATCCAAGTGCATGGTACTTCGACAAGTTACAGTTCTCATTACTGATCATGAGTATAATTTCCCATTAACTGTGCTGCAGTGTGTAACTCTGCTGATTTTCCATTTAAGTGTAATATATTAACACAAGAACTCTTAACACTTTCTCTTCTGCATTTATTCTAGAATTCTTGCTCAGTGCTTTCATTGTTTTAATCAATTTCTTTACTTTCAAATAATGCAGTGTATATGAAGATGAATATAACTTTATGAGTTCTTATCATTGTCACTGGATTTTCATGACATGTTACAGAAACACCCGTCCGGGAAGGACCCCAATCTTGTTGCAATATTTAGTGAAAACAAGAGGCAATAGTTATCTCAGATGTGAATTATTTGCCTAAGTAATATACTTTCTCAATTTTAGTTGTGTGGTGTTTTTTTTTTCTTTTTTGAAAAATAAAATCATAGAGTTGGAAGGGCTCTCATAGGTCCTCTAGTCCAACACTCTGTTCTATGCAGGAAATCTGCAGTTACAACTTCCCTGACAACAAAGGAGAGCTCACCACCTTCCTAGGCAATGTTTCATTGTCAAGCAGCTCTTATCGCTAAGATGTTTTTCATAATGTTTAACTGAAATCTGTTTTATTGTAATTTGAGCCCATATTTCTAGTCTTGCCCTCAAGTGTTTACCATCTTCTGTGTGACAGCCCTTCAGGTATAAAGACCACTATCATGTCTCCTCTTAGGCCATTTTTAGATGAGCGTGGTGGCGCCCGTGCTTGTTTTCAAAAAAGCCAGCAGCCAGTTCCACACATGATGCTGCCGCCGAATACGCGCATGTGCAGGCGATGCGCTTCCATTTACGGCCGCGTATGACCAGCCTCGATCGCGCCTGGAAATGGATGTGCATTGCCCGCGTATTCGGCGGCAGTGTCACGTGTGAAACGGGCTGACGGCTTTTTTAAGAAATAAGCGCGGGTGCTGCTGCGCTCATCCTAGTTTTCTCTAGGCTAGATATATCCATTTCCTTCAATCTTCCTCATAGTACTTTGTTTCCAGACACCTGACCATCTTTGTTGCCCTCCTCTGAACCCATACCAATTTGTCAATATCCTTCTTAAAGTGTGGTGCCCAGAACTGGACACAGTAATCCAGATGAGGTCTGACCAGCACAGTACAGAATAGAATTTTGGCCCTTTTCACACAGACACGCTAACAAATTATAGGCTGTAGGGATGTGCGAACGTGGTTCGGAAGTTCAAAGTTCAGACCGAACTCTAATAGTTCGGTCGACTGAACCGAACTTTCGAACCGAACTCGATTTTCGAACCGAACCGAACTGACTTTCCGAACTTGGTTCTGTTCGCACATCCCTAATGTGTTGCTTTGGATTAATCCCTAACAGATATACATAGATAGATAGGTCCAGTGCAGTCTAAACTGAATTTTTAAAATATATTTATATTTATTTATTCAGGGTTTTTTCTACCCTGCACCCTCCTGCTCACAGAGAAACCTCCATCCCCCAGCTTAACCCTAGCAAGGGGGTTTCTAACTAGGGACCCTTCCTGTTGTAGGGTCCAAGAAAGGGAGGAATGTTCTCTCACTTACCAAGAATGGTGCTTCTCTTAGGCTTTAGCCAAGGTGCAAAACCATGGATTGCATATACCAGCATGCCCCATTACGACTCACCTCTAATGGAGGTACCTTGTTTATTTCCCATCCCTAACTTCCCCTTACCATCAATCCTTTGCACTGGACCTCTGCCAAAGTTACGACAAGATATTATTGACCTATCTTCAATGCACCCATGTTTGCTCAAACAGCTCCTGCGGGCGATGCTCCTTGAAGGAAGGTCAAAAAAAAGTCCCAGCAGTTGCGGTCAATGCATGCTGGAAGAAAAAATATTTTCTGGCCATAAAGTAACTGGAGACCAGCTAAGCTTGCAGTGCCAGTCTAAGAGGTGGATGGGTAGGTGCTCCCCAGTATCCAGGGGCTGAATGCCTCATGGCTGTGTGCTGCCTGACTGGGCAGTCCAGAGAGATTGCGCCAAAAATGTGGTCCTTCCTGGCCAATTATGGATCCACATCCTTCCTCTCTGACCCTTCCTTTCCCATGCCTTGCCTCATGCCTGCAGCTGTTTCCCCTTGCCTTCCTCTTTTGAAGCCAATGGTAGCAAATACCATTCTCCCTACCCCAGCAAAGGGAGGGAGATGGACATTATAGTAATGATCCCTCTGTCTCTTGTAGGGTGTTTTTAGACAAGTGCCTCCCCACCCATCATGCATGTTGCAAGGTTGCATAGGGTGTCAATGGGCCCTGCAACATGCATGATGGGTGGGCAGCTGCTTGTCTAGGTTTCTATGAGTCTAAGAGTGCTTTTAGGGTCGGAAGAAACCCCAAGGGTTATCTAATCTAACTTCCTGCTCCCAGACAGGATAGGCTTTGACCTTTAAAGCCCTAAACGGTCTGGATTCCATATATCTGAAAGAATGCCTATCCTACCATGTCCCAATGCCACCCCTACAGCCAGTCAGGGCTGCCTTCTTGTGGGTTCCATCTGTAAGCTTTGTCCATGAGATGGGGTTCCTCAGGAGGGCGTTCTCGGTTACTGTCCCTGTCTTGTGGAACTCCCTTCCCCAGGAGGTTTGCTTGAGCCCAAGTCAGGGCATCTTTCAGAGGCAGTATAAAACATTTTTATTTAGAAAAGCATTTGACGTCCAGGGATGAGGCTTGGTTGGTGTTTTGGGTAGGATTATAGGTGGGGGGTTGGAGAAAAGATGGGAACTTTTATTATTTGAATTTTATTATTGATGTTTTATGAACTGTGAGCCACTCTGAGCCTTTATGGGAAGGGTGGCCTATAAATATGGATGGATGCATGCATGCTTGTCTAGTCAGATTTTGAAAACATCCCTGGAAAGAAATTGCACAACCTCCCTGGACTTTTCCCAACACCTCTTACAGTTAAGAGGTTTTTCCTAATATCTACCCAAAATCTACATTGCTGCATTTTAAGCCCATCACCTCTTGGTTCTGTCTTCTGTGACAGTGAAGAATAAATGTTTGCCATCTTCTTTGTAGCATCTTTTTAAATTTTTGAAAACTGCTGTCATGTTTTCTCTTACGATAAACATACGCAGTTCTTTTCTCATACAGCTTGTCTTCTGGAGCATGGATTTTAGTTGCTTTTCTCTGAATTTGCTCCAATTTGTCCTTCAAGTACAGTGACTGAACCTCAACACAATGCTCCAGGTGATGTTGCACCAGCAGCAAGTAAAGCTCTTCTCATGGAACCAGGAAAATTCCTTTTGTTCCCAGTGAGTCATTCAGAACTTGATCCTGAATGTATGAAAGCAATGGGAGTTTTGTTATTGACTTTAAATAGCACTGAATTGGATTCCTGAACATGTCTGATCTACAGCACTCTAAAGTTTTGTGCTCATTTATAGATGTCTCTTATAAAATGAGGGCATCCTGGAAGAAATGATTCCATTAAATACATAGGCAGTGTGATCCTCTGGTATCTTAATGCAAGTGCCAGCCCTTAGTCCTGGTGAGAGTCACAGCAGAGAGATTTCTGATGGTGCTCAGAGCTAAGCAGCTGGGAGGTTGTGCGGGATTGGACTCTTACACTACTAGAGTAACTGGGTTGTGCTATACTTTCTTGGCAGCTTCTGATTAACATTCAGCATCGGGGGGCCACGATGGAGAGGGCGTTCTTGGTGGCGGCGCCCTATAGAATGTCCTTCCAGCAGAGGCCCGGACGGTCCCGACCCTCTCCTCCTTTAGGAAGTACTGTAAGATCTGACTGTTCCACCAGGCCTTTGGCGAGGGAGACAGGTAGGAGTGGGGAACTGGGTTAGGGTGCGTGGGTGGGACTTCTTGGGCTTTGTTGGTTTTATCTGTTTTAAATTGTTTTTGATATTGATAATATTATTGATTATTTTATTTGCTGTTTTATTTATTGTGTTCTGAGCCACCCTGAGTTGCATGCCAGGAGGGGTGGGGTATAAATTTTGTATAAAATAAATTTTGCATAACATAAAATAAAGCATTGCAAAATTGTTTGATTTTATTCTGAATCTCACAAAGTTTCCTGTTTTTTCTTAAAAGTCTCAGTCTCTACAGTCATATGACTACATGAGAATCTCAGCTTTAAAAAAAAAAAAAAATTCTTATGTTTGCAGAGAAAATCTTCATAAACAAGAGCTTGTGTGCTTGAAAGACCTGAAAATCCTGAATAACAATAAAAACACCTCACATTTCTTATTTTGTAAAATCAAACAATTTTTAAAGCAGTCTTGTGATTTTTTTGGAACTCAGCTCACAATTTCTGAACTCCTGACAAAGTTGAATGTGTTCTTGAGAATGGTTGCTTTTCCAAAGTTTGGTTGTTTATGTGAAGGACACAGGACTGCTGAGCTTCTAAGATTGGATGGAATTCAGTCTGTTTTATCCATGGGTGAAAGATACAAACCAAGCTACAATGCTCCTGCCAATGAGCATCTTCTTTACGTTGACCTCTACTGTACGTTTCCAAGACCAAGCCAAAGTGCCTAGTAGTTTCATATTGGGGGTGGGTGGGATGCCTCAAATGTCTTTTAGGATTAGAATGCAAACATCCAATTGATTTTGTTGCAAATAATCAATATTTGAACCTACAGTAAGTCCAGTAGGTTCCCAGAGACGTATGTGAAGGTTTTATCTCTGGCACCTCACTCCCTCTCAGGAATTATTGCTAGATTTCAATAAGCTCGAATACCAATATCAAACTAAAAGCTTGCAGTCTTTCAATGGCAGAGGAAAAACTACACAGTAATTTCCTTGGAGAAGCATCTTATATTAGAATTGTCAAGATTCATTGGTACAAAGGAAGTGATGGTGGTTCAGGATTTCTCTATGCCAGACTAGCAATAGCAGCGACAGAGTTCAAATACAAGTTCTCTTGTCTGCCCATGACAAACTTCGGTGATGCTTAAAGCATACCAAATATTTGACATTAATAAGGCTGTTTCTCCTTTGTGCTTGCATGTCTTTCTCGGGAAAAGTTACAAGGGGGGAGACAACACCAAGATCCCTAATAAACAGGAGAAGGATCTCTACCATTGCAACAATCGTTCTCCTATAGACAGCACACTGTGAGAAGCAATTGTTATGGCTCCTCCAGGGACAGAATCCAATCTAATCAGCAAAAACAGCCAGCAATAATATTAGCTCAGAAGGAGGAACATGAAAGTTGATCTCACTGTGTGTTTGATGTCATTCTTTTTTTCCTTTGAAATTTAACCTGTGTCCTTTTTTTATTGTTTGTTGATTTCTTATTCATTGCAAATCTCCTCTTTAATGTTCAGCAATGGGGAAGAGCAAAAGCAAAGGGAAAAAAAATACGCAGAAGAGATTCGTTCCTGCACCAGTGCTGTTTAAAGATTCGAGTCACACCGTGTTCCTTTTAAAGTTCCATGTGCTGTCATTCACTCAGTGCCTTATCCTGGCATTTGAAAGCTTCTAGCTTGGCCCCTGAGATCTCTCACTCTGTTTGATTCGCCTGGCTTTATTTCCTTCACAATAACACACAGCCCTAAGGAATGCATCCCTTTCTCGCCTAGATTCAATTTAAACATTTTAAAACCCTGATTTTTCTGGCTCAAAATTTGCCGCATTTTTTTTCTGCAGCAACGTGACCCTATGTTCACATATGAAAATCTATAAAATACAATCATTTTCTTTTCTTCTTTTGGAGGCATGGGTGGTATTTTAAACACACAGCTTACTCTATGAATTTAGTCTGGTGTTTGGTAATAAATGAGTTGTTCAGTAAACTATGAACCTCTCCAGCAGAATCTTCCAGTATGAAGTAACTTGTTTTCTTATAAATTTTAAATTAAAATGGAATTAGAGCTTGGTCAAAACTGCCGTTGTTTGAAGTCGCTTTCACACATGACAAAAATGGATTCTTATAAGTGCTTGAGATAATACCGGCTGTTATAAATGCTGGAATTTTGTAATGTGTGAATGCACTATTCCCTTTTTATGCTGCGAGATCCTGAAGTCTTGTAAGGGGAATAGTGCTGATTGTTACTGACTTCCTTGTATGTAGAGCAGGGAGGAATTGCCCCCGTCGCTCTTTGGATCAAGTTCCAGCTTCTGCTGATACTTTGACTCCTTGGATTTGTTGCAGGGAGGAATCACCCCCATTGCTCCGTGGATCAAGTTACAGCTTTTGTTGATACTTTGTAATGGGGTGTTTTTGAAGACAGCTTATTGGGACAATGCTAGTAAAGAACCCCTGAAGAAGCTGTGGTGGGCAGCGAAATGTTCGTTGGGACTTCCTTGATCTTTTTGCTTTACTGAATTTATCCCATTGGTATTTGGGTCCCAGTTTACTCTGAATCCATTTGGAAACATTGAGATTTTGCTGTTATTAGCTCTTGATTTCTGTATGGTTCCTTGGTTTGTGCCCTGTTTGTTTACACTGTCTTACTTCTTGCTGGTACATAATGTATCTTGGTTATAGCTCCTTTTGAAGTATTTTCTCTTTTGGTGCATTTTATAATTTGTGTCTCCATTTGGAATGGTATATGTTTATTCTTAGGGTGATTTCAGATGTTACAGACGTCCGATTCACCACAGTGGATTCCCAGTGGTGGCGAACCAGCTAACCACCCCCCCTGGGTAAGAGAGGCCCCAAACAGACGTGATGGGAGTGGGACTACGTCAGGGAATCGGACCGGAAGACATGGCCCAGGGCAGCGCAACAGATGTTATGCCGATCCCGGGCCGGGCCGTGGTCAAAGCACCCGGAAGGTGCCGGGGCGACTTGTCCCGGCTGCTGCCGTGTGCCCTTTAAATCTCCCTCCCCAGCCTGTGTTGTTGCTCGTTGCCTGGCAGCGACACTGCCTGCTTTCTCCCCGTCTGGGAATCATGTTGCTTGATTCCGGCTGGTGGTAGTCGTTCCTTTTTTTTGTTTCCCATTGGGAATCGCTTTGACCACGCTTTCAGAGATGGTCCAGGCTGGAACTCTGGAAACATGGTTATTTTGGACCCCGGTGGGGATTGACTGTGGTGAACATCTGGCGCCCCAGAAACAGACGTTCAGGGTGCTTTGGCCCCGCTGCGGGATTGACCATGGTTCACTGTGGTTGACTGTGATCTCATAATGTCTGAAAATACCCTTAGTTGTTACTTTTACTGCTCCTTAATACCTTGAGTATTTTCAGACGTGATGGGGCTCAATTTGCCACGCCATGGAAACATCCTACTGATTCCCCACCGGGGCCAACATGTAATAACCAACAGACATGTTGGCTGCTCCCAGCAGGGAATCCGGGGAGGGGGCGGGGCCATGCAGCACAACGTGCGGCCGCACAGTCCCACCCCCCATGCTCCTTAGGATGCCCGCCCTCTTGGGAGATGGGCGGGCGCCGTGGCCAATGCGGCCACAGCACCCGCCTGCATTGACCACGGCCCGGAATCCCGCCGCTGATTCCGGGCCATGGTAGGTGGACAGACGTTATGGTCCCCTTGATCACAGGGGGGAATCACATTCAACACGCAAACGGAGATGGTCCAGCCAGGACCTGCATTTGCGTGTTGAATGTGATTCCCCTCCGTAATTCACTGAGGTGAACATCTGGGGGGGAACTTCCGTTCCCCCAAACAGATGTTACGGGATCACGATCACCATGTGGGGAATCACTGTGGCTGAGCATGATCTCGTAACGTCTGAAAATATCCCTTGTTGCTGGTTGCCTGGCAGCAACGCTGCGTGCTTTGTCCCCAGCTGGGAATCATTTTGCTTGATTTCAGCCATGGTTGCCGTTCAGACATTACTTTTTGTTGTTTCCCATTGGTAATCACTTTGACCACGCTTTCGGAGATTGTCCGGGCCAGAGCTATGGAAGCGTGGTTATTTTTGACCCCTGGTTATGGGATTGACTATGGTGAACATCTGGTGCCCCTGAAACAGACATTCACAGTGCTTTGGCCCCACCACAGGATTGAGTGTGGTTCACTGTGGTTGACTGTGATCTCGTAACATCTGAAAATACCCCCAGATTCAGAGAGGCAGCCAGGTGAGTAAAAGTGCCCCCCCTCCTTTTGCAAGTGTGGGAGGAGGGTTACGGTTTCCCCCTCAAGATATCTCTCAAGATCTTGAGCCATTAGGGAGATCTTCAGGATCTCGGTGCCAGTTCTCAATTCTCGTGAGATTCCTTTGAGAATAATTTTGATTCTTATTTCCGCCCTAATTATTTTAAACAAAAATTAAATGAAAACAGAGTTTTTATGAAACCCCCAAAATGGATGGGTTTTAACCCATGAAACCAAAATGAAAGGGGTAAGTGATGTACAGTGCTACTACAGAAGGAATCAAGATACTCAGTAAGGAGCTTAAGGGGACACAGGTGTACAAATAGGGAAAGGAAAGCAGTGCACACCACAAGAAAAACAGGTAAGGGAAGCAAAGGTTGAAATAAAGAACAGGTGCTTTTACATGAATGACACCCATGTCTCTGCTCAGCCTCACACCCAGACATCCCATCTGTGTAAAGGTGGGCCACCAGATGTGCAGGTGAAGCAGAAGCAGAGCAGGCACTGCCTCCTCTGCTCTACCCCCACTAGTGGTGCTCCAGAACATCCCAGAGCACTGCCAGTGGAGCAGGCCTTCCAAATCTGGAACACTGGCCAAAGGAAGAGCTGCAGTGTGTCTACTCAGTGGACAACCCCTGAAGATGTACTCCCAGCTGGAGAATGCCTGGGGAAAGTCACAGAACTGTGGACAGCAGCCTAGAGCATTGGGTGCTATGGCATGGGGAAGAGGGGCACTGCATTGTCAGACTTCAGGGTGCAGCAGTTTCCAGGTCCATATAAACACAATGCAAGGTTGGATGCAGGAAGACTCAGGGGTGCACCCCCGGAGCAGGTGCATAGGTGGCCACTAGTGCTGAAACCTGGTCCTTGGAAAATTTCAGAATTCAGCGGGGATTACGGTCCTCGGTTCTGAATTTCTAAGTTCTAAACTTCCAGGTACCAAGGCAAGTCCCTGGAAAACTTTGGAAGCCTTGATGGAGTGCTGGTGCTATTGCGTACATAACTGGGGTGATCCAGACAGTTGTCCCTAGCTTCTCTGAGCTAGGAAACAAAACTTAGTATCATATTTGGCAGGAGGGCTGGAATGGGAGGGGACAGTTGAGTGATGGACAAGCCAGATGGCAAGTTTTGATTGGCTGGGAGTGGCAAAATAAAAGTGACTGTACAGTCATTTTACATTCTCTACTAAATTTGGCTGTGCGTGCTACCCTGCTGATCTGTAAGTCACCAGACTCCTTCCCTCTTCCTCTACTTCCCACTCCATAAAGAGACTGCTGAACTGCAACCCCTTATATACTATATAGGGGGAGCAGGAGGGAGGAAGGGGTGGATGCACTGTTGTGAACCCTGATTGGCTAAGCAATTAAACTGCTGCAGCCTCCACACGTGACATCACGTGCCAACTTGGCGCCAAGTAATTGCGAGTTTCTGCAATTCCAAGTCCCAAAGTTTCAAGTTCCAGGGATTTCCAAGGTTCGGAGCTGTGAAGCCCAAATTCTGGGTCTTTGGAAAAAGTTCAGAGTTTTGGCCGAGTACCCAGTCCAGGTATTTGGAAATTCAGAACTTGATCCGAGTACCTGGATGGCCTATTCAGTGCAGCCCTAGTGGCCACCCCCAGGTCTGTCTAAAGTAGGACTGAACAAGAACCTATTTTTTCTCAAGTAAAGCTTGCAAAATTTGAGAATCATTACCAGTCGTTCTCTTGGCTTAGATTTTTTTCTCAATTTACTGTTTACAGTTTACTATGATTTACCATTTACCATGTGCTATACTTATTTACCATGTACCACTTACTGTGTACCATGTTTGTCCTGGTAATGTACAAGCACAAAATGGGCACAAAAGTTGTTCTGCACATGTGCAACCCTATTCCCATATGGTGCCAGCAGCATTGCTTCCATTTTGGAAAAGGGCAACCATTTTGTGTGTGTGCATTACTAGGATGAATACATGGTAAGCGGTAAATGGTAAAACAGTATATGGTAATCAGTAAATCATGGGAACTGGTAAACAGTAAATGGTAAATCAAGAAAATTATCAACAGAGAAAGTGTCAAGAACCAGTGTTTTTCTTGATTATTGATTCTTACTAAAAACGAGTTGATAACCATGATTCTCATTGAGTATTGAGAAAAAAATCAAGATCAGTTTTCAGCCCTAGTCTAAAGACACCCAAAGGAGTACCAATAAACAGAGCCAAATGCAAGGAACGTAGGAGACAATGAGAAAGACATATATACTCAACATTGAAGGGCACGTAGGACAAGCTAAACCTGGAAGGGGAACAACAAACAAACACCCTAGTAAAAACAAAAGACACAACCTTATCAGTGAGTAAAGAGAAATGTGAACATGTGAGCCAGGACATCAGCAACAAAGGGTCAGCAGCAGATATTTCACCAGCCCTCTTTATAAGAAGGCTGGGACCAATCAGAGTTTATTTTATATTCAATGAAGAGAGAGAGAGAGAAAGAGAGAGAGAAATAAGGGAACACAGAGGAAATTCTCAACTCAAAGCAGGCCATGTGGTGGTGCAGAAAGGAAAACTGCCACCACACAAGCCCAGAGGCCCAAGCCCAGAACACCACAATACTACCAAAAGCCACAGAATTAACTGGTAGGAACTGGTCCCATGTACTTCACTGAACCTGCCATACCCTTACACCACATTTTAAGTAGGCGTCTTCTCTTCTATAACTTTTCTGCTAAAAAGAAGGGGTGGGGAGTGCCTTTAAAAAGTGTTAGAAGGTTATTGGTTAATAAGTAAAAGGGAATTACATCATCATAAACTCTTCATGAAGAAGACCTTCTAGCCACTTCTTCCCTCTGCAAATGAGCCAGATTGATACTCAGTTCAGTTTCTGATGTGCAGGGAGAATATGTTTCTCAGGATCCACAAGAAATTAGTGAGAACAGGGATTCATAATATTTTTGAAAGAGAGGAGGAGCTCTAGAAGGGATATTACGCTTTACCATCTCTGCTGACTGGTTTCATTAGATGGAGTTTATTCAGCACTAATGACACATTTTCTTCCAGGAGTGTCTTTGGCTGGGCAGTTCTTCTTGATCACAAGATGTTGGTGACAAGGCTGCAGGACTGGGCCGGGGTGAGTGGGATTGTTCTTGAATGGTTCCACTCATTCTGGCCGGGAGAACTCTGCGGGTGGTTCTCAGGGAATGTACGTCATCTCCACGGAACCTCATGTGTGGAGTCCCGCAGGGTTCTATTCTGTCCCCTCTCCTGTTCAACATGTATATGCAACCTTTGGGTGTGGCCAGGAGAGGGTTAGGCATGTGATGTCATCAGTACACCAATTATATACAACTCTACTTCTCGTTTTCTGGAGACCCAGGCCTGGCAGTCTTGGTGCTTGCCCTGTGCTTGGCAGCTGTGGGGGACTGGATGAGGGGGAGTCATCTGAGTTAGGGATGGGTGAACGAGATTCGGAAGTTCGGAGTTCAGACCGAACTCGACCAGTTCGGTCGACCGAACCGAACTTCCGAACCGTACTCGATTTTTGAACCGAACCAAATTTTTGACCTCGGTTCTGTTCGCCCAACCCTATAAGATAATATTCCATTTAGTTCAATGGGGTTTGAATTTCCAAACTCAGTTTGGAAGTTTGGAGTTCAGATCGAACTCAAATAGTTCGGTCAACCAAACCGAACTTCCGAACCGAACTCGATTTTCGAAATGAACCGAATTTCTGAACTCGGTTCTGTTCACCCATCCCTAGTCTGATGCTTAATCCCAAAAAGACAGAGGTAATGTTGGTGGGTACACTGGGTAGGGCTGAGGGGGTGGTGGCTCCCATCATTGGCGGTGTCTGCCCCCCTTTGGCTGCTCAGGTTCATAGTCTGGGGTGCTCCTTGACCCACAGCTCCACCTGGATTGTCAGGTGGAGGCTTTGGCGAGGGAAGTATTTTTCCAATTACATCTGGTGTGATGTGGCCGTATGTCTCAGACTTGGATCTGGCCACCATCATCCATGCCTTCATTACCTCTCGATTGGACTACTGGAATGCACTCTACATGGGATTACCCCTGAGGATGGCCCGGAGGCTGCAGCTGGTGCAGAATGCAGTGGCCCATCTCCTAACTGGGATGGGCTGCCATGAGCACATTACATCTGTGTTCTGTAATCTGCACTGGCTGCCTATTGTCTTCTGGTCCCAATTCAAGGTGTTGGTGATGACCTATAAAGCCCTAAACAGCTTGGGTCCTGCTTATCTGCAAGACCGCCTCAGGTCCCAGGTCATTTTGTGGCCTTTGCAGTTGACCAGGGGCACCCGAGTCAAAGTCCCCCTGGTATCCTGGGTGGTGACAGCGGAGAGGGCATTCTCAGTGGCCGTGCATCAGCTGTGGAACTCCCTCCCAATGGAGGTCCATCTGTCCCCTGACCTCCCCTCTTTCCGAAGATATTGTAAGACCTGGTTGTTCCTCCAGGCCTTCGGGAGGGGAGGAGATTGGGGGAAGGGGTTTTTCTGCCTTTTAGCCTTCTGTTTTTCGATATTTTAATATTTTAAATGTTTGTAGTATTTTAAAAGGATTTTATATTTTTTGACCATTTGTGTTTCTCACTGCCCTGAGCTGCCAGTGTGCAGGAGGGTGCGGGCTATGACTGCTAATATTATTATTATTATTATTTATTTATTAATAATAACCTGGGGGATGGACAGGTGTGGTGCATGTAGCAGGCGATGGAGTAGACGGGGTGCATGGACGCAAGTTTCGGGTCAGCCCAGGTTGTATGATTGCTGTGCGGATCTGTCCTGTGTGCATGCATGCATTGTGTGCATGCATTACGCATGTGAGCAGCCACATATGGCATAGACTTGTACCCATTGTTAATAAGGGCGAGAATAGGGGTGATCCAATTGACATAGTATATTTGAATTTTCAAAAAGCTTTTGACAGACTCCTTCACCAAAGACTCCTGGGCAAAATAAATAGTCATGGGATAAGAAGAAGGGATCTATAATGGATTGGTAGCTGGTTAAAAGGTAGTAAACAAAGGGGAGGAATAAATGGTCATTTTTCAAGTTGGAGAAAGGTAAACAGAAGGGTGTCTCAGGGGTCAGTGTTGTTTAACATATTCATTAATGATCTGGAAAAATTGGTAAAAAGTGAGGTGGCTAAATTTGCAGATAACACCAAATTATTCAAGATAGGGTAATTTCAGACATGCTGGGCCTCCAGGGACAACATGCTGAAACCTGGTCAGTGATGAAGCCTGCCATCCTTTAGATGTGCCGGCTTCATCACATAGGGGAAACTCAGAGGGAGAGGGGTCGTATGGCACAACGTGTGGCTACATGGCCCCTCCCCCCACGGTCCCACATCCTCACGTCCTTAGGGAGATGGGCGGGCGCAGCAGTCAATGTGGCCATTGAGCCTGATCCCGTACCACGGTCTGGACCAAGCTCAGGAATGGAGCAAGGTAGCACACGTTACTTTTGCCCCTTTCCTAATCATGGCTCAGCTAACCACAGTTCTGGGGTTGGCTTTGAACCCCGTCAGGAATTCACTATGGTGAACATCTGGCGGGGCTCAAACTGATGTGCCACCCATCACAGCCACCACACTGGATCCACTGTGATCCAGTGTGGTTGACTGTGGTGGTGTCACGTCTGAGATTACCCTTAGTTAAGACTAGGGATGGGAATTTCAGTTTCGGATGGAACCAAAATGACCTGAAAATGGCCATTTGGTTCTATCTGAAATTTCAATTCTTGTTTCAGTTGTTTCGGACTTTTTTCATTGAAAATATTTTCAGTTTTTTTCAATGCAAAAAACCTGAAAAAATCCAATGAAAAAAAACCAAAACTGAAACCGAAGTGAGAACCGAAATATTCTGAGAACAGAAACCGAAAAAAACCAAAACTGAAATGGTTCTGGAGTCCTATCCCTAAAGACCCAGGCAGACTGTGAGGAACTACAGAAGGATCTCACACATCTAGTAGGGGTATGCAGCAGGCACATCATTTGTTTTCATTTTTGTTTATTAAAAAAACCTTCATTTTGAGAGGGGATTCAGTTTATTTTTTAATTTAATTTTATTAATAAAATTTAAAAATAAAATAAAATAAAACATCACTGCGCATGTACAAAATAGCTGCCGGACCATTCTGCACATGTGCAGTCTTTTTCCAAAATGGTGCCTGCTGTGGTCCTGCTCCAACTCTCCCCAGGGTGGCCCGCTTTTATATGGATGGGCCACCTGGGGGTGGGGTGGAGGAGGAGCAGAAGAGGGGTCCATCTAAAGAAACCCAATCTCTCAGTGAGAGGAATGGTTGTTGCAGCAATTTGTCTTTCCATTTATAATTACCATCCATACCTGTTACTCCACACAATTGGGGCAGTATCTGAAAAAACCCCTAAAGTGTTGAGCATTCTATACTTGTCACTTATAGATATTAAAGTCAATGGGAGCTTTGCCAATGGCCTGATTAAGGACAGAACTTGTAGACCTCTCTATTGACTCTGGTCACTTGCTCCCCATTGTCGTCCTGCTTCATGCAATAAAGGGAATGTTACAACTAATTATGGAATCCCCTGCAGACCTTCCTGCCTCATTGTAGAAAGGGGCTTCAAAGCAAAACAAACCACAAAATAAGAAGTTCCATAAAGGCAAAGGAGTTCATCACTGCTTTCATTTGTGATTTCTCCTTTCTTTGTTATCCCTTCCATTCTGATTGAATTATGTTCCTGCCCGTTTGCCTGTAGCAGTGATGAGATGAGACTTTGTTATACATCCAGAAGTGGAGCACAGGTGACAAATTGGAAAGACTCAGCAATCTTGATTGCTTGTGAAGTTGGAAAATGAAATCCCTGCTTAATGGGCCTAGACAAGGCAGGTAGTGCCAGGGTGCTATTTTGGGCTGACGCTTTCCCTTGTTGTGTCCAATAAACAATCAACTCTATAAACCTGGAGACAGCAACAAGTAGCTCCTACCGTAAGCTTTCAAACCAAACTTATAGATAAATATGTGTGTTTTGTTCAAATGACTAGCATCATGACTTTAAAGATTAACAGCTCCTTTTCTCATTGATGTGAAATTTAAATTGCTAAAATTACTTTTAAGAAAAAGGGAGGAGAGGGGAACAGTTGTTTGATGTGACCATTATTTTAATTTGTTTTTTTTTACTGTGAATGAATTCTCAAATGAAAAATTCTCAAATGAAATTTTCAAATGAAGAGGTTTATGTATGTATGTGTGTGTGTGTGTGTGTGTGTATACAAAACATGTTCATATTCATATATATATATATATATATATATATATATATATATTAGGACTTTGGGTTCAGATAGACCCCAAACCCATTTTACAAAGATGCCAGATTTTCAGAAATCATTAGTACCTGTTAGGGTCACGACCGGGAGACACGGGGCTTGAAGACGTCGGGGGACCAGAAGCCCCCCCCTTACCCAGTGGAGGGAGCCGCAGCCAGCTCCAGACATCCCGAACCTGCCCCCACCACTCATGCAGACTGAGGCACCCACATGCCCAGAACAAGTGACCCAGCAATGTGCTCCTGACAGGGACATGCCCCCCAGACCAAGCTCCGCCTCCCCAGCCACACACTGGTTCTGTAGGTGGGGCAGGAAGTGTGCAGCTGGCAGCAGAGACCACATCCCCTGCCACAGCCCCGTGGTGCTCAGACCACCTGTAACGCCGCTTGGACTCACAGCATAAAGGCAGCTCTCTGCTGCCCCCACGTTGCTGGTGATAGGTGCCTCTGTGCCCGTGAGACTGACCCCCTTACTTACTGCTTGGATTAACCCTTACTACCAGTGGATCTTGGAGTGAAAGGTGTGTGATTGTGGTGAGTGTTTTGGACGAGTGCTTCTGTGAACGAGTGAAGTGTGGATAAGGTAAGCGTGTATTCCTTGGGGTTCCTCGGGCAGCACCCTCCCGGGGTCCTTCCTGTGTGTGCGTGTCCTTTCCAGCTTCCCCCCTTTCCTGGGCTTGGTCACCCCCAACCTCACTGCCATTCCCACACCTCCGTACCCCCTCCCTGTGCATGCATGTCCTGTGGCGGTGCTACGGTGTGCGTGTATCCCAGTGCCCTGTGACAAGTCAGGTTGGGGACTTATCCTGATAGCCCTATTCCACCCTGAGGGCTTGTTTTCCAGGCACCACCTTGCTGCATATTCAGGATCCGTGCGAACGGTACCCTTTCCCCTCTGCTTACCTATTGTACCTCCTCTCTCCTCCTGGTTCCCCACAATACCCAGCAGCTCTCACTGTTCTCCCTGATGCAGTTGAAAATCTGGCCATATAGTTTAATTTGGATAGCATTCTTTTATACATGAACTGGTCAGGGCTTGATTGTCCTTTGGTGAAAAGACTGAATTTTTGTTTCGTCAAGATAGGAGTAAAATAGAACTAAGGGCCCTGATAATGTTTCAAATGGAGTCATACTCCTTTATGGATGTTACCACATTGGCTTCTACTTGCTTTGGAAAAAGAAGACAGACTGGCACCACCTAAAGGACTGTTACTGTTGCCCCTCTAGTGCCCAGAGAATATTTGTCATATTTGTCTTACAGCTCATTTAGATGTGCTCCAAAGAGCACTTACAAATGCCAGCAGTGGGATGTGAATGTGAAGAATGTGTGCCCAGATGATGTCTGAAAAGATGACGCAGGCATGATTGAACTTGATGATGCACTGACAGGCATGTGCCTGGAAAAAAAAATAGGTCAGTAGAGTGCACCTTTCAGTGCACCAACGAGCTCAATCACGGGTGTGGCACCTTTTCAGATGTCATCTGGGTGCGCATTCTTCACATTCACATCCCGCCGCCAGCACTTGTAAGTGCTCTTTGGAGCACATCTGAAGGAGCCTTTATTATTATTAATTATTTATTATTATTATTATTAGCAAGCATTTATATAGTGAAAGCAATGTACCTGGCGCTTTACAAAATAATAGAGGTGGGACCCCGGGCCCATTACCGGCTACCGGATTTACCGGTTACCGGTTCTCTGAAAACCGGTTTCCCGGATTAAATCCGGTATACCGGTACCGGATTTATTTCATTGATTTCAATGGGGCGCTGTGTCCCCATTGAAATCAATGAAATAAATTAATTCCCTCCCCCTCCC
>QEPC01011675.1:1094519-1157362 GCA_003113815.1 Sphenodon punctatus
AAACTTTTTTGGTGGGGCTTTAAGTTTTTACATTGCAGCCATTTTTAAATGGCTGCAATGTAAAAAAATCCGGTACCCGGAATCCGGTACCCAGACCGGATTTACCGGGTCGAATCCGATAATGCCGGTACGCCCGGTACCGGCATTATCGGATACCGGATTTACCGGTTTTCCCGCCCCTACAAAATAACGGAATAGACACAGTCCCTGCCCTAGGGCTTGCAATCTGAGAGATGGGGGTGAGGGAGACAAAGGAGGGGAACACAGGGAGAGACAAGGGGTGTAACATTCATGAAGATGCAAGGTCCCAGGTGCACATGCTTGGATTGGTTACATCGAGAATGATGGCTTGCTGGATCATGTGGTGAGGATATGAGTACACAGACCTCAGGCAATGGATTGTACTGGATGGAAGGTATCAGCAGGAGTTAGGTGAGGGGAGCAAGGAGTTGGAGAGAGCATAGCAGAAGAGGTGGGCCTTGAGGAGGAATTTGAAGGTATGAATGGAGGGGGCAAGGTGGATGTGGTAGGGAGAGAGTTCCAGGCATGGGGGGCAGCCAGGAGAAGGGATGAAGGTGGTTAGGGAGCAGGGGAGGCATGGGAGGGTGAGAGAGGGGACAGAGGAGGAGCAGAGATCAGGGACTGGAGTACAGAGAGAAATTAGCACAGAGAGGTAGGGGGGAGCAAGGTTGTGAAGAACTTTATAGTTGAAGACTAGGAGCATGTGCAGGATTCGTTCAGGAAGGGGGAGCCAGTGAAAAGAAGAGAGGAAGGGCTGCATGTGGTCAAAGTGACAGGTGAGGTGGATGACCCTGGCAGCAGAGTTTTTGACAGATATAAGGGAAGAAAGGGGAGAGCGGGGGAGACCAGTGAGAAGGAGGTTACAGTAATTGAGGCAAGAAATGACCAGGGCGTGAACAAGGGTTTTGGCAGAGGAGACAGAGAGAAAAGGGCAAATCTTAGCAATGTTATGAAGAGTGAAGCAACAGGATTTGGTGACAGAGTCAATGTAGGGTTTAAAAGAAAGGGGTGTCAAAGATGAAGCCTAAGCTACGGGCTTGGCAGACAAGAAGGATGGTGACCCCATCAATAAGGACTGACAGGGAGGAGGGAGAGGTAGGATGGGGGGAAAGGGGAGAAAAGGAGTTCAGTTTTAGCCATGTTGAGTTTGAATTGATGTTGAGACATCCAGGTAGACACATATCAGAGAGACAGCTACTGAGGTGAGCTTGAACAGATGGAGGGAGAGAGAGAGGGAGTAGAGAGAAAGAGTTGTCAAGGGAGGTGGGAGGGGGGAGGGAAGGAGGGAGATGGGAGGGAGTAGGAAGAAGAGAGGAGTGGAAAGCGATGTTGAAGTGGATCTTGTCTATCTTGGATGTGAAGAAGGAAGCAAGATCCTGAGCAGAAAGGGAAGAGGGAGGAGGAGGACAGGGGACTTGAGGAGGGAGTCAAAGGTGGAGAACAGGTGGCAAGGGTCCCGAGACCAGGACTCAATGCAGGAGGCGCAGTAATGCTGTCTAGCAAGGGAGATAGCAGAAGTAAGGGAGGAGAGAGAGAATTTGAAGTGAAAGAAGTCAGCATGAGAGTGGAATTTGTGCCAGAGGCATTCAGCAGCACAGGTGCAGGAGCAGAGGTGGCAAAGAGTGGGTGTGAGCCAAGGACGGGGGTTATTGGAGTGGGCGGGGCGAGAGGGGGGCAAGAGAGTTGAGGGTGGAGGAGAGAGAGTCATTGACAGTCGAGACAGCAGAGTCAGGGGAGGAGGAGAAGACTGAGAGCACATTCCCACATACTGAAACACACTGGTGTTTGTGAATGCAGGCAATTTAAAAATGCGCCTACATTCATTCACACCAGCATGTCACTAGTGCATTCAAACTACTTTACAGAATGCGCTAGTGACATTCTGAACTTATCTGATTCATGCGGGGAAGGAGGCAGCGGCTCCATAAGCGGTAACGGGAGAACCCGGAAGTGAAGAGAGGACTTCTGGCCGTGTGCAAGGGGAATGCAGCGTTCTCACAGCAGGAGCCATGCGGGTTTCTGGACATGCACTTCTATAAAGGTAGGTTATTGCTGCCCTCTCATGCGTTTGTTTAACAAACGCAAGTACAGCAAATTAAGTGCATGGAGACTTTCCCACAGCATTAAATTATGTGGGGGAAAGAAAAAAGCGCTGATTTGCTGTATGTGGGAATGTGCTCTGAGTGTAGACGGGGGGAGATAGAGGAGGCAAAGTGCAGGGGATTAATGGCCTGCCTTTAGGTAGATGCAATCTACTTTAGAGAGAGAAACAATGGCATGCTTTCACAGGTATGGTATGGTGCATAAATGCAGTCAGTTCACCTAAGCGAGAGTTAATATTAGACTAAGATTGTGGGCCAGGACAGACAAGAATAATAACATACAATGCAGCAAAGGTTACCTTAACAGTCTGATGTGCTGGAAACTGTATCATGCACCCAGATACTATCATATCTGAAACTATTCTGTCATTTAAACAATGTAAAGTATTATGAACTAAGGTGAAGAGAATCTAAAATGTTAAGAGAGACAGCAGGAATAAATAGATTCCTTATATTTCATCGTACAGTGAATCAGATATGATTCAGATGGTAGTGAAAAGTGTTTTGATGCATTCCTAATTAGGGAAACACAATATCTAAGTATATGATCCTCCATCAATAAAGATGTCACTGTGCTGCCAGTATGACTGATACGTTTTAATATACCATGTTCATTTATAATATACACCTTGATTTCTCTGGGAGGAAGAATTTTTGAATCAACTGACCGGGGGCATTTGTATCAGCATGTTGCATTAATATCATGGTGTTGCAGAAGAGACAGTAATGTGATAGTGGCTAGATCTGTTCATAATGAATAAATCATTTCCACTTCTTCAACATACGCAATAAATAAATAAATCACCCCACCATATTTTATAAGGAACAGGTCTTGGTCTAATACAGAAGTCAAGTGGTCTAGAAGGAACAGCATAACTAGCAGCAATTTATATATTTGTATACTTGAGCACTGGGAGGGTTTGGGGTGTTTGTGTAAGGTGCGCTCTTGTACGCAACAGGATTTCACCTGCCCTTCCAGGGCACACTTTGAGTAGGAGGCAGGATCAGGTCAGGAAGGGCCTGTGGAAAGGTCCTCTCTCACCATTTCCCAACATGGCCAAACCCCTTCAAACTCAGAGCTCCACAACAACACAGCATTCTGAAAGGGGTGTGGCCACAAACGGCACTTGTTTGGCAAGGGGACTCTCCCCCCCCCCCCAATTTGGAGTGTGACATCATGAAGTTCCATAGGTGGATGGTAACAGAAAGGGTTCAGAGGAGGCCCTTTCATCCCATCCCTTCCCATCATGCCCCTCTCCTCTATGCACTCTGAGGATAATTCTGCCCACACCTCTTGCTGCATTGAACCAAATATGCAAAAAAATAAACATTTTCAATTTATAGCTCATATAAAATACTGGAAATTGCCATTTACCAGGTTTTTACATTAAAAAATTGAGTTAACCATTTTTTAATAACAAAAATGTTTTGTTTGTTAGGGGGAATGGGGATAAAAAAGTGAGACATTTCTTGTTTGAAAGCTACAAAACAAAGATCATAGTTATTATATAATGAATTTATTCATGAATTTACTTATTTTAATTTCCCCCCCAAGTTTTAACCACTGCATAGATTTTATTGTGAATAGTCTGAATAAGAAAGCAAAGCATGAATGAACATGCTGGCTCATAGATACAAGTTGGCAGAGAAAGATGCATCTCCCTCAAGCCCCCTTTATTTTCACATCAGCATTTGTCAGTGGTCCAGTTCTTAAAAAGTACCCCTCACCTACCTAGCTGTGGTTGCACACACATTCTAACATAAACAAACAAAATGGAGAGAGACCAACTATACAGCATAGTCTGAAGATTCCAGTGAATGTGGATTGATTAAGGCCTAACATGGCCCTTTTCACACAGACACACTATCACAGATAAATGGGAGTTACATTTTATTATACATGTTGCAGGACTGCATATGTGCTCTATGGGCGCCCTGCATCATGTATAATAAAATGTAACACTCATTTTTATCAGTATTAGAGTGTCTGTGTGAAAAGGGCCCATGTCAGAAAATGATCCAGAACGTACATTCCACGGCCCAATTTTTCTGAGGAGCCTGTTAGAATCATGTGGTCCAAATCCACTCATAAGGGGCCTGATCTGGAGCTTATTGAAGCCAGTGGGAAAATTGTCTGTAATAACAAACATACTTGGTACCAGGCCTATATTACTAGGAAAGAAGAGTGTAGTTGAAGTACATTATAACTTCCCGCTCTGGACACCATATGGAACAAGCTTGTCTGGATACTAGGGGCGGGAAACCGGTAAAATCCGGTATCCGATAATGCCGGTACCGGGCGTACCGGCATTATCGGATTCGACCCGGTAATCCGGACCGGGTACCGGATTCCGGGGTACCGGATTTTTTTTACATTGCAGCCATTTAAAAATGGCTGCAATGTAAAAAAACTTAAAGCCCCAGCAAAAAAGTTTTAAAAAAAAAAACCCTCCCCGAGTCCAGGCTGCGCGGGTGGAAGGGGGGACACCCCCCACCCACCCTGCCCAGCCTGGATTTTTGTTTAAAAAAAGACTCAGAGGCGAGCCCACCCCCCAGCACCAGCGGCCGCGGCGTCCCCGCAGCCGCCGGTAAGTATGACCCGATCCCTGGGGGGGGTGGGGGTGTTTAACCCCCCCACCCCCCCAGGGATCACCCCTACTAAAGTTCAGTGCGCTTACCTTTGGGAGCTCCGGCGGCGGCGGGCGGTCCGGCGGCCTCAGCGCCGGCTGTGGCTGCCGGCGTCAGAGACGCTCTAGGCCTTCCGGGGAACTTCCGGGTTTCCCCGGAAGGCCTAGAGCGTCTCTGACGCCGGCAGCCACAGCCGGCGCTGAGGCCGCCGGACCGCCCGCCGCCGCCGGAGCTCCGCAAGGTAAGCGCACTGAACTTTAGTAGGGGTGATCCCTGGGGGGTTGGGGGGGTGTTAAACCCCCCCCCCAGGGATCGGGTCATACTTACCGGCGGCTGCGGGGACGCCGCGGCCGCTGGTGCTGGGGGGTGGGCTCGCCTCTCAGTCTGTTTTTAAACAAAAATCCAGGCTGGGCAGGGTGGGTGGGGGGTGTCCCCCCTTCCACCCGCACAGCCTGGGAGGGGGAGGGGGAAGGAATTCATTTATTTCATTGAGTTCAATGGGGACACAGCGCCCCATTGAACTAAATGAAATAAATCCGGTACCGGTATACCGGATTTAATCTGGGAATCCGGTTTTTGTAGAACTGGTAACCGGTAAATCCGGTAACCGGTAATGGGCCCGGGGTCCCACCACTACTGGATACTAAAGGTGTCCAGATATGAGTGAATTAGTGCTGAGCCTGACAGTACTAAGCTAGTCCAATCCCCTGCCCACCCAGGGGAAGGTGGATGTAGGTGCCACCCTTTGGGCTGGCGGGGAGAGCAGGCCACACGATTTGCCCCTGGTGGGGAAGCAGGAGAGCAGGCTACTGTCCCAAATCTCCCCATGCCCCAGGGTGGACCAAGGAGCCATTCACACATGCAGGCACCTGACCCTGCTCTACGAACCATCCCCATGCCTGTTCACTATCCCACCACTGGCTGTGACATCACATGGCTGTTAGGGCTGAAATGAGATGTTGCCCTTTCGAAAATCTCATTGAGAATAGGCTTCTTGATGATATTTTCTCATTTCAAGACTCTCAAAATAGACAAAAAATTATCTGTGCAGGCACAAAAATGACCATCAGTGCCATTCTTCACATGTGCTGCCATTTTGCACATGTGCAGACCATTTTAATTTAATTTAATTTAATTTAATTATTTATTTCGCTACTCTTTTACTCAGCACCCTCCCGCTCACAGAGCAGATCGGGGTGGCTTACAACAGTAATAACAATAAAAGAACCACACAATATACAATTTAAAATTCATTAAAATTCTAAAAATATACAAAGGGAAGAACCCCCCCATGCCCAACCCAACCCAACCTACCCATCTCCTTCTCCAGAGGCCCAGTGGAACAGTCAGGTCTTACACTGTCTTCAGAAAGAGGGGAGGTCCGGGGTCAAGCAGACCTCGATCAGGAGGGAATTCCACAGCCTAGGAGTGGCCACTGAGAATACCCTCCCCATCGTCGCCACCTGGGGAACCCAGGGGACTTTGAGTCAGGTGTCCCCGGCTGACCACAGGGGCTACAATACAATCCGGGGCCTGGGGTGGCAGGTAAGCCACAGGATCAGGCTGTTTAGGACTTTGTAGGTCATTACCAACACCTTGAATTGGGCCCAGAAGACAATAGGCAGTCAGTGCAGAGAACGGAGCACCGGTGTAATGTGCTCACGGCGACCCGTCCCCATTAAGAGACAGGCCGCCTCATTCTGCACCAGTTGCAACCTCTGGACTGTTCCCAAGGGCAGCCCCATGTAGAGTGCATTACAGTAATCTAATTGAGAGGTAATAAAGGCATGGATGATGGTAGCCAGATTTGAGTCCGAAACATACATCTGGTATGATGGTTGCAGCCGTAACTGATGAAATGGTCCCCTCGCCACAGCCTCAACCTGGATATTGAGGCGGAGCTGTGGGTTGAGAAGAACCCCCAGACTACGGACCTGTGTGGCCAAAAAGGGGTAAACCCCGTCAATGACAGGAGTCACCACCACCCCTGGCCCTACCCACCAACCTCACCTCCGTCTTGTCAGGATTCAAGTTCAGACGACTCGCCCTCATCCAGTCCCCCACAGCTGTCAGGCACTGGGTAAGCACTGAGACTGCCGGGTCTAGGTCTGCAGAAAAAGAGAGGAAGAGTTGTGTGTCATTGGCATACTGATGACAGCGCACACCGAACCCTCTCATGCAGCCCAAAGGCTGCATATACACGCTGGACGTGACTCTGCAAATGCTATGAGGGCAGCAAAGAACTCTTGGGGGTATTTTTGAGGGGTATTTGGAGGTATTTTTGAGATTCTTGAGGATTTTGCAAGATCTTGCCATGGTTCTGAGGTTCTTGCAAGAATTAATTTCATTCTCATTTCAACCCTATCTGGAAATACAGAAATGGCAAACTGCACCTGTTGCTCCATTGGTGCTGGTGGACCCCGCTGTGGTGCGGGACTGCATAGATCTGGCTGCACAGGAGGAAGCCCGTTATCCCACATTAAGCAACCTTGCACCAGTTTGAGCAGCAGTATCACACGATGCATCACTGGCCTTCTCCAGTGGATGCATTATGTGTCAGCAGGCCAGACAGGGAACAGGTCTTGGTCTAATACAGAAGTGTGTATTGGACTTCTGTGGACTTCTTCTGCTCCTTCAGGGCTGGAGGAGTTCAGGATTGGAGGAGCGCTTGGCCCAGGGAGGGTTTGGGTGAACATCTCATGGCTGCCGGCCATACAGTTAGTTTCATCACATTAACATTGCCCAAAGTGGGATATGGGATAACGCTTCTAAAGGTGTATTAACGTCTCCTGTGGCCTCAACCTATGCTTCTGTATTCTGAAAGTAGCTGGGGACATTAATCAAGTCAACTTAGAAAAACATAAAAAGAAGAGAGATCCAGGTATGAAAAGTTATGTTCTTGTTCTTGTTATTTATTATTATAGATACAGCGCCAGCAACATTCTTGGCTTTGAATAGTCGGTAAATTAGAGGCAGCAGGTCTCTGCCCTGTGGGGTTACAATCTAGGATGGAAATGTGAGAGGAGGCTAGAGAGATGAGCAGATCGGGAGAGACAGGGATATATTCATGAAGTTGAGAAACTGCAGGTGCAGGTGCTTATCTTAGTTACTTACAGGGGAGAAACCAACCGTGAAAGATAGGACAGTAGAAGGAGCATTAGTCAGCTACTTGTAGGGTAAGACGCTAGGTAAATGCTGACAGGATAGAGAGGCTTTTAGGGGGGGGATTTGAAGGTCGGGGGGAGGAAGCAGAGTAAATGTGTTCAAGGAGGGAAATCTAGGAATAGGGGGAGCATGTGAGAGGGTTTAGGGAGCATGAGAGTATAGGTTGAGGTTGGTGGCAGATGTTGAGCACAGTTCCAAGTAGTGGGAGATGAGAGAAGAAAGATATGGTGGAGGTACTCCTTGAAGTATAGTAAGGTGTCCAGGATATTGAATTTAGAACCCATCCTTGAGATAATATTCTGTCCCAGGTTTCAGTTGATGTGTTCTGTAATTCAGTCCCATCGGTGAAGGGGAAAAGAAAAAAAAAAGACTGAAATAGGCTGGGGTAGTTGTATCCAGCCTTTGATTGTTGCACTTAAGAGTCCATTATAATGACCTTTCTAGACACTTTCTGCTGGGCTTTCTTCTGTATGAAACACTAAAGTGCTCCAGCATTACTTTTGTACAATACCAGCGAAGAGTTTCTGCATCATGAGAAAAGAGAAGCAGGTGCGTTTTCACCTCACACTCTGAGGCAACTCACATCAGTGATTCCAGATGTCATGATCTGGGTGATACCAGAAGATTATCTCCTCGGTTTTCCCCAGCGTATTAGTCTCAATGCATTTTCTGCAAAAAGAGAAGAGACTCCTCTGCAGAATGTGACAGCTATGAAATCTTGGTGCTTTTCAAGCTTATAGAAATATTCTACAGGCATTTGAGAAAGAAGGAGATAAAAAAATGTCACGAGTCCTCCCTGAGATGCTCCATGGTTAACAGAAATTGAAGTAAACAGGATAAATACTGTTGTTTTTGTATGAGGTGGTGTGGAATCCTAAAATGCCTCACTGACTATTAACTGAACTATGCTGCATTTTAATCAGTTCTAAGGCAATGAGGTGAGGGTGATAATTGCAGGATGAGACCCACACACCAAACCAAAAGTGAGCAGGAGTAACCAGGATCAACAACAAGGGAACAGAAAATGAAGTTGGAGCCAAAAGACAGTTGGTGATGGTAAGACCATGACTGGAACGTTGTGTTCAGTTTTCAGCAACACCTTCAAGAAGGCTGTAAACAAACTGAGAAAGATTCAGAGGAGAGCAAATAAGGGTGAAAACAGAAGGGACGGCTCCCACTGCCACCACAGAATGACTAAGGTGGTGGTGGGAACCGTAACTCCAGTCGGGACCCGGCCCGGCCGCTGAACAAACATAACAGTGACTGGGCCAGGGAGGGGGTGAGCAGATACACCACCTGACTGCTTCCCTGCACTGCACCCCCCACCCCCGACTGACAGGCAGCCATGGTGGCCAATGGAGGCCGTCATGGTGCCCACCCCCTGCCACGCTGGACCCTGGTAAGTAAAGTGGACTTTCAGATGTGAAAGCCTGCTTTACTCCAAGGCCAGTGGCTGGATCCCAACCGTGGAGGGAAATTCCTGAGTCACAGCCCGGGCTAGCCCCCACCATGTTTGGGAGTCAAACAGTGCTAACATCTGGCAGGCACATTTCAGCATGATGGTGGCACCTTGGTTAACCCACACTAAAGTGTGTTAAATTGTGCCACCGTCACATCTGAAAACACCCTAAGATGATAAAGGGGGCTGTGAAAGTCAAGTCATGTGAAAAAAGTCTGAAAGAACTAGGTATGCTTAGCTGAGAGAAAAGAAGATTAAGGGGAAACATGATAGCAGTGTTCAAATATCTAAAAGGATGCCACAGAAAAGAAGATGAACACAAAAGATTTTTGACAGTCACAGAATACAGAACAAGAGGGAATGGGCTTAAATTATAGCAATGTAGATTTTGGTCAAATATGATGAAAAACTTCCTAACTGCAAGAACTGGTGGAGAATAGAATAACTTGCTCATGGCAGTTGTGAAATTTCCTTCTGTAATGGAGTAGAGCCATAGAAGACTATAGAGATGTAAAATGGCTGCTGAGTGTCTACAAAATGGCCTCAAACAGGAAGTTAGAAGCTAGGAGCGTGGCTTCCTGAATAAAAGGAAGTGCCCTCCTTCTTTCTTCCCCCCCCCCCCCTCGTAGGAACTATCAGTATCCAACAGGAACTAGAAGAGAGAGGATGTGCCTCAAGGAATTCTCCACACAGCAATGCTTCTCTACAGGAACCAGGACTTTGAAACCTCGCAGACAGTGTGGGAGACCAGGTGTGTTTGTTTTATTTAAAGGGTCATAAGTTCAAAGACTCATTTTCCAAAGTAACTGAACTTCATGTTAATCTCTGGGAAGAACTTTATGTTACGGGACTAAGATAAGTCTTTGAGACTGATAGAATTGGGGGACCCACTTTGTGGGATAAGCCCCGGTGGACCGGGTCAGCTGTAAGGAATGTTGTGGAGGCTGGGGGGCATTAAGCCCTATTTAGGGTGTTAGACCCAAAAGGTAAATTGTGTATTTTGGCCATGTGGGCCTAGAAATATTAATTTTGTGGATCCTCATCCTAGCTAATTCCACAAAAAGGGGCAAGGCTTTCACACCCTTCTTGAACCTGGCTGGACAAACAGCTGTCTATCCTACCTTGAAGCAAAAGGTTGGACTAGATGACCCTAAGGCTGCCTTTCAGCCCTATGACACAGAAAAACCTGTGAGTCAAGCCAAGGGGGAAATGGAAAGATGGGCCAGGGAGAGGGCTAGAGAGCAGAGCTTGAAGGCAGATCTGTGGAAACAGGGGACAGCAAGCAGAAATCAGAGCACAAGGCAGAAAATGGGCCAGACACCAGACATGGGTGATCAGTCAATGGACAAGACACAGGGAGGATGAAGGCTGGGATGCAGGCAGGGCTCTGAATAATAGGTAGGACTGGAAAGCAGGCAGACAAGAATATGTGGATGAAGGTCAGCAGGAACAGGCCACTCAATGGTCAAGGAAAGAAGCATTGTAGAGGAAAACAGGCACAACTTTCCCTCAGGTTTTTTGGGGAACTCTAGGAAATTGCCGGGGACAGGAAGGGGTTGCTGGGGAAACAGCATTCAGATAACAAACCCTTAATTATTGAATCCTGGTGGGGAGTGGGGTGGCAGCCCTGAGACAAGTGGTGTTGATGCTGGGCTCTATCCTGGGATGCAAGAGCATAGGGGCCAGAGATAGAGCCGGAACTGGGGAGTGCGTCAGGGAGGCTCTACTTTATCCTCCTCCTCTCCCACCGGTGACCATCTCCCAGGAAGAAAGGGGAAGAAATTACCTGCATGTTTGCTGTTACATCCTGAATATTCTGTGTGTCTAAATCACTTACCCAGATCTTAAACATCTGGCTCTTTGAATTTCTGCATAGAACTTCTCACAGAAAGTTTGTGTAAAAAGTTCTCCTGGTAAACTGCTTTGCTCCAGGCATCTGTGGTCACTTGGTTTCCATGGCAGCCCCTCACGTCTACAGCTGCAGCTACTTTAGGCTGCCTCAGGGCAGTGTGTGTGTGTGTGTGTGTGTGTGTGTGTGTGCGTGTGAAGAATGCATCCAGGAACTACCTCAGAGCAGTGTGTGTGTGTGTGTCTGTATGTGAAGAATGCATCTGGAACTTACTTGTGAACCCAGAATATTGAAAGACCAGCACTTTAAAGTGTGTGTAAAAATGCCCATTATCTTAAACCCTGCGCACACAAGCAGAGTTTCACACAACCCTCCTGGAGCGATCGCTGTTCATGGCACTCCCACCGTCTCATGTACAAGCACCCATAAACAGAGCAGAAGCCTAAGCCTTCAAAATATTCCATCATACTTCTTGGTTGTGTTGGGCTCCTTAAATTCTGAACCGAGCAAGTTGGGCAAGCAGCAGGGTGCGCTGCAGAAAGACTGCCAAGGTAGTTACCAGGATGACGATCAGGGGAAAATGCAACACCATGTGAGTTCAAGACCCACAGGCTGTTGCACCATGTAACATACCTCTCAACCCCTGAACTCTGAAATGAGGGACACTGACTATCAAAAATGTGGGACAATTCAGGGTGTAACTTGCTTAAAATTTGCATATATACATAATTGTAAACTCAGCATAGTCATCTAATTAACTACAAGGCTGGACTGGAAATCTTATAAAGTTCAGGGCTCTCATATCTGTACAATAACCTCTCTCATAAGCCAGACAAACCCTTGTCCTGCCAGACCTTATGTCGAAGCTCTATTCCCAAACTTCCCTTAGCATATCGAGCCAGACTCAAGGTGTTAGTATTGATTTATAAAGCCCTGAACGGTATGGACCCCTCATATCTGGGGACCGCCTCACCCTCCGCGCCTCAGAGCGATCCCTTCGGTCCACCGGGGTCGCCTTTCTGGAGGTCCCCCGTGTAAGACGGGGGACCACAATGGAGAGGGCATTCTCGGTGGTCCGGCCACGGTTATCGAATTCCTCCTGGAGGAAACTCACCTGGCCCCGAGCCTGTTGGCCTTTCGACGTGTCCGTAAGACTTGGCTGTTTGTCCAGGCCTTTGGGGGAGGGAGGGAATGAGGGTGGGGGTGGGTTGTTTTGGGGGGGTTTTGCCAGTGGTTTTACCTCTTTTTACTGTTTTAGTAATCCTTTCTTGTATTTTTAATTGTTTTAAAATGTTTTGTAAGCTGTCCCGAGCTGCCGTAAGGCTGGAGGGAGCGGGGTAGAAGTTTTAAAATAAATAAATAAATAAAATAAAATAAACACATGGGAATATGAATAAACTAAAAGTAACATCACATGCATAACCAGTTTTTACATGGTTCATTTTTATGGTTGTTTTTTTTAAAAAATAATATGTTTGTGAACTACCCTGAGCCTGTGGGAAAGGGTGGGATATAGATCCAAAACAAAAAACATTTGGGCCCACGAAGGGTGAAAACAGACATGACGCTAACCACCCTTTAGCCACCCTTGGTGGTTATTTATGCATGTTGNAGGGTAGGGTAAGGAAGGGAGCATTGGGGGGGGATAGTCTTAATTATTCTTATTGGTTTTTTATGTATTGTTTTAACTGTTGTGAACCGCCCCGAGATGCAGTAGGCATGAGGAGGCGGTCAGTAAATATAAATAAACTGCCTGGCCTCCACAGAAGTGAGTTTTACTGTTTACACAGCCCTCCTTCTACCCCCACTCCAAACATTTCTCCTCCTGTGTGGATTGTCTGACAGATGAGCCTAACGGAGAATCTGGTCTGAAATTTTGTTCATGCTTTAAAAAGGAAATGTAATTAAAGAAATCACAACTTCGGCCCCTGACACAGTCCAGGTCTGAAGTAAGACTGAAACAAGATCAAATGTTCCTATTCTGCAGGGAAATACCGACCTTTTGGGAGTGCTTGTTGGTACTCTGTCTGACTGGTGATTCTGCTCTTCTGCCATTGTCAATATCAGCACCTATGATTTTCTGTCATTTCCCATCACTTTAAGTTTCACCACTTTCTGGCATTTCTAGTCATTTTTGTCACTTTCCATCATTTTTTGATCGCTTTCTAGGCCTTTGGGGGACTTTTAAAGGAGTTTTATGGCACTTTTACAGCAATTTCCAGCACTTCCCTGGGACTTAGCCTGCACTTTTTCATATCCACAGTCCCCGGGGGGTGCACATGGGGCACACACGAGACTTGGAACCAGCTCAATCCATAGCAGCTCTGTTCAGCTTGCGAAAAATAACAGGGTTGTGCAATTCATTTTCAGTTTGGTTAGTTATGAAGATGAATAAAGCCCCATTAGTTTTACTAAGCAGGAAATGAAAAGGAATAAATTAGGAAATGAATGAAAATGAAAACAAACTTTTAAAAATGAAAACAAAAGGGGTAACGAAAAAGAACAAGGTCCCTCCTGCACGTGCCTGTTGCTCCTCTGCCTGACTCTCTTGCTGCTGCTGCTGCTGCTGCCTGAATGTCTCGCCTATCTGGTGCCCACCTGGGGTGATCTCTGCAAGTTAACACCCTGCTACACTTTGGGGTGCCTGCCTATGTCGAAGCCAGTGCCTGCTCCTCTTCTGCCTTCTGCTGATTCTGCCAGTCTATATGATCTCTCTCTCTCATATCTTCTCCCCCCTAAGGCATTCTCTGTAAGTTGAAGACCAACAAACTTTGGCCATTTTTACACAGACCCCGTACCCCCTGCGGGATGTGTGGGCGGGTGTGCGATGCAAGGGGCATCTATGTACATGCCTTGATGGTGGGTGAGGTATGGGTGTTCAAACAGCATAGGTGCTGGGATGGAGGTGCATGCCCACAGCCATTTGACAAAGTTTAGGAGATTCTGTGGGTGGAGATGGGTGTGTTTCCGTGGGAAAGGGCACAAACTTGCTTCTACCCACTGCGGCAGCACACCCATTTTCCCCCACCCCCATTGCCCATGTAAAAAGGGCCTTTGCCAGCGTCTCGCTATTTTTAAACTGACTACAGTGGACCGTGGTGGGCCCGCACATCGGGCATTGGAGTCCATTGCTCCATGCATGAGTGAAGGGTGGAGATGGATGAAGGTGGGTGTAGTGTGGCCACCCATCCCCCCACGGCATTCGCATGGGTGCCTCCACCCATCTGCATGCAGCGAAACTGTGTGGAGATGGGTGAGGGCATCTCATGTGAAAAGGGCCTCTGTCTTATATTCTGTCTCCTGGGGGCATTCAGTGCCATTTGAAGCCTTGGCCATTTTCACATGGCACTGCTTGGTGGACGGGGGGATGGGGGTGCGCTGGCAGTGGGTGGAGGTGGGTGTCCTACCTTTCCCATGGATGCGCACCCATCTCCACCCACGGAGCCTCCTCTGCTTTGTCAGATGGCTCCATGGATAGGTGGTGGGTGGAGGTGGGTGTGCACCAGGAGTGTGCACACACCACCACTCACTCCCTGTTGTGTTCCCATGGGTGCACACCCATCCCCCCACTGCCATGGCTTGTGCATGGACACCCCCACCCCCAGTAGGGTGGGGGGGCATCCGTGTAAAAAAGGCCCTTGTCAGACGTGGGCACCATCTGCTAGTGCCTGGAGTGCCTGGTCCACTGCTGTTCTCTTCCTGTCCATTGTGTGCGGGGGGGCGGAGGATGGTATCTTTTAGTTCCACTATTTATATTTGTGGTGATTTTAGCAGTTTTTATGTTATATTTTTGTTTTATGTGTTAGCCTCCCCAAGCTGCCTGAGACAGGATGGGTGCAGGGTAAAACTTGTTAAAGTAAAATAATAAATAATATTTAAAGGCATGGAAGCCCTGCCAAATGATTCCCATTGATTTCAGTGGGAGAAAAGTGTAAAATGAAAACAAATTAATTTTAAACAGAAAAAAACAAAAATGACACTAAAACAAAAGGCGAAATGAAAACAAATGACCTTTCAAAAACAAAAATGAAAGGGGAAACAAAAATGAATGAGGTCCCTTCTGCACACGCCTAAAAACAATGACACATGGGGAAAATGGAAAAGCCGTTACATTTTGACATGACAAGAATGACCGGATTCCAACCTAGGGCATTTTCAGACAAGACCCTCTCCCCATACCACCTGCCCACTTATACGTGTTGCAGGGTTTCAGTGTTGCCCCATGGGTGCCCTGTAACATGTATAGTGGGTGGGAAATGGGTGGGCAGTGGGTGGAGAGCATATTGTCTGAAAACGCCCGTAGTCTGAAACCTTGGCATGCTGATTTTTTCAAGAAAAGCAATTAGAAAATCTAGCTTCACACTGATGCACCCAAACAGAGTGTATTGTATTATTTTTTTTGGCTTGTTTTTAAAATGAATTTCAAAGGCTGTATAGAGAAGAATAATGGTGAGTAATGAAGAAGAGGACAATAGAGAGCCCACACATTTAGCATGGAATGGGCTGCTGTCAGTCTGCCTGGAGAAACCTGCTTGGCACTTCCAGACTGAATAAAAACACCCCATGAGTTGGATTCCACACACATTTCTCCTGGATGTTTGCTGTTACATCCTGAACTTTCTGTGTCACTCACCCAGATCTTAAACATCTGACTCGTTGAACTTCTGAATAGAACTTCTCCCAGAACTTCTGTGTGTAAAATGTTCTTCTAGTAAACTGCTTTTCTCTCAGCAACTGTGGTCACTTGGTTTCCATGGCAGCCCTTCACTTCTACAGTTGCAGCTACTTTAGACTGCCTCAGGGGTGGGTGGGTGTGTGTGTGTGTGTGAGAGAAGAATGCATCTGGAACTTACTTGTTGACTTGTAAACCCAGAAGATTGAAAGACCAGCACTTTAACGTGTCTGTAATAATGCCCATTGTCCCCACTGATGGATTGCAAATGCTCTGTCACCCCTCTCTTTCTAAAATGGGATTTAACATCAGATTTGCAGGACAGCTAACAAAATAGGTGTGAAATGGGAGACTTCCAGGGAAATCAGATATTTGAGAGGTATACCATGTGACATTAAATCCATTATCCGATCATAATGATTGGGCAGTGAGGAACTGTAAGGGGGATTCCTAATGCTTCCCAGACTTTTGTGTAATTGGCATCCGCCGTCCACTTTTGAAAGTGCTCCTCAATCCTCCATTGTTGCCTTTGAACTACTTAGTACTACATGGAGTACTGATGCTCCATGTGGCCCTGAAGCTGTTGCTTTGGTATATAAAAATTGGTTAGAAATACTGTATAAGTTCTCACCTCTGGAAAGATGCCCTACAGGGCATATTTTTTGCTCAGAATTGAGAAGGGCCTGCAGATGTGACCTGCTTTGTACTGACAGTGAGCTGAATCCCAAATGCTTCTGATCATGCCCATAGTCATGCACATTCCTATTGCGGGCAAATGGAGCCCCACGGATCCCACGCGCATGTGCATGTAGGATCCACGTGGTTTGGGATCGGGCTCAGTATTGATCAGCACTCAAATGGCTGATAGTGATTACTGTTAAACAGGCATGGTGTACATCTCCCATAAAATTACCTTTCCATAATAAACATGACTCTGGCTATGGGAGGTTATAAAATATATTTATTTTAAAATGGCTTTTTTAAAATTATTTTTCTGAGTGGAGTAGTGTCCCACTGGAGAAACTTCTGTTTGACCAGCTCAAAAGAGAACTGAGTGCCAAGATAGATCTGAATCAGTACCTGCCCTTTAACAACTTATCTGACCTCCCTTGCACCTCTGCCGAGCCAGCTGTAAAATCCTATGGCCACACATCCTTCCCAAATAGTTAATTACTGTCCTTTAATTGTTTGAATATCTCACAAAGCAACTAAAACACAGCCAGGTCCAATCTGTGGGTGAAAGTAAATGGCAAAGTGGGTGTTTGCTTGCCTGTGTATTAGGTGTTTGCCAGATGTCTGTCTGCATCCCCACACAGCCCCTACTCACCCCCCACTCACGGAATTGCCCAAGGACAGCATGGGACCACCTGCCTGGTGCATGCTAATGCGTGCCAGTGCATTCTAATGCGTGCCCGTGAATCTGCCGCCTATTTATTAGGTTCGCCTGCAGCGTTGCCCACATCCAGGTCTGCCAGCACCATAAAGGCATGCCTAATGCGGCTTCTAGAGAGCAATCAACTGTGAAGCAGCTGCAAGAGGAGACGATCCTTCCTGCAGCCCCCATTCTCTCCTCTGCCTTCTTGCAACCGCTGATCGCGCTCTTGAAGCTGCTCGGGCATGCTTTCTCCTGTTGTAGCTGCCAGCCACAGCTTGGAGAGCCGCGCGAGAGTGATTAGCTGCAAGAAGAGAGAGCAGAGAGCTGGGGTGCAGGAAGGACATTCTCCTCTTGCAGCCACCTGAGTGCACAAGCATGGCTGCAAGAGGAGAGCACAATGAAAAAGGGGGTCATGGCTGGGGAAGAAGCCTTCTTTAGCTGTGACCTCCCTTTCCATCTAATCCAGGGTTGCGGAGAGGGAAAGCTCTGAGCCTAGCACATGAAATGCAGGCAGGGGACTGCCCATTTATTAGCTCTACATGCCAAAACATTGGGAGGGGGGGAGGGGGGCTTCATGGACCAAAAATGGACTCAAGCAGACTATTTGTCTTGTTTATAAGCACCTTGCATTCTTTCAGCATTATCAAAAAATGTGCTGTGACTTATTTTTTGTGAACTTTCTGCCTGGCTCTAATTGCCAAAGATCACATGCAGCACACCCCCACCCCCACACACACACCCAGCGCCAAAGGACTGAGCCTGGAGATTAGAACCAGTGGATGGCTCTGTCTATCCATACAAGAAACACTAGCCAGAGGAGCTGCTATAAAATTCTCCATAGCAAATCATGTAGCTTAACTTGAACAGTGGGCGGTCAATAGAACCTCAGCCATGGAAACAGCATTAAAAAAAAAAAAAGACCAGGCTGTGTGCCATAAATAATATTTGAATTCAGCGAGAGCATCAAATGTGCATCACTCCTCCTGTTCCGCCAAGACCTCTTCCTTCCTAATTTGCATTTAATGGGCACAGCCTTAGATATATTGCAGTGTAAAACCTACACACCTTAATCCCCTGGTGATTAAACATTCATTAGCCAACCTGTGTCTTGTCCTAATCCACCATTGTGATGCTTAAGCAGAAGCAAAATATATCACCTGGTTTGTGTTAGAAAATGTTTCAAAGACATGCCTCACCTTCACTCATTTCTAGCCTGGCTTCCTATGGAAAGAAGGCTAAAGTGATCAGCCATGTGTGTGTTTAGAGGAGCAGAATGTCACAAAGATAAGTAGGTACCCCAGATTTTCTAACACATGCACCTGAATTGGAGATATAACCCCTTATGTAGGAAACTTGGCTTCATTTCCTTGGAAGTTTGCTTGCACACAAGGTATTTATAAGCAAGACCAATAGTTTGCTTCAAGTGTTATCAAAGCCAGTCAATATCAATGTCGAATATCAGGGGGGGTGTTTTGACATAGAATGTTGCCGAGGGAAAAAGGTGCAGGCACGTGCCAGGTGCCGGTGGTTGAAGTCGTATTCTGTGACTCATAGGCAAGAGTACCTCAAAGCACGGAATCAGTATAAGGCTCGAATTAAAATTAAGAGATCCCAGTACAGTCAGAGGATCTGGGCAAAATTGCATGTTGCCGCAGCAACAAATGATACCAAACAATTTTGGCAACAAATAAGATCTGGCCTGAAACTAGAGGTCTGACCTTGCCTGGCAGCAATAATGGAAGGAGATTGGTTAGCGCATTTTGGGAGGTTATATACAAGGGGGAGAACAAGATGAGGGAACGATGTTGGATAAACTTACCGGGGTTGCGGTCTGAGAGGAAAGAACTGAACAATTCATAGAGGTGGTTACTGAAGAGCAAGTAACCGGTTATATTGGAACTCTCAGGAAGGATAAGGCACCAGGGCACGACTGGGTCACAGCGGAAGTTTTGCAGCTGTCCCCCACCTGGTGGGCTCCCTGGCTAGCTATATTTTTTTCTTGGATTGATCGGACAGGAAATATCCCACAGGAATGGGGGGAGTCAGTGATTGTTCCCATTTTTAAAAAGGGAGACCACCAGGGCCCAGGGTGCTATAGGCCCATCAGTCTAATTCCAGTACTGGGTAAACTTTATGCAAAAGGGCCTGTTAGAACAGCTAGAGTTATGGGCAGCAAAGAGTAAGATTATCCCTGCAGAACAATACGGGTTCAGGACGGGATGCTCAGTAATGGTCAATTGTTTTGTGTTATCGCATATAATATCAAAATACACCTGGATAAGATCAGGCAGTATGTTTCTGGCTTTCATGGATCTACGTCAGGCGTTCAATTAGGTGCCAAGAAAAGCTTTGGGAAGAATTGTACAATTTAGGTATAAACGAGACTCTCTTGGCCCAGATAATACAGCTCCATGAACGGAACAGGGCACAGGTGAGGGTGTCCCCCCAAGTAGTATCTCAAAACTCAATAAGGACCAGTAAGGGAGTAAGGCAGGGCTGCGTGCTTGCACCTGCCTTGTTTAGCATCTACAAGAGTGATCTCGTAAAGAGTCTCTCGATGGTAGAGGGTCATCCACCAAAGCTCGGAGATCGAGCTGTAACTACACTTACATATGCGGATGACGTCTTATTGACCCAGACCAGGAAGGCCCTGCAGGTGGGGCTGGAACAATTCCTGTATTACTGTGACCAGAAAGGGCTGGAAGTGAATTATAAGAAGTCTCAGGTCGTGGCGCTTGGTAAGAAAAAGAAGAAATACACTTGGATGATGGACAACAAGGAGCTATCACAAGTGGATAGTTTCGAATTTCTGGGGATGTGCTTCTCCCACCAGCCAAATTGGAAGCAGCATGAACACTACCTTGCCCTTAAAGCTAGTGCAGGAGCCAAAGGCATTTTTGGTCTGGCAAGTGGGTACAAGAATACCCCCCTGTCATACATCCTGAAGGTATTTTTGGCAAAAACGCAAAATGTGCTTGCATATGGGGTGGAAGTTTCCCAAGCAGCGGCATTAGCTGGGAAATTAGAGAGAGTGCAAAATAAATTTTTGCGGAGTCTCTTGGGAGTTCCTCAGGCGGTCCCTGGCGCAGTTGTACGGGCAGAAACCGGGGTAACCTCCATAGCAAGTATAGTGCGTCTTAAAAATCTCTTGTATTGGGCAAAAGTGTGTGCTAGGCCAGAATCTTGTTTGACCTTTCTGTGTCTCCAAGAGGAGCTGAACCAGTCAAGTGTACCTACTTATCCATGGATTAGAGGGGCAATCCACGCATTTAACAATGCGGGCCTCTCTTCTGAGTTTCTGTTGGGTAAACATTTAGGGCAGCAGAAATCGATTATAAAGACTGCCTTCAGGGATGTGGCAAAGCAAGTGGACATCTCTAAGATGACAGAGTGGAAGGTAGCACCATATTTCCAGCAGGTAAAAACAACCCATACTTTTGAGAAATATCTGGACCTTATTATTAATAGGGATGTGAGCAGGGCTTACACTCTTCTGCGTATGCAGTTATTCAAATCAGCAGTGACATTGGGATGGTACCATCAAAAGCCATATGCACAGCAGCTATGTCATTGCAACCAGACGGAAGTCGAGGATAGTTACAATATTTTATTTAACTGCAAATAGTACAAGGAACTAAGGGAGATATGGATAACCCCCCTCTGGAAAGAGGAGGATTTGTATCTACCCAATGGAATAAGACTTGGGAAGCTGTTAGCAACTCAAGATGAGGAGGTAATTCAGGCTATGGCACTTTATGCTCACTTGGTAGATAGGAGGAGGGAATGTAACCAGATAGATTAGGTATATGGTGAGGCGGTTGGCTTGGTGGATGTCGCCCTTTTTGTGTGTATTCTCCACTCCGCAATTTGCTGTTAGTGTCATGTACAGCAGTGTCAACTGCACTGTTGTTGTTATTATTATTACTTTACTATTATTTTATTGAATTTAGTTCAATGTATTAATTATAAGTTGTATATATGCATTTTAGATTGATTGTTTGTCTTATCTTTTGGCAATACGGCGAAAGCCAGTCCAAACAAAACTTTTCTTTTTTCTCTTTTACAAGTTGTATATTTTTGGTTTTAACTTGCTGTTTTATTATTGGAAACCATTGTGTTTTATAGTATGCATTCACTTTTGGACCATGGCGAAAGCCAGTGCCGTCAATAAATACCTAAGTATCTAAGATAAAATGGGTATTACATTTTACTATACATGTTGCAGGGCACCCATAGAGCAGTTCTGCAACATGTATTAAATGTCCTGGGCCCTCCCCTCTTCTCTATCTACACCCTGTCCCTTGGCAGACTCATTGCCTCCCACAGCTTCCAATATCACCTCTATGCTGACCAGTGACTACACTCAACTCCACTCACTCTCCCTCCCCTTCTGTCCAAGCTCGCCTCATCAATTTTCTCTGATATCTCCACCTGGATTTCCCAACATCAGCTCAAGCTCAATGTGGCTAAGAGTGAACTCCTTATCTTTCCTCTCTGCCCTTACTCTCCCCTCTCCACCCTTATCGATGGGGTCAACATCCATCCTGTTCCCCAAGCCCATAGCTTGGGCTTCGTCTTCGACTCTGTCATGGGGCAGAGGGGATCAGGAGCCAGGAAGGAGGCTAAGTATTTTCTTAGAAGGGAAGCAGCAAATAGAAACCTCTCAGTCAGTCTCTTGAATGTCCCGAGACAACTCTCGTTCTTACCAGCTGGGGAACCCGGCCTCAGAGTGCACGGCTCATCATCGAGGTTACAGAAGACAGAGAGGAACTCCAGAGGCTAGAGAGGGAAGAGCAGTTCGAAAGAACAACAAGAGGGAATACAAGTGAGAGAGGAACAAGACAGGGACTAAACGCGGGAGAAACGAGGCACGGGAGGAACACAGGCTAAGGGGGAGTGGCTAAGGGAGAACTGGACCAGACGGGCTAAGGGGAACACAAGCTATGGGGAAGGAAAGACCAGGTAGGGCTATGGGGAAACACAAGACTGTGAGGGAACAAGGCACGAATATAAAGGGAACAGAGTTATAGGGAGAGCGAGCAAGACCAGGCGGGGCTACGGGGAACACAAGGCTATGGGGGAACAAGGCACGGCGATAGGGGAAGAATTCTAGGGATAGCAAGCAAGATCAGGTGGGGCTACAGGGAACACAGGGCTATGGGGGAACAAGGTACAGCTATATGGGAACAGAGTTAGAGAGAGAGCAAGAACAGACACTAGCGTAAACAACAGGAAAGACAAGACAAAACAATACTAGGGCAATTACTACAGGTTTACACACAGGGAAAGACAAGGACTATAATTATAATACACACAACAAGGAGGGAAAGGGGAGTAAAGTCCACAGACATTCACACCAACTTGCACACAAGGAGTAAGAGCAGTTGCTCCCACAGCTTCCTGTGGCCACACCATGGTTTTAAGTGCTACCTTGTGGCCAATCAGGAAGCTGGGAGACAGGGCACAGCTGGGGAAGGGCGTGGCAACATGGGGTGGAGACACAAAGGAAGGCACAGGAGGGAGAACTTGGCTGTTAACAGAGCCCGAGATGGCACTAACCCTTAAGGCAGTGCCTTCCAGCCCTCCAGAGCTGGGGGTTCAAGACCCAGCTCTGACAGACACTCATCTTTCCTTTAAACCTTACATTGACTCCGTTGCCAAGTCCTGTTGCTTTGCCCTCCGTAACATTGCTCTGATTCGCCCCTTTCTCTCTGTCTCCTCAGCCAAAACCCTTGTTCATGCCATGATCATCTCTCACCTTGACTACTGGAACTTCCTCCTTGCTGACCTCCCCTGCTCTCACCTGTCCCCCCTTATCTCCATCCCAAACTCCGCTGCTAGGGTCATCCACTCAGCCTGTTGCTTCGACCACGTGCAGCCTCTCCTGTCCTCACTTCACTGGCTCCCCCAATGCATCCTTCACAAACTTCTGGTATTTACTTACAAAACCCTTCACAACCTGGCTCCCCCTTACCTCTCAGCCCTAATCTCCTTACACACTCCTGCATGCACTTTCCACTCCTCCTCTGTCCTCTCCCTCATCTCCCCTGCTCCCCTAACCGCCTTCGTCCCGTCTCCCTTGCTGCCCCCATGCCTGAAACTCCCTCCCTGCCCACATCCAGCTTGCCCCCTCCCTCTGCACCTTCAAATCCCTCCTCAAAACCCACCTCTTCCTCGCCGGCTTTCCCGACACCTGTTAGAACTTTTCTCTCAATATTTACTGTCTTCCCTCCCCTCAGACTCCTGCCTAACTGCAACCAAGCCAAGCATGTGCACCTGAGACTTTGCATCCGCTTGAATGTTATTTATCCCTTGTCTCTCCCTATGTCCCCTCTCCTTGTCTTCCCCCTCCGTGTCTATTAGATTGTAAGCCATAGATAGGAACCATGTCTATCTTATTGTTCTGTAAAGCACCAGGTACACAACTGGTGCTATACAAATGCTTATAATAATAATATAATAATTTTATCAATAGACATTTGTACCACACCTTAAAGGTACTGGTCTTTCAATCTTCTGGGTTTAAAAGTCAACAAGTAAGTTCTGGATGCATTCTTCACACAAACACTGCCCTGAGGCAGCTTAAAGTAGTCGCAGTTGTAGACATGACAGGCTGCCATGGAAACCAAGTGACCACAGCTGCCCGGAGCAAAGTAGTTTACCAGGAGAACTTTTTACACACACAAGTTCTGGGAGAAGTTCTATGCAGAAGTTCAAAGAGCCAGATGTTTAAGATCTGGGTAAGTGATTTAGACACACAGAAAGTTCCGGATGTAGCAGCAAACATGCAGGAGAAATGTGTGTGTAAAAACACCCACTGTTAGAGAGTCTTTGTGAAAAGGGCCTCCCTTTTCCAATTCTATTATATATTTTTTTAGATGGGGCAACCAGAACAGCACAAAACACTCTAACAATATTTAGGGTGCGGTCACACCATAGTTCTATATAAAGGCGTTATGGAATTTTATGCTTTTTCTATCCCCTTATGAATAATTCCTAATGTTCTGTTTGCTTTTCTGACCACTGTGACACACACTAAATGCTTATTCAGGAGCGACTAAATCCTTGTAATTGTGTTTAGGATACCAAGAGGTTGGTTTCAACTGTGAAAGGAAGTAGGGTAATTTAAGTATTCTGTATCTCCCTTGAGCTAATGTTTGGGATTTCTCTCATTTTTAAATTTCCTTTTTTAAAATAATAACTAAAAAAAAAATCAAGTCTATTGTGAGAGAGGACTAAGGACCTTTCCAAACAGATGCCCTCCCCTTACCTGTGTGTGTCCACTTGAACACTGAAGCAGGTGCAGGGGAGACGGGTGGGTGTCTGTGCAAATATCGTGGCTGGTGTGTGGGTATGCACGCTCCCACGCTCCACCCACCTGCACTCATCACCCCCACACAGAGCAACAGGCGCCAATGCTGGATGCTCTGTGGGTGGGAGTCTCTGGGAACGCCCACCCACCGCACTGCCCACCCATTCCCTCCTGCACCTCTTAGTAAAGGGCCTATGAGAAAATTTGCATAAGATGACAAACATTTGGACTGAAGTAAAAGCTTTACTGTCCGAGGGAGGACAGCATGAGTAGTACAGCTTGTTTGGCATCCAGGTGTGGGGCCGGGCTGTCTCAGAGCATTAAAAGAAGGGCATGGGTTCAAGTCTGGTTTAGGAGGAGGGTTATTCTAGGAGTGGACTATCTAATTCCTTTCATATTTTTAATGTTGCTTTTTTTAAAAAAAAGTTGTTGTTTTTTTCCAGTCCGAGGTCCTTTTCAAATGGGTGTGGGTGCGTAGAGGGATGGGTGGATGGCACGGTGGGTGGGCAGTGCATGGAGGTGCATTACCATGGACCCCTGCCCACCTCCACCCATCTCCACACATGGAGTATCTGGCATTGGTGCTCATTGCTCCATGCGTTGATGATGGGTGGAGCGCGGGAGCACACACTCACCCCCACCCACCAGCCGTGGCATTTTCATGGATGCCCACCCATCCCCCCTGCACCTGCCGCGGTGTTCAAATGGATGCTCCCCCCACTCTCACATGTGGGTGAGGGGGGGAATCTGTTTGAAAAGGGAAATTGTGTCTCATCTTTGAGTACTACTGTCCCTCCTTTAAAAACTAAGAATTGAGTGTATGACCCAGGAGCAAGGCTTGCTGCCTCTGGGAGCTGGCATTCTATTGTGAGCAAAGTACCCGTGATCACGAGGTTACTAAATCTTTTGAGGGTGAACTGCCTGCAGTTACCTGGGAGCCAGCTCCATTAAGCGTGCGATGAATGGACGCCCTAGCAACCATCCCATCCATGGAGCTCTCCCACTCCCTCACTGAAAGTCCCTTCAGCACAAAATGATATGAAAAAACAGAGTCTGTACAAAGGTTATTCTGGGCAGGCTCTGCTTCTTCCTCTCTTATAGTGCAGAGGCTAGGATCCCTGCTCTCCAGACATGTACGACTAGTACAAGAAGTTGAACTTCATGGATGTATTTATTCCTACAAAATGTAAAATACTATGAAAAAATACATTTTTTCCTATGAATTGAAGTTTGGAATATTTTCTAGCTTGCATTAACCAACCATCAAGTTATTTTTTTTTACCAAAAAAAAATATGAAGCCATTGCACCAGATGTAATTGGTGAAATGTGCTCCTTGCCACAGCCATCACCTGGAGTTCCAGGCGGAGCTGTGGGTCAAGGTGCAATGAATTAGTTACAGCAATATTGACTTTACTTTTTTTTTTTCTTCCATTATCTTCAATTAAAATAGCTTTGAAAAGAGGAAGGAGGATTTTGAAGGCTAATTGCAAAATAATTTTTTTTAAAAATAAGGTCCACAATAAAATGCAATTACCCAGTAGAGAAATTATAAAAATACCCTCAGGTTTTCATCAATGACTTTCCAAGTGACATATAAGTAGTTATCTACCTAATAATATACAGCTGCAAAATATAATTGATGGAAATAATGAATAGGACAAAGCTTTCATTTGGGAGGGTTTTGTACATTGGCAGAAAACATTCTAATGTAAAATGCTAAAAGTTTAAATGACAATTAAAAATAATAAATTTCATGGATTAGGTTTCATGAGAAAATAGTAGCTACGTGCAACACATAATTAAAGTCTTGAGGAGCAGCAAATTGAATCTCTCCACAAAATGGAACAAAAAAGTTTCTCAAACTTTCTAATGATGCAGGGAGGAAAATGAGTATAATCAGTACTAAAAGATGTAGGTGGGTATAAAGAGCAGATATTTAGCCACTCAGTTAGTTTTTGTTCCTATGAGAAAAAAACAACTCTACAGCAATTTGGAGAAAACAGTGTGAGATCTACAAGTGGGCATTGCTGATACATAGATTTTAATTTTTTTATTTTTTAAAAAAATTGTTCAGCTTCTATGCTGGTCTTAATTGTAGAACCTTTCCTGTCTCCAAAGGAATTATACAGCAGAGGAGTCTGGCCCACTACTCCTGGATATTTGACTTTTTATGTTGTTGTTCATAAGAATCTGCAAAATACATTACCACATTTTAAAATAATAAGTTGACATATAGGTAGCTTTTTAGAGAGACAGATGTCATGTATCAAGGATGCCGAGACTGTTCAGACAGATCTTTTGGTATTGAGAAGGAGATGGATATGACGGAAGGTTAATGGCTGCTATAGACGTAGAGTCCATAGCTTGCTTCATTTTTATAAATACTGGTTCCTACTTGGAGCTTCTTTTTGTACTGGTACACCTCTTCTCCCCCCACCCCCCGCCCCCAAGGCCTCCTCTTCCTTTGTATTATACCAGGTCCAGGATCTTGGTTATTGCTGAAGGCATTATGCTAGCTACCTTTTGGGGGGCTAGGAAGAGGTTTCTTCCATATTTTATTGTATTTTATTTTATCATGTATTTATACCTGCTCACAACAGCTCAAGGCAGCTAACAATCAATAAAACCATACAAAATTCAACAATAATATAAATCAAACAATGCAACTAGTGCAATTGAAACTGCGGGGAATAATCAAACCCCTACCACCCTAACCCACCCATCTCCCTACAAATTCCTGGCAGAACAGCCAGGTCTTGCATTTTCACTGGCTCAGGATCACCCTTCCTTTCAACCAGACCTCGTCTGGAAAGGGATTCCACAGTCTAGGTGCGGCCACCGAGGACTCCCTTTCCAGAGTCTCTCTCCCCCCACCCTCCTTGGGATACCCAGGGGACCTCCTCTCCTCAAGTATACCACAGGGGCCACTCTAGGGCCCGGGGAGTGAGGCGGTTGCGCAGGTAAGCAGGGCCCAGGCTGCTTAAGGTTTTATACGCCAATACCAACACCAACATATGTGATGGATTGTCCAGGGCAGTGTGGGTTTTTCATCTTCCTCTCAGAAGCCCAGTGTCCTAGGGATGGACGAACGCGGTTCAGAAGTTCAGACTGAACGCGGTCTGTTCAGTCGACCGAACCGAATTTCCGAACTCCGTTCCGTTCGCTCATCTCTAATATCAGCACACACCAAAAAACCTGGTTTTGAATGGCCGAATATGGTTCGGAAGTTAGGAATTGGACCGAACTTGGTCTGTTCGGTTGACCGAACTGAACTTCCAAACCTAACTCGAAAATCAAACCAAACAGAATTTCCAAATTCTAATTTCAAACCAAACTGAACTGAATTTCCGAACTCCGTTCTGTTCACCCATTCTTCAGTGTCCTCTCTGGGTTGGCAATTGGTTGATTTTTTTTCTATTGGCTCATCAAGGAAGGAATCCAGGGTGGGTACTTACCTAATTTGGGGTCCAGTTCCTGAGCAAAATGGAATTAGAAGCAAGATTAAGATCTGAAAGAGATGCAACCAGAATTTTGCTAAGGGGCAGTGTGGGGGAGGTAGGAAAGTGGAAGGCGGGTATACCCTGATCCCAGAAGCCTGACACCTGATGCTGCTGCTCACTCTGCCCTCACTTTACTAAGTAGTAGGGTTGGGACTACCGGATCATCCAGTATCCGATACTGCTGGTATTTTGGTGTACCGGCAGTATCGGATTAACCCGGTAATCTGGCCCGTTTCCCAGATTCCCCCTCGTACTGGATTTTTTACATTGCAGCCATTCAAATGAATGGCCGCAATGTAAAAAAAAAACCACACACGAAAACCCAAACACTTTCCCTCCCCGAGTCCAGGCTGCGTGGGTGGAAGGGGGGACACCGCCCCACCCACCCTGCCCAGCCTGGATTTAAACAACAACAAAAAATTTCCCCTAAGTCCCTAGTGCGGGCTCTGGGCCGCCACCAGCGACCCAGAGCGAGCACCAGCGTCCAGCAGCAGGTAAGTAGTACCGGTACTGTACTGATCCCTGGGGTGGGGTGGTGGTTTAACACCCAACCCACCCCAGGGATCACCCATCCAGGGATCGCCTACCTTGAGCTCCAGGTGGCGGCAGCAGCAGCGGCGGTCTGGCGACTTCAGTGCTGGCTGTGGCTTCCGGCTTCAGCACGCTATTAGGCCTTCCAGGGAACTTCCGGAAGTTCCCTGGAAGGCCTAGTAGTGTGCTGAAGCCGGCGGCAGCTACAGACAGCGCTGAAGCTGACAGACTGCTGCCACCGCCACCGCCTGGAACTCAAGGTAGGCGATCCCTGGATGGGCAGGTAGGGTGATCCCTGGGGTAGGGGGGAAATTTTTGTTGTTCTTTAAATCCAGGCTGGGCAGAGTGGGTGGGGGGGTGTCTCCCCTTCCACCCGCACAGTCTGGGAGGGGGAGGGGGGAGGTTTTTGTTTTTTTGCATTGATTTCAATGGGGACAGTTCCCCATTGAAATCAATGTAAAAGATCTGGTACCGGTAAACCAGTATTAATCCAGTAAGCTGGTTTTTTTTAAATCCGGGAACCGGTAAAACCAGTACCCGGTATTTGCCCTGATGTCCCACCCCTACTAAGTAGCACAAGCAGAAACAGAGGTTATTCCCTTTTTCTGTCTCTCTGCACCCCCTTTCAGTTGGGTGCTGCCTTGTGCCTGATAGAAGACAGAGAAAACAGGAGGGGCAGAGTGGTAGTGCTGCCTTCTGCCCAACCAGGATAAGATCCCCAGTTGATCAGAAAGCAACTCCAAGCAGCAGGGAGAAGCATATCTGCTGGGTTCCTAGGGTGAGTCTATTACCAAGAATGGACAGTGGACACCCAGATCTCCATTTCCCCCTGATTGACGACCTACTATTGTGGGTAGTAAATAGGGTGAGAGCCTAAATGTCAGATATGTTGAGGAAGGGAATCGCACTTTCCTACCCATCCACCCTGGACCCTCAGATTTCATACAAGCAAAAGATGGGCGCAGTGGCATAGCAAGACCGGTGGGCCAGGGCTCATGTCCCAATAATTATGGACCCCCATAAGGACTAGGGGGCAGGGTCTTACTAAGGCCCTTTTTAGACAAAGGGCATAAATCTGTGTTCATGAGTGGGAGAGGCTCGTGTGAGGGATGCGGTACGGGTGAGTGGGCATGCATGCACACTCTGGCCTAACACGTATCCCCATGCACCCCCACTCATTCCCAAGCACAGAGCAACCAGGGAAAACAGCAGTTGCTCTGTGCATGGGAATGCGTGGGGGATGCGTGTGTGCGTGGGGATGTGTATGCATCCATATGCACACCCCACCCACTCACTGAGCATGCACAGTCACAACCATGGGCCACCCCCCCCACTCTGTGGGGGCTGTGTAAAAAAAGGCCTGAGAGGTAAGTAAGTAGTAAGTAAGTAATTTTATTCACTTGGTCATAGCCATAGCATATACACATAACATAAAAATACAAACATGTACACTTACACCTGATATACATTAAATTATAAATTAAAAATGAGAATAGCTTAAATCATAAGCTGGCTCAGCTATCACCCTGTTTATCCCGAGGGGATATATACCACATGAAAGTATCTGGGCAGTATCCTTATAAAATAACTCCACCTTGGAATTTTTAACATGATATGGAAAACATACTTTATCTCAAAATTACTTAAATAAATAAGACTTTAGGCCCACTACAATTCATGAGCCATCCAATCCCTAGCTATAATCTATTTGTGTCCCAATATCTTTATCATAGATATCCTCTCCAGTGTGCTGTGTCAACCAATTTTGCTTTCCTCTTCTGCTCCTTCCAATGTCAGAAATTGCATAAATCTTGTTCTCATAATAACTTGTGTTAAATACTTTGCTGCAGCAGGTATATATTCCCTCATGTTTATTGCATGCCACAATAAGTTTAGCGCAGTCCTTCCCGGTAACTTTTCAATCAATTCAGACAGATGTTTCCTCCTTATCCCTCTATACATCTGGCATTAGAAGAAAACATGATTTACCGTCTCCACATTAGCCTGGTCAAAGGGGCATATTCTTTCACTAAAGCTCACCCCTTGAATCCTACCTTGTAATACTCTTGTAGGGAGGGCATTAAATCTAGCACACATTATAAGATACCTCCCCCTCTCTGTCAAGGTATCTCCCAAATAGGGGGCCATCTCTCCCATCTTTGGGACATATTTTAGATATTCTTTAAGATGTCGCGTATCAGTAACTGCGGCTATATCCTCCTGTCGGGCTAAATCCTTTAACCTTGTAAGTACCATGTTCCTTAGATACCCCATTTCCTGCCCTTCCAGGAATTCCCTGGAAAACCCCATTTTCATCAGGTAGCTAGAGATCGAAACTTCCCATGAGTTCTGGAATTTATCGGCAGTATAGTATACCGTTAGACCTTTCTGGGCACTATCGTGGACTTTTAGCCACATCTTGAGTGCCATCGCCCATCCCACCTGCTCCCAGCCTAATTGTCCTGCTTCCAGTCTCACAGCAGCTGCTGGAGTACCCGGGGGAACTCTAAGTAGTTTTTGTAGAAATTGAAATTGTAAGCATCCCCATTTTTCTTTTGTTAAGGGAACCCATAACTCTGCTCCATACAGGAGCTTAGATCTTACCAAAGCATTGCCTACCTGTATTGCTGGTTTAACTTCAAGTCTATCAGAGTTATAGAAATACTTAGCTATTGCCCTGATAGCTGGTCTAACTGCCTTGACCGCCCTTTGCACATGAAATTTCCATTTTCCTGTCTGCTGGAAGTTCATCCCCAAGTAGTTAAATATGGGTACCTGCTGTAACACATTCCCCTGTATGTCCCATTTGTAGGTCTTCCTAGAGCTTGAGAATACCATTACTTTAGATTTATTATAATTTATTTTCAGGGTGTTTAGCTCACAATACCTAGCAAACTCCATTAGCTGCCTCTTTAGCCCTATCCTTGTTTGTGACACCAAGGCTAAATCGTCAGCAAACAAGAGGCATCCTAGCGGTCTTGCTGCCAGCTTTGGGGGATGAAATATTGCTTTTGCCATCTTGGGTATCAGGTCATTAATAAATAAATTAAATAATGTGGGAGCCAATACGCATCCTTGTCTGACTCCCACCTTTGTTCCCACACTGCTCGACAGGTGCTGTGTTCTATCCATCCTTATTTTAATCTCGATATTTTGATGTATCTTTTGCAAGAGGTGGAGAAGCCTATGATCTATAGAAGTTTCTCTTAACTTCCCCCACAGTAAACCCCAGTTTACTGAATCAAAGGCAGTGCATAAATCCAAGAAGGCTACAAAGAACTACTTATTCTTACTCTTATATTTTTCTACTAAATGGAACAGCATAATACAGTGTTCAACTGTAGATCTCTGGTGTTGGAATCCTGCCTGTTCCGGGTGTAGAATCTGATTTTCCTCTATCCATTTGGTAAGTTTCCCCAGTAGGACTTTGGCATAGAGTTTACTGACTCTGCTTATTAGACTTATTGGCCTATAATTAGAGGGGTCCAAACTGTCCCATTTTTGAATACCGGATTAACAATTGCTGTTCCCCATGCTGCTGGCAGTATCCCCGTGGCATTTATGGAATTAAACAAAGCCACTAACAAAGGTACCCACAATCTAGGTTTGCTCTTATACATTCTATCTGTATGCCATCCACTTCTGGGGCTTTGTTACTTTTAGTTGATCTTATATGTGTCACTATTTCTTCTTGGGTCAGTTTAGGCCAAGAAGGACTATCTAATAAGTCTATCTCCTGATAGCTCTCCTGGGTATCTATAGCATTGAAAATACCCTGGAAATACTGTTCCCAAGTTTCCACTGGAACTTCATACACTGCCTAAGTAGGAACCTTACCTAGTGCACCATTTATGCATTTCCAGAAGATCCCAAGGTCCTTACTGTCTGCTGCAACCTTCATTCTATTACAACCTTCTTTCCAGTATGCTCTTTTCCTTTCCCTTATCATATTGGCATATATCTTTTTATTCCTATAGAAGTCCTGCAAATACTCCCTCTTATGCTCTCTCCGGTACAATGCATATAATTTAGCAATCTTAATTTTAGCTGCCCGACATGCTTGATCATACCGTGACTTACTGGTTGTTCTTACTATATCCTTCCTATTTTCCTTCTTAGAACTAAATATAAGTTCATGTATCATCCTCATCAGCGTTTCATAATTCTGGACACTAGTCACTTCTCCCTCAAAACTCACTATATTATCCTGAATCCGTACTATCTCCTGGTTTCTTGTTACATCTTCAAACTCTTTGGCCAAAGAACTTTGCCATTTATGTTGGGGGAAGACTTCCAAATGAGAATTATCGAAATCCTTCCCCCTAAAGATCTTGTTTACATTCTGCTCTAGCCTAAGCACTAGAGGTTGGTGATCACTTAGGATGTTTGTCCCTACTTGGAAGTTCTTGACCTTGATCACTACATTTTGGGATACTGCTACAAGATCTATTACAGAAGCCCCATGTGGCCCAATATGGGTAAATTCCCCTTCTTGTTCTGAAAAACCAGACCCATTCAAAACTATGAGATCGAGGTCTCTAATCATAGCAGCATAGTTCATCCTCGCCTTGTTTACTAGTTGGTCTCTAGATGTATGTTTATACACACCTACACCCCCTGGCGAGTGGAGCACAACACCATGTTCTTCCAAGGTCTCATTATCCGGTCCTATTCGGGCATTATAGTCCCCTACTACTATGAGATTTATTTTGGGCCACCTCGCCTGGATGTCCTCCAAGGCTTCTTGTAACTTTCCCCATACATTCTCCCTATAATAGCCTGAATTATAAGGAGGAATATACCCATTTATAATGATTAATTCCTCCTTCCCCCTCTTCAGGAATATCCCTTGCGCCACCAGAGGAAAAGAAAGGATAATATGGGCAGAATGAGCTAGACTAGTAGTCACAAAACAGGCCAAACCTCCCCTGGGTCTACCCCCTCTCAAAGAGGAAATGGCCTCAATAGAAAAGACCTTATAATTTGGCAAGCTGATCGCCAAGGCTTCCCAAGTTTCCTGTAGGCAGATAATATGAAACTGACTTAAATAAGGCAAAAAATCTTCCTCATGTAAATGCCTTTTCCATCCTGCAGAATTCCAAGCACAAATGTTTAAGGTGTTGTCATGGCACACATCAGGTCATTGGGGGGTACTTACATTCTGTACATTCTCCCCACTATCATACTTTTGCTGTACACTCTGCGATAAGCCCTCAAACTCTAACTCTCTTCTTTGCAGAGGGATAAAAAATTCCCCTAATGGAGACAAAACTACCGGTTGCATCTCCATCATATCCATTTCCTCAGAACACTCTTTATCAGCACTCCCCTCTCCCCCTTCTGGGGCCTTCCCCTCAAGATCTCCAGGTTCCCTTACCTTATACTGGCCATTTATAGCAATCTCTGTAAGCCTATCTTGTATAGGCCTTTTACTCTCATGGATGGCCATCCTTCCTATTGTGCTTACCTCTTCTTTTCCATTTGCATCGTTCTGAGAATTTCTAGGGACTTGAACTTTCCTCCCATATGTGGCAGCTAACGGGACTGGTTCTCCCACGTCCCTACAAACCTCTCCCAAAATAATGCCCCAAGAATAGAAAAGCTGAGTCTGGGCTTTTATACACTCAACTAGTTGGCGTGAATTGAAATTTACAACTAGCCTCTGAATATCTCTAGGAGCTGGCAATATTTGGTATGATCCTATATGTCCCCAAGGGATCTTGACCTGAAGTATAAGAGATAAGTAATTTTGAATATCATATTTTGTACTCCACTTTGGAGAAAAACCATTAGGCAGGGGATATATTCTAAATGCTACTGCTAAGTCATTAGAAATATAAGTAGGCAATTTTGCATAATTAACCTGCTGAGGTCGTTTCTTCTCATTAATTTGGCTCTCGACTCTGGGCTCCAGGTAAGTGTCACTATCCTTACATCGCCCCTGGGTTGCTATAGTCTGCTTGTCAAACATTTTCTGTACTTCCTTCCCCAAGTAATCTGCTTTTAGTTCCGCTAAGGCCACCACAATCTGGTCTAATGCAGTTTGCTGAGAGACCATATGGGTTATAATCCCCTCCACTCTAGCCAATAATTTTTTTACTAGGTCTGCTACCAGGAAGCACTGGTTCCCTAAAAGGTGAGCCAGGGACAGGTCCCCCTGGTCCTTCCCTTGGTGAGGTAGCCTTGGGGAAGAATGCCCCCTACTACCAATGGAGGTCGAAAAAGAGCTAGCCTGCGTAGCTTCCTGGATCAAAATTGAAGATCCCAGCAGGGGCATGTCCTCAAGCTCCTGCATTTTTTGAGAGGGCAATAAAAAATCTTCCATTTTAATTTGTTTAGCTTGAGATATCTGGGGCTGCTGGTCAGAATTGGGAGGGCTCTGCCTTCTACGTTTCCTTGTCATTGCGGGGTCCTTACTTACTTGCTTTATCTCTTTCAGGCTCCTATATTCACCCTAACCAAATCTCCAACCATAAACTGGCTTAAAACCTGACACTCGTAATTTATCCAAATAATCTTCCCTCGGCATTTTTAGTACAAAATCCCTTATCCCATCCCATTTACACTAATCACACATATATTCCTCTCAACCATTCCACCTTAGAGAATTGTCACAGAGTCCTGGCTCCTGCTCCGGGTTGCGCCGAAGGGCGCGCAGCCCTTCGGTGCGCGCCCCCAGCACTGCCGTGGGCTGACTGAAGCTTTTTGTTCCCTCTGCAGCTCTCTGGCTCTGCCCTCAGCTCCGCTCCCCAGGCCAGCTGTCAGGTAAGTACTTGGAATTGGCTGCTTACGTCGTCCCAGAGTCCCCGCTACCTTGGCGCTGCCGTGGGCTGACTGAAGCTTTTGTTCCCTCTGCAGGTCTCTGGCTCCGCCCCCAGCTCCGCTCCCCAGGCCAGCTGTCAGGTAAGTACTTGGAATTGGCTGCTTACGGCGTCCCAGAGTCCCCGTTACCTCGGCCAGTTTAGTTCTGTTGGGTGGAAATGTACCATAAATCTGGATGTAATCACCCGGTCTGTAAGAGTGTGCTGTTCTTTTCTGACTCCTGCAACGCTGATCCACTGATTAATATCCAGTCTATACAAAAAACCCTTATTTTATGCAGAGGATGTACAGCCTAGAAAGGCAAACAATACACCCAACGAAAGCAGTCTCATGGAGTCAATCTCATGGAAGCGAAGGGTTTGGTGACGGTAAGATCTAAGCTGCCTCAATAGATAATACCATACTTCTCCTTCATTCATAAACCAAAGTGATTGGCCTAAGAGGTAGCCCTTCCAGCCAGACTCAGCCTTTTCCCACAAAGGTGGTCATGCTGTCCTGGCTTTTAACAACAGTTCCCCCCCACTCCACACCTGAACAGCAGCAATCCCACCAGGAAGGAAGTTGTAAGAGTGGGTGGAGGTAACACCAGCACTTCACACTCCCCCACACTGAAAACTTCCTTCTTGCAGAGTCCTTTGAAAACAGCCTAAAGTAAACAGAACACTGCTAGGAAATTTTCAGAGTGGGTGGGGGCAGAGTGTTGGCTGTGCTCTCTCCCACTCAGTCTGAAAATGTCCTTGTGGTTCTCAGACCGTTTGAAAAGGCCTCTTCTAGGCCCTTTTTACATGGGCCTCTCCCACTCATGAACACTCAGAAATCTGCTTGTTCATGAATGGGAGAGGCCCATGTGAAGGACACGGCACGGATGTGCATGGTGAGTGGGGGTGCATGTGAGCTCCTCCCTAACAAGCATCTCCACTCCTCCCCTTGCACAAAGCAAATGGGGAAAACGGAGGTTGCTCCATGTGGGGGGTGAGTGGGGATGCGTGTGTGGCCATGTGCACACCCCACCTACCCACCAGCATGCCCCCCCACACACACACGCGCGACGCTGCCATTTAAAAGTGGCCCTAGAATCCAGGGCTTGGGCTCCACTCAACTGAACACCCTCACTCCATACACCCCATGACGGGTAGGGTCTCAGTTTTGTTGGATCCAGATTAAAGGTTTAAAAGAAGGCAAGGGTGCTTGGGTGTCCCTCCCACATAGTGAGGGTATCGAAAGTTTTACCATCGCTGAAGGAGTAATTGCTAAATTAATAAAACTGTGTCCAGTTAAAATGATACTTCTGCCTTTCTATCGGATGTGTTCAGGTAGCCAGAAGATTAATTCCCAGTTGTACCTCTGAAAGCTTGCTGCTATTAAAAATATTTCAGAGGTAAAATGGGCACAAAGAAGACTCAAACTCTCTTACCTTTTTCAGTGTCCATAGATGATGTCAACCATATGAAGTGAAGGGACATTTCATTTTCCAAGTAGGGAAATAAATATGCCATGTTACCATGCAGCATCTTCAGCTACTTCATAGTTAAATTAAACTTGTTCACCCTACAAGCCTGTTGTTTACATTCCCCCTCCCCCCCCCCCAAAAAAAAACCCCTTCCCCCTTTTCACCTCTTACTTTGCATCATAATCTTAGTCTAGAAAATTATCATTGAGATATTTGGAAAATATGAGGGAAAAGAGCTTGAATTCAGTGGAATCATATCTTGGGCCTTGCTATGGCCATGCGATATGGGGTATTTTCAGACGTTACTACGGATGGGCGAACAGATCGCGGTTCAGATTCAGCCATTCGGTTCGGCTACGTTTGGTTCATGCATTTGGGTTTGGGTGGTTCGCCTGGTTCAGGTTCGGCCATTCAGTAAAAATAACACGAGAGCACGGGAAGCTGCAATTGCGCCGGAAACCAGAAATTCGAGTGCGTGCGGAGCTGTGTGGCGAGTGAGCATGTGTTTGACTCGGTGGCTGTTCAGTTTGTGTGTTTTGGCTGTTTGTGTTGGGTTTGGCTGTGCTATGTTTTTGGGTGGTTGGTGATTGTTGGTGTGTGTTGTGCGTGACTGTTTCGGGTGTGTGTGTTGTTTTTTTTTTTTTAAAAAAATGAAGGCTACGTTGCTGATCCCCTGGCTGGGGGCCAACTTGACAGTCGAGGAGGAGGTAGAGGTAGAGGTCGCTGCCCCTACTACACCTCTGCTGTTGGTGCCCAGCTCCTCGGATGAGGAAGCGGCAGACTCAGGAGGTGCTGCCAGGTTTGTAAAATTTGTTTTTACTTTGAGGACAAGAAAGGCTCTATCTGTTAGAGTGAGCTCACTGGCATGCGGGTGGGTGCGTGCCTGGGTGGTGGACATCAGTCAGGCACATACAGTGGGCATCAGTGGGTGGCAATGGATGTCTGCCACAGAGAGAGAAGGTACTGTAGTGTGGGGGGCTCTGGCATGAGCAGCACCCCCACCCAAACATGTGCCAGGCAAAGGCTAGCAAGGGTCTCCACTCTCCAGTTGCCATTCCATTCCCTACACACCTCCAAATAAGGGCAGGGTCTTTCCTCTAGCCAGGGTCACATTTCCTGTCGCCATAACTATCACTCCAAGGAGGGCAGGATTTGCAAGTGCCAGCCAGGGCCTTCCTAGTTGCAATTCCAAGCACTCCAAGGAAGGCAGGATTTGCACGTGCCATCCAGCTATGGTTTCTCCATTGCCATCCCAAGCAGCACCCCAGGGAGCGCAGGATTTTCACATGCCAGCCAGGGACTTTCTAGTTGCAATCCCTAGCACCCCAAGGAGCAAGGAATAGAGGCATCATCATAAATGCATGATATTACTTTGGTGTTCTTAATGTGTTCCCATTTCAGAGAGGAATCTGATGCCGGCTCCAGCCCTGCTGCCAGGACCAGGCCAAGGACTCGGAGGACCCCTAGGCATAGGAAGTGGTTGCTGCCACAGCCAGTGACACCCCCAGACATCCGGCGCCAGATGTCGGATGTCTGGAGGTTCTACCGCAAGGACAACAGAACCGCCACGTTTAAGGTATGGCATGGGAACTGGAACAACAATGAATGAATTGCCGTATGACCTATTAGGAATGGAAGTCCCCTGCAGAGAGAGATTGGATGGCCACCCCAGTCCACCCACTTGTGGAGACAGAATGCAGGCAGGGCTTGACAGACCATTGGTCTGACACAGTATGGCACNCCAGTCCACCCACTTGTGGAGACAGAATGCAGGCAGGGCTTGACAGACCATTGGTCTGACACAGTATGGCACATTTCTATCTTTTTCTGCTCTTTTTAGATCTGCCACAAAATAATACGGTGCCAGAGGGAAGGGCCCACAAGGGCTAATCACCCACATTGAGCAGAGGCATGGCCTTAAAGTGAGGCAGCAGGATGAGGACTCTGATGTGGCCATGGAGCCCCATCGCCAGAAGAAGGGGGGGAAGGCAACCCGCAAACGGTGGCATATAAGCCCCCCCCCCGATGTAGAGGAGACCCCAGGGAGGATGCAGAGGTCAAGACCCTTCAGGCCAACTTGCAGCCCAACCGTGACTGTGCGGCGGAGAGTCTGTTGCCACCATGATGACCCGCCTGGTGGAGCAGCTGCAGGTGGTCCAGGTGGAGTGGAGGAAGGTGGAGGCATACTGGCAGTGTGTCTCCGCCGAGCTGGACCGTGTGCAAATGTCCCACCAGGCGGTCTCCAGGTGACATAGGGACACAATAAAGGGCTTGGAGTTTGCCATGGCCCATGGCTATGTGCAGGACAAGTCCTGGGTGGCCGGCCCTCAGGCCTGTGATGTGTCCCAACAGCTGTTGCCTTTCCCCCAATTACCGGTGGACAGGCCCAGTGGCAGCGGAGAGTGACTCTTAGTTTAATTAATACTAATTTTCCTTTACATGTTTGCTTTTGTTTTATTAATTGTTGTTGTTGTTGTTGTTGTTGTAGTTCTTGTTGTTTAAATATTTTAAATTAAAGTTGTTATGTTAATTGTTATGAGCTTCGTTTGACCTGTCCAATCTTTTTATCCCTATGTGCTGAAGTTCTGGCTGGCAGGTGGCAGAATCTCATACAACTTGTCGATCCCTGCCAGCAGCACCTGCCACCTCATGTAGCATAGTTAGTAACCCAAAGATGTGCTGTGCCAGCAGCAGGGTCTCAACTAGCAGAAAGCCCGCCAGGAGGTGTGGGGCTTGTGTTTGTGTGGGTGGGTGTGACAGAGAGAAAGAGAGACAAGCTCCTTGGAAGCAGGCAGCAGGCGGCAGGAGCGGGCACCTCCTGGCAGCGGGCACCCCTCCCCCTATACCACAGGCCGCGGTATAAGATAGATAGACAGTGGATTGAAAGATGGCTCTCTGTGAGTGGAATGATGGGCCATTGTAAGAGGAAAGAATATGAGCTAGGAAATATGGCAGCAAGCTGCGAAAGCTTTATGAATTAAAATGGGAGGGAGCCTCCAAGAAGCAAGTTTGCTCCCTCAGCCTGAGCCACTTTGCTGGCTCTACAGAATCTCCTGGCCAAGTGTGCCCATTCTCCCTGCCTAGGTCCATCCCAGCTACATTCTGTTACCACACTTCTCTGGTGGGCGGAGAGTGAGAGATCTCCAGATACCCCCACCACACCCTGCAGGGTGTTTGCTTGCTGCCTCTAAGTTGGGAGCGGGGCCCTGTGGGCTGTTCCCAAGGTTTGAATGTTGCTGGTTCGAGGTCCCCTGGCCTAGAACACAACCTGTCTTTTGTGTCTGCTGCTCAAAGCTCCTCTCCCCCCCCCTCCATAGCCCAGTTTCCTCTGAGCCCCACATGCAGAGCTGGGACTAGGGCATCTCCAGCCCTGCAGCTGATGGGGTGTGTGCAGGCCTTGCTGGTGCTTGGGAAGGGGAGGGGCAGGCAGAGCTCCCCACCCCCTCAGACTGGGTACAAGGCCCTCACAGATAATTTATTGAGACCCATCACGGTGGGTGCTGAGGCTAAGGTGTCAGCTTGTGAATCTTGGCCACAGCCCTCCCTGCCTGTAACTTGGCCCCAGGACCGTGACGGTTGGTCCTGGCACTGGAGTAGCTGCTTCTTGTCATGCGGTGGAAAGACATCAGAATGTGCGAGGAATAATGGCCCCACACCCATCACGGTGGGTGCTGGGGCTAAGGTGGCAGGTTCTGGATCTTGGCTACAGCCCTCCCTGCCTGTAACTTAGCCCCAGGACCCTGGTGGTGTTTCCTGGTGCTGGAGAGGCTGCTTCTTGTCATGCAGTGGAATAACTAGTGCCATTGGCACTAGCAGAAGCAGACATTGGTTGCCTGGGCAGGCAGTCAGGTGGTGTGGCATGAGCATCAGTCAGGGTTTGAGCTTCGCAATGTGGGCGGACAGGCAGGAAGCATGGCATGAGAGGCAGCAGGGCAGGCGGGCTTGGGCAGGCTTTGAGCTAGGCAACCTCGGTGGGAAGACAGGCACCTTGGCATGGGAGGCAAGACTGATGCATGCTTTGAGGTTGGTGGCAAGCTGGGTGGGCAGACAGGCAGCGTGGCATGAGAGTTAGTAGGGCAGGCTGGCTGGCTGCGACATTGACAGCAGGGCACTCAGATAGCCTAGCAAAGACGTGCAGCGAGAGACAGTCAGTCACATAGGTGGGCCAAGATCGTGTAGCCATAGGCCGGCTCGCAGGCTTACAGTTGCCACCCTGTGTCCTGAGGTCAGTCAGATAAGGCAACCGAGGCCATCTAGTATGAGAGAGAGAGAGAGCGTGGGTTCCAGGCCGTGGGAGGGAGGGACAGCACCTCAGCAGCACAGGAGCAGTAGCCCTAGCCCAGAATGAGGAGGAGGAGTAGGCCTGTTCCAAGACTTCCCCTGGCATGGGATGGCGTGTGCCACTGCACCATCACGCGTTGTCCAGGGGCAGCTCGGGGAATCTCAGCAGCAGAAGGTTCACGTTCAGAAAGAACAACTGCTCCACCAACTTGGCCCCCAGTATCGAGCGGTGCGGTGAGCATATGTCCCCCGTGATGGAGAACACCCTCTCACTGGGGACACTGGTTGGTGGGCAGGACAGGAATCCCTTGGCCACTTTGGACAGGGCCGGCCACACATTGGCCTTGCTGGCCCGGTAAGCCAAGGGATCGCTGCAGGGATCTATGCATGACTCCTCCTACAGATAGGTCTCCACTGCTGCGGAGGTGCCATCACACTCCTTATGGTAGCTCTGGGTGGGCACCACCAGCCCCACTGCCCTCAGCCACACTGCTTGCCCTTTTGTGCTGGGCCCCATGCTCCCCAGAGTGGACTGCACAGAGGAGGAGCTGCTGGCAGTAGGGGTCCTGCTGCTGCTGCTGGTGCTACCCCTAGGGCTGTGGGCAGGGATAGACCCAGATGGGTGGAAGGGGTCGCTGCTCCCACTCCCACCATCCCCAGGGGCATCCTGCTGCATGGCCCACTCTGCCTGCCTGACCTTCTGGACCAGTGTAACCTTCCGGAGGCCATAGACTGCAGTCTCGAGTGCCATGCTGCCCTTGATCCTGGGGTCCAGCATGGTTGCCAGGACATATTCATCCTGGCACAGGACCTCGTCGAAGCATGCACTCAGGCCCGCCTTCAACTTCCGAGCAAGGTTAATTGCTCATCAGACATTCTCCTGCCCTGAGGGCCACCATCCCCCCCCGCCCCCAGAATCTCATCCAGGCTGCTGCGGAGACTATGCACCAGCGGGGTCACCTGCCTGAGGGTGGCAGTGGAGCTGCTCAATGTCTCCGTGATGCCCAGGAATGGTCTCAAGACAAAGACAGTTTGGGATATAATCTCCCATTCCTCCCTGTTGTACCCTGGAGGTGTCTCAATGTCTGTCTCCAGTTCCACCTGATGCAGGGCGGCTTTCTGTTCAAGAAGCCGCTCAAGCATCAGGAAGGTGGAATTCCACCTGGTGGAGACATCCTGGATAAGGGTGTGCACGGGGGACCCTTGCTCAGCCTGCTTCTCCCGGAGGAGCTCACTGCCCTTCACGCTGCGGTTGAAGAAGCCTGCCAGCTTCCTCCCCTGCTCGACCAGGGAGCTAAGGGTGCCTGGCCCAATCCCCTTCTGCCCCAAGCCCAGAGCGTCCTTCACCATGAGATGGAGGGTGTGTGCGGCACAAGGGATGCTTGTGAAGCTCCCGTCATGGACTGCCTTTAGGATATTGGCCGCATTGTCCATGACCACACACCCCTTGGTGAAGGCCGCACCGGCCGTGACCCACTTCCTCACCATGGTGGCCAGGGCTGCCTCGAGGTTCCTTGCAGTGTGGGAGCTGTCCATAATTTGGGCCTGAAGCAGGGCCCACCTATACCCTGCTTCAGGTCCCCGCCTGCCACTGCCAAGCGCTGCCTCTGCATCCTGCCACCAGTGTGCGGTCACCACCAGGTAGGCATGCTGGGAGTTTCTGGTGGACCACAGGTTGGTGGTGAAGTGGACCGTTGCCCCCCCCAGCCCCTGCAAGCTGCTCCCTCACCCGCTCCTTCAAAGCCCTATAGAGCTGTGGCACCACAGTCCGACTCAGGGTGGAGTGGGAAGCAGCTTAAAGTTGGGGACCAGGAACCCAATCAGCCACTGGAAGTCCTTGTCCTCCACAGTGGACAAGGACTGGCCATCCAGGGCAGTCATCTCAGCCAACAGGTGCTTGGCTTTCTCCTGGAAGCCTGTGCCATGGCGCCCTGCCGATGGCCTTGACACATCTCCCCACCCCATCTCCTCCATGGCTGACTGACAGCGCTGCTGGGGAGGCTCCTGCTGTTGTTCTGCCCCCATACTGCTCCTGCTGCTAGAGGCAGCAGTAGCTGGTGCAGGACGCTGGCCTGCTGAATGAGCCAGGGGACTGGCTGCTGGAGTCGGGAACCTGCTGGCATCCACTTCCCCTGCCTTCCCACTTAGCAACAAAGCACTGTGGCATGCCTTGAGGTGCCTGGCCATTGCAGTTGTGCCAAGGTTGGCAAGCACCTGCCTGCACTTCACCACCTTATTGCACAGCGTGCACTGAACCTCTCTGGGATCATCTTCCTGCACTGGCTTAAAATGATCCCAGACTGAGGATTTCCCCCGCCCTCCTGCCTTCTTGCCCGCCCTGGTGGATGCACTGCTGCCAGCGCTGCTGGGAGGGGGAGAACTTCGTGGCACTGGTGATGCAGCTCTGGGAAGAGGGTCAGACATCGCCTCAGCTGCAGACATCTCCTCTGCGGCACTAGTGTCTGCCTCTTCCTCACTGTCTGCTATCACGCTGATGTCCCGTGAAGGGGAGTACTGGGACCCTGAGGGTAGACTGCCTGTGCCTGTCATGCTGCTACCACTCTCCCTGTGCCCCCCTCTGGAGCTGCTAGTGCTGCTGCTGCTGCTGCTCCTTTCCCTAGTACTGACATTGCATGGGGATCGGGCCCTGCCTCTAGCAACCAGGGTGGGATCCACCAGCTCTGGACTGCTGGAGATTGCCTCGACAGTGGGGGACATTGGTGGCCCCGGAGGAACATCGGAAGCAGCCTCAGCCCCTGCTCCAGCACCAGCAGAGAAAGATGCAGCCTCAACTCCTGCAGGCCTTCCAGCACCCTGTGTGGCACTGGAGGAGGGCACTGACAGGAGGTGATGCAGAGCCACTGAAACCTGTGTCCCTAAAGCAGGCCTGCTGAGTTTGGGGGCGGGGTGATGCTCTCTGCCTCTGGCTACAGCTGCTGCCGCTCCCCATGCATGACCCCTTCCTCCTCTGGCACGTGCCCCATTGCCTCCTCTATGGGCAGCAGATTGGCCTCCTTCCCTTCTCCATTCTCCCTCCAAAATAATGTTTTTATATATATATATAAAAAAATATTTTTTTTAATGTAAAGTTTTTATCTAATATTATATATATCTATATCTACACTCAGTCTAACTACTATTAACTAATAACTATTCTAAATGCTATGAACTAAATGGATTAAGTACACGCTGCTCCTACAATGAATAAATGCTATCTCTATCAGTAAACTAACTCCTATATCTATCTATCTATCTATCTGGGATGAGGGGGAATCACAAACAACACAAGGAGGGCTACAAAACTGAAATGAAAATCAATCTAATAATATTCCTACTCTAAATAAATCCAAAACTTAAAACAGAGGAAGGGAATCGGATGGAATAAGAGGGAGAGGGAAAATGATTCCATGGAGGTGGGAAGGAGGAAGGAAGATTGAACACAGGGAGGGGTAAAAACAAAAAATAATACCTAAATCTATCTAATATAATAAAAATAAATGATAATATGGAGGTAAATGGGTTGGATGGGTGAAATAGGAGGAGAATGGCAATGGATTAGGAACAGGATGGAACAAGAACTGCCGGGACAGAGGGAGCCTTCTAAAACGCCTGCTGTTCAGGAACAGTGACTAGCTCAGAAGGTATTGGAAAGGGGGGAGGCAGACAGTTTTGTTTCTTGCTGCACCCGCCTCACCGCAAGCCCCATTGGCTCTGTACAGGCCAGCCTGTGGCCAATCGCAGACTGCCAAACCAGTGTTCTGAGGCGAAAAGAGATGGTGATTCGGCAGGCTGGCTGCTACTCCAAGTCAGTCTCCAATCCTCCACCCCTGGTGCCTGGACGTCTGCTCCTAGCTGAGTCAGATGACTTCCACCTCCCTGCTACGTTTGGTCTTCCAGTGACCTGCCAGTAGACCAGGTTTTAGCCACCCGAACTCAGCCGAACGCGAGCCGAACTGACCAAAGTGTTCAGCCATTTCGACGTTCGGAATTCAGTTCGGTTCGGGTTCGATCATCCGAACAGGCCGAGTTCGGGCCGAACTCCAAACTTCCAAACTGAGTTCGCTCATCCCTAGACGTTACGAGAACAGGCTCCACCACAGACAATCCCCTATTGTGGGGAATGGTCCCATAACGTCTGTTTGATGCCCGCCAGATGTTCACCACAGTGAACCTCCAGCGGGAATCAAAATAACCATGCTTTTGAGGATGGTCTGGGGACCATCTCTGAAAGCGTGGTGAAAGTGATTCCCGCTGGGGGTGAACACCTAACGGGAATAACTTTTTGCCCCCAACAGACGTGATATTACCGTACCACACTCAACCATGGCAGGATTCACCGTGGTTGAGCATGGTAACGTCTCGTCTGGCCTCTCACCACGGCCCGGAATCGGCAGCCATGCTTGCTGACGATTCCGGGCTGTGGTCAATATCCCAGGGGGTGGGTGGGCGGGCGGGTGCCACGGCCGGATTTGCCGCTGCGCCCGCCCGTCTCCTGGAGGGTGGGTGGCCTCGGGAGCGTGGGGGGCGGGGCTGTGCAGCCGCATGTTGCACCACGCAACACCACCCCCCCCCCCAGATTCCCTGCCGGGATTGGCTGTCACGTCTGCTGGCCGTGACGGTTCAATTCCGGCGGGGAATCAAAAGGGTGTTTCTGTGATGGGGTCAAAGCCGCTCCATCACATCTGAAATCACACATGTAGAAACATGCCGGTACCAAAGTATTTGTCCCCCAATTCCCACCCTAATATTTTTGTTTGGCCAGGCATTTGGCAGGCAGAAGTGGTAGGTTTTGAGGAAATGTGATGTTAGGAAATATTACTCACTTTTCTAATATATTAGCAGTTAGGGAATCTTATTTGCTTACAGTATGTGTATTTTTGAATATATTTTTGTGTATTGTATTCCTCCCTGAGTCTTAAGAGAAGTCCAGGACAAAAATGTGAATGAATGATCCCTTACAACAGAAGTTCTGACTAGGGGAAAGGTCCTGTCTAGGTTGTTGCTCTGCCCAATAACCTTTGCTTTACAGAACAGCTATCATGGACATTTGGAAACCAACATAAATGAAAATGAGACTGCATTGCTTTGTGATGGTGACTGCTCAAGCAGCTGGATGGCCCCAAGGATAGTGATCTGCAAAGTTCTCATACAACAACCATCCCCTTCCTGTCTCCTCTGGCATTGTGCCAGGTGAGCCTCAGCCAAAGCATTGGGTGATTTTTTGGACCCTCAGAAGTTGGTTTCTTTAAGGGTGAAAACAGACATGTCGCTAACCACCCTTTAACCACCCTTGGTGGTCATTTATGCATGTTTCAGGGCTGCATAGGGCACCAATACAGCCCTGCAACATGCATAAATAACCACCAAGGGTGGTTAGCGTCATATCTGAATTCACCCCAAGTTAGCTTATTGTGATGGCTGAATTGCTGTATCGCATGGTAAGCCAGTGATTCAATAGTTGAAGGGTTCCTCAGACTGACACAGTAGTTCAGAGGTACACGGCTACAGTTCCTAAAAAAAAAAAAAATCCCACCCCATTTGGTTACTACAGGGTGCCTGCCTTCTGTGGGGTTTTTTGATATGCGACAATTCCATTGTTTCCATTGCAACAATATTCTTCTATCACACCATCTCATTAAACTATAGCAACTAAGAGAAATCAGAGAACTTAATGCACTCTTGGATTGGATAGCTACTGAAATTGAAAGTCACACATTTGAAAAAGAAAAATGTACAGAATTAACACAACCCATCTGACTCGATCAACATTAAATGACAAAGCAAAAATAGAATATGAAAGTTGGGTGGGGAGTGAAAGCTATATTTTTTAACATTGAGCGATGCAGGGTCATATTGTAATGGGGCTGATTTCCTTTGAAAAAGGTGCAAAATGTTTGTAGAGAAGCAGTAGAATTTTCTTGGGAGGGTTTATCCTCAAACCTAATAATTCATAATAATCTCAAAACTCACAAATTTTCTTTGGGAGTAATAACACCAATCGTTGCCTTGCTGTACCTGGAGAAACCATTTTTCTTATTCTTTCAAAGCAATTAAGATAAATTGATTCAATGTAACAAATGGTGAAAAGAGAGACTGGTCTGTTTGTTTTAAAAAACAAAACAAAACAAAGAACCCTACTTGCATTGTAAATTACTTTGCTCTTTATGTTTTTTGAGAAAACAATTTCTGCATTTGTAAGATCAGATGCATTGCTCATGCAGTGCATAAAACAATCTGCTTCTGTCATGCCAGACAACCTAGAAGCTTTGCCCTGGGGCTTAAAGTTACTAAATTGAAATCTAAGAGTTAGAGGGACACGCAACTCACTGTTTAAGTACCCTGCAGTGTTGTCATTTTGATTGTCATGAATTCACATGCAAATAGCAGCTATGGAAAGGCTGGGAATTGAACTCTGCCTTCTAGTTTAACAAGGTTCAGCTTCAAGTACTCTGACTTCCCTAAAGCCCCAAGCTTTCCTCCTTTCTGGCTGCCATGTACTAGTCCTGATATTCACCTTTTCAGATAGCTTTTTGAATATCCAAACAATATTCTCAGACTAAGGGGATATTATTCACATCTTTGCTTATCCAGTAGGGCTAGAACGAGCAGCTAAATTGATGCTTGCAAGAAATTTCACCATCTCAGGAACCATGGTTGATTTTCCGACCATTTGACACAGATGCAATTTCTCAATTCTTGTAATACCACAAGATACTGTCCCAATTTACCGAGTTTTTGATTTTCATTTACCATGTATTATTCATTTACTGCATTGCTGATGGTCCCGTTTTTACTTCCAGGTTTGTTGTTTCCACACTTTTGAGCTAATTACTGTGTGAGTAGCCCACCCCTTAACCTCCCCCCAGCGCCCCTTATCCTCCAATCAGAATTGCTGTTCCCTTTGCTTTGACCAATCTGCAGCTGGATTGCAGTTTCTTAAATGAATTTGCATACCAGCCAGTGAGTGGTAAGGAAGTACAATGGAAAGTGGAGTGGAAGAAATGCAGTACTGTCAGTATTATCTCTCAGGATTTGAAATAGATGGAGAAGTGGTAAACAACAAAGGAGTAAACAGGAGCCTGGTAAGAAGAAAGTTGGTAAACTGAGAAACAAAACGTTGGTCAAGATACTATTGAGTACTGAGAGATTCTTCATTCTACTGAGATGGTATCAGGGACTGAGATTTCAACAAGATTCCCAGTTTGGCAAAATTTTGTTTCACCCCTATTATCCAGGTATTCTAGTTTGCTGGTGGTGGTTGTTTATTACTACTACTATTTATTATTATTATTTATTTTATTTTATTATATGTGTTAAGGTGTTTATTTCCTGCCCTTTTCCATGGAAAAAAAAATCAGGGCAGTTTAAAGAAGGTAAGAATACAATATAAAATACCTAAACCCCAACACTGACTAACAAACAAAATGCATTACAACTAATATTACAATCCATAAAAAAAAGTCAAGCCTACTGTTTTGCACCCCCTCATTCCCCACAGGTGGATTGTAGCATAAACCCCACCCTTTTTCATACCCTAACCCTCTTTTTCACCAGAGTGGGAGCATGTCGTAAACCCATACTGCCCCCACCTCCAACAATGTTCTGTATATTTTGGGTTTTGGAGTCAGCCATTTCCGCCATTTTGGTATATGATTTATCTTACTTCAGTTATTGCACGTGTGCAATAGCAATAATAACTCCAAAACAAAGCAACCAAAATGCCTGAAATAACCAAATCAGGATAACTAAAATGGATACCAGATGAAGTAGAATCAAATAGTGGTTTATATCTGCTTTGTTGGACCCAAATAAAAGTGGGGAAATCATTGGGTAAGGTATTTTCTGTGACTACTCGTATCAATTCTCCTATGTATTGATTGGTAGTGGAACACACACGGCCTTCATATGGGAATACAATATTTAGCAGAATCAAAACAAAGGGCCCTGTTATGCCTCTGAAATACAGAAAAGTAAAATACATTGCTGGATCCATCAGATTCACAGGATCCTAATCTGCCTGTCAGATTACCTGCTAGTTAAGGAAACAGCCATTCTCTTTATCTTTAATCTACATGCATGTCAGTCCTTAAGTCATTCTGCATTCCAGTGACCACTGAGGTCCCTTCAATCCCTATGATTCTATAGATCCTTTTTTGTCCAATCCAATGATGGAAAGCTCTGTGCATCTTTTTCCTGTGTCTCCAGGCAACTGACTATGTTGACTGTAAGAAAATATTATTTTGTCTGGCGAGCAATTTGATATAGGGCTGAAATCCCTCCCCCGCCCCTCAAATTTGTGAATATATTTCATAGTGGGTGTCTTTAGACATAACATCAACAGGTGTCTGAATGTGTTTTTTGAATATGTTTGGCCCTGTGTTCACCATGTGGCACTGCTTAGACACACAGCCCATCTTGGGGCATATCGGTGTTTTGCTTGCTAACCGATCTCAACACGCAAGTGCTGTCAACTCATTCCCCATGTTATACCTGCTAACACGCCATGCGATATCATTAGACACAATGTTGGCCACATGTTCAGCCAGAACACTTAAATTGTCCTTTTGATGCAATGGTGTTCAGTTCACATTGCATGTTCAACGGGTGGCCAAATTGGTGTTGGAATTGTTATCATGCTTGCACACGATGGCCAAACAAATGCTCAGGGGTTTTGACACCCGATCTTTGTTATATCTAAAGACACCCATAGTCATTTCCAGAAATACGTATCTGTATTAATATTCACCATTGTAAAATTCAGCACGTCGGTATATTGGTACTTTGTTGCTTTGGTTGCTAGGTATCTCAGTACTTCATTATTCATTACTTCATTTGCTTCAGTATTCAGTACGGTCTTCTTTGCTATTTTTTTTAGTTTTTCCCAGTATCTCATCTTCAGTACTTTTTGTGACTTCCTTCTGCATTATGTCATACAGATGGACCAATCAAATATAGCCCGATTGCATATGTGCATTTACCAACAATGATGTAACTGAAATATAAAAATGCAAGCAAAATAACCAACCAGAAAAAATAAAACCAGCAACATAGAAGACACACACACACCCGCTGATCCTCCCTCCTAAAATTGATGTTCATGTGCCTCCTTTGGACATGGATATTATTCAGGAACTCAAAGGGATGCCTAAAATTCACATAAAATTCTCTGTCCCTTTCAGCTCTAGTTGAAACAAATTTGACCAATTCTCATTCTTTTGGTAAAATGTATATTGATATGAAATTTGAAACTTTATTTTTTTCTTTTAAATACATTTCAGTTTTTGGTTTGGTACTACTTTTACTGCAGTATTTTGATAATGTGCTTAATTTACTTGGTTCATTTTCTTATTCAGTTTTTTGTTCTTTGGTACTTTTTTATCCTCCGTGTGAATGCACGGAGTGCGCACATTTCAGCGTAATGCGAACTGTTGGAGTGCGGTTTTAAAAGCTGCTCCGAGCAGCTTTGAAAACCGCACTCCAGTTTGTGTTACGCTGAATTGGTGCATTCACACCAACCCAGAAGTGCGTGTTGCTTTAAATCGCACGATGCCGCTACCGCTGCTGTGTGATTTAAATGCACATCTGAATGTGCCCCTAGGTGATTCAGAATGCATAGTGTGATCATGGTCACTTTCCTGAGCTAGGTATGGTACTTGGACTTTAATGTCTAGATTATTGCTTAGGCAGAGTTTCAAAATAGACTGTGACCTTAAAGAGCCTGCAAACAAAAAACTTAGAAGAAAGGAAGAAGTTTCCTCCTCAGTCCACATGCTCCCTTCCAAGTAATACCAGACCAGACAGGTGGCAGAAACAGCAAGGAACTAAGAGAAGGGAAAGAGTGCACTCTGCAACCAGACACAAGACTGTATTCTCACCTGTGGCAGCAGCGGGAGGGACAAGGGAAGACACGGCAGCACAGAGGAGCCAGCCAACGGGAAAAGATCCAGTGTGAACGGGGATTTTCTGCGGCTTCTCTCACACATTTCAGGGCAGGATCTTGTGCCCTGACATGCGAGAGAGAGGCGGCGGCAGAAGATCCCTGTTCGCACAGGCTCTTTTCCATTCGGCCGGCTCCTCTGCGCTGCCACGTCTTCCTTTGCCCCTCCTGCTGCTGCCACTGCCACTTCAGGTGGGAATGCAGCCTGAGTGGCAGAAGCAGGAGGGTTCCCCTATTTCCCTCAGGACCAAAAACCGTTTAGCCTTGTAAGCTGTGGCCAGAGATAATCACTGGGAAGCTGCACTGTCCCAGGGAACCTTGCTATGAGACAAACAGTCATGCACACCAACACGCACACGTGGCACAAGCCTGAGGGAGAAGGCACTGGATTGCAGTGAGGGAAGCAGAACTGCAAGAGCCAGGTGATGGTAAGAGCTTGAGGGAGAGAGACAAGCTCAGGTTCTGGGGTGAGGTGCAGGGGTAGGGGAGGTGTAAGCAGAGAGAAGGATGAGTACACAGATGGGAAAGGAAAGCCTTGGCCCCACACCAGAACCCTTCAGAAAGAAGGGAGGAGGAGGAGAGCAGTACCTTTACCCTCCACTTGCCATCCCCTGAGTTTGAGCTCTTGGATGCCCCATCTGGGCCATAGGAGAGGCAGGTGGAGGGTGCAGAGAACAGCAAGGAGGCAGAAGACAGCACTGAGTAGCCTGTTCTGTGAAGAGCTGGGGCCTAGCATGGAAGTGTTAGGGCCAGAGGGATGGAGCAACCGTTGAGCACTATTCAAGGCCATGACAATAATCTTATACCATGTGCCCAGAAGAAGAATGTGGATGTATCAGAAGGTCGCCAGGACACACCGGCTCCATATGGGAGTGGTGAGTGCGGCCAATGGGTGGGAAGGCACCATTATGGTGGGCTTCAGGGGTTGGGCTTGCTGCCAGACTGGGGGCAACAGAGCAGTGGCACCAGGGCACCAGCTGCCATAGGCAGGTGGGGGGAAACACAGAGCCTGGAGTGGAGCGGCATCACCTGAGCTCCCACCTCTCCATCACCTTCTGCAGGTCCACAGCACAGAGACCGTACTCCGGACCACCCAGGAGTGCCCAGAAAAAACAAGAGTGGTGGGTGAGGAAAAGGTGACACAGGGAGGACAACACCAGGAAGCTGGTCAGGGAAATCACATGCCAGGTGGATGAGACCAAGGATGCCATCAAGGGCCTGGCTGAGCACTGCAGCACAGAAGGATCCTGGATCAGAATGTGGAACACCTCGGAGCCATTGAAGTGCAATGTGGACTTTTGGGGAATGGAATACTTCATTGTTCACTGTAACAGTAGTTTGATAGATGTTAACATGCTTAATATATATACTCTTATGGCCACTTTGGGGTTGGGGTGCAAGGCAAACCATAACTCCACCCTCATATTTAGGTGTGTAAACATTTATCATGTGCTAAGAACTATGCCAAGCGCTGCTAGATGAGCACTAACCACGCTGCTGCAGTGGGAGTGATGGCACAAAGCAGTGAGCACCACTCAGGTACATAATGATTGCCTCATGAAGTGATACCATAAGCCACAGCAAAACCCTCCAACCAGACAATCACACACTTAGCAAAATGGATACTCTATGTGTTAGAGCTTACGACCAATTGCCCAAGGCTCACAGCAAAAGTATCAGACAGTGGGAGGAAGTGGCCACATCTTGTGACCATATCAGGTACTATACAGTATGCACCGCCCCAGTTGAAAACCATGCACCCATTTTACAGGTACATCCCTAGCTGAGGAGTGATGCCTATGGCTGCTCCTGATGGTCACTAGGGAGCTGGTGAGGAATGCTCGTCTCATGGAATTGGTATGCTAGGATACCATGGCTTCTCTCTGCATTTGCCATGGCTTCCCTCTGCAGCTGGTGTCCCAGGATCTTGACTATGCAGAGGAGCAGCTGCCAGGGTATCCAAAATGCTCCCTCAACTCCTTGTCCTGCCAGGTGCCCATGATGGTCTCCCACCACTACCTCCTGTGGTCCCCCACCCAGAGTCAACTCTGGGTGGGCACAACCATTCACCTCAGGTGGGCCAGTGTGGCTGTGTCCCTGGAGAGGAACCTCACTGTTCAGAGGGGCTGACGTGTGGTTCAGTAACGCCCACTGCCAGTAGAACAACCTGTGCTGGGCCTCCGGCATGCTTCCAGTGGCTAGGCAGGTGACAGAGTAGAGGAGCAGATTGTAAATCCCGTACAATTCCTGCAGTCATTCCCAGTAGGCAGCCTGGAACTGCTGGCTGGCGAGGTGGCTGGCCTCAGTGGTAATGAGGAGAACCTTGAGCAGCAGAACCACACGTTATGGGTCCATAGCTTCATGTTCACCTTCCATGCTGCATGGTGACACCTTTGCACCACTGTTTTATAACCCTTCATGGGGGTTCAGGCCTGGCACTGGCAGTGCAAGGACTGTGACCACTCCCTGCCCACCGGTTTACCATGCAGCATCAGCTGACTGATGGGGCTGTGTCCTGGATATTGGTTGGGATGTTCTGTGCATGCTTATGGTCTGTGACTTGTCCCAGGATGGGACCATGTGGTGCTACCCCCACCTGGTGAACAACATGAAGCTGTGTGTGACCAGATCCCTGGATCTTCCTGGAAACTGCTGTGCTTGGGGGGCCCATGGGGTTTCTTCAACTGCCGGAGGGGGGGGGGGAGTAGTGGTCCTGATCAAGGTGTGGAGTGGCCTGGAGCTTGCAAGCCCCTTGTCAGGTGGGTATGTGCTCAGTCCCCCCTCTGGGAATAAGGGGGACAACATCGATGGGGTCCTGGGGCCATGTGAGGACTGTGTGCAGGGTTGGGTTTTTTTCCCCCACCCAGCATTGGGTGGGGCTCTGTGTGGTCTATTTTCTGTTTGCTGCCCATATGCCTTGGAGTCTAGTTCCTGCGGGGACACCAGCTGCCAATGGCTCCTGACCTGAACTGCCTGCTCTATGGGCCTTTCAGCCAGGCCTTTCCCACCTCCTTTCCCATTTCCCTGTTTGTTCTGGTAGCTTATTAAAGTCTGCCTTTTGCCCATGGCCATCATCATTGTGTGAGTGTTGTGGGGTCCCTCATGCTGGCATTTGTCCACCCTGCTCTACTACCCTGGGAGTGTGTGACTGGGCAGGGGCTGTGAGTGATAAGGGGTTAATGGCTGCTGCCACATCCCCTTGCCATGGTTTGCTGAGCTGGGCTCCTGGGACAGGGCAAGCTCCTGGACAGGGTGTGGTGTTGTGAGCGGGGCCAGCCAGATTGTAGGTTTGGCCTGCTTGTCTGTGTGTTCCTGATCCAGGACTTTCCTGGGGCAGGAGGAAAGCATGTTTGCTGCCTGTACGCTCGGTTTCCTCACCTGCTGGACTGTTGGTCTGAACGTGTCTAAACCCATGGGTGCGTGCAGCTCTGGTTTGGGTCAACCACGCAGCTGCTCTGGGGCTCCAACCCGCTTCCTGTCCGTCTAAAGACACACAAAGTATTCAGACAATCTATTGTTAATGTGGAAGTTTCAGGCTGGTAGAGATTGGGTAAAGGTCAAGGAAGCACAATCAAACTTCCCTGGTTTTATCAGTGCACATTTAGGAGCACTTCAAAGACTTTACATTGATTGTGGAGGAAAGGAGAGTATGCTTCTGTATAGTAGGGGTTGCCTTTTCTCAAGATCTGTAGTGCTTGGGGGTGATTCCAGTTCAAAGAATTTCACAGTCCTTGGGGATATCCCTTTCAAAGAGGTTCAAGTCAGAGGGAGGTCTCCCTTCTAAGTTGCTACATTATATTAGGGCACATCCTGTGATCATTTTTGCAATGTTCCACATTCTGGTTGGTTGTGTCTTTTGAAGATACTTGCTTTGCTGAGGGAATTTCCTTTGGTATACCACTGGGGATGAGTCTCCACTGAAGAACTTTGCATAATTAGATTTTGCATAATTCTTAAAATTGGTGTATTGTTTTGATACAGTACAAATAGGGGTGGAATTTTTTTCCCTTTCTAACAAACTTTGCTTTCTTTTTCTCTCTTTGCTTCTGAACACAGATAAATGATAAAGCTACTGTAGTAAAAATGCTCACTTTTACCCAACTATCTTGTAGTTGCAGACCTTCCAACAGCCTCCCCTTAAGTGCTGAATCCTGTCATCATGCTTGTAGGGAACACAGTCCTGCTTTGGATATGGGGGACAGGGCAGAGGAGGGGTTGGCTAAATAAGGGAACAGAAGTGACACAGGAGCATGGTAAAGAATAGAAACAGGACTGCTAGGATGGCTGCCCCAACATGTATTTACCCAGCCACATTGTCAGTGCTGCTGCAGCAGTCTAGCAAAATAGCTATTTAACTAGGGAAGAGGAGGGGAAATGATAGAGTATATATAATGTTGTGGTAGAAAGTTTTATCTGCATATATTTGGAGATGGGCATATTAGGAGGTGCTTCTAGATAAACAGCTCCCTGTGAAATATACAGGATTGTAGTCACTCTGAGAGAATAGAATAGAATAGAATTTATTTACGGCCAATTTGGCCAAATAAAACAATCATTCCTATAATTACTTTATACATAAAAATGTCTCTCATACCGAGAAGGAAAAAAAAACATAAGAAAACTCATGTCTTACTTAAACCACATTTAACAAAATAAACAACTTCACTAGAAGTGAATAACAGTCAATATGAAAACACAGATAAATTACTAGGCATGGGCGAACAGATCGCGGTTCGTGTTCGGCCATTCGGTTCGGCCGCGATCGGTTCGTGTGTTCGCGTTCGGCCGTTCGGTTCGGCCGTTCGTGTGTCGGCCGTTCGTGTTCGGTTGTTCGGGCAGGTCGTACGTTCGTGTTCGGCCGTTCGGTTCGTTCGCCATCGGGTTGTGCGTTCGTGTTCGGTCGTTCGGTGTTCGGGTGGTTCGCGCGTTCGCGTTCGGCCCTTCGGCCCGAAAAAAACAATGTTTTTTAATATATAATTTTTTAAAAAAATTTTATTGAATTTTTTTATCAAATATTTATATCTCTATATCTACACTAATAACTAACTAACTACCTAACTAATAAATGTATTCTAAATGCTATGAATAACTCCAACAAACCCTAAAGCTGAATCACAGAAAACAGTAAACTCACTCTATCAGTAAACCTTAAACTAAACTACTCAAACAAAAATGTATCGACCTAATCCTATCTATCTACCTATGAATTGAATATATGGGATGGGGGTTAGGGGGGCAATCACAAACAAGACAAGGAGGGGTACAAAACTGAAATGAAACCTAAATCAATCTATAAATTAATAATATATACTACTACTCTAATGAATCAAAAAAACAGGGGAAGGGAATGGGGAGGGAATATTCAATGGAGGGGGGAGGGAAGGAGGAAGATTGAAGATTGAACACAGGGAGGGATAAAAACAAAAAATAACAACTAAATCTATCAAAGCTAATGTAAATAAATGAGAATATGGGGGTAGATGGGTTGGATGGGTGAAATAGGAGGAGGATGGCAATGGATTGGGGAGCTGGAAAATGCTGGGTGAGGGAGCCTTCTGAAACGCCTGCTGCTCAGGAACAGTGACTAGCTCAGAAGGTATTGGGAAGGGGGGAGGCAGACAGTTTTGTTTCTTGCTGCGCCCGCCTCAAATCAGCCCCATTGGCTCCGTGCAGCCTAGCCCGTGGCCAATCATAGACTGCCAAGCCAGTGGTCTGAGGCGAAAAGAGATGGTGATTCATCAGGCTGGCTGCTACTCCAAGCCACTCTCCACCCTCCACCCCTGGTGCCTGGAAGTCTGCTCCTAGCTGAGTCAAATGACTTCCCCCTCCCTGCTACATTTGGCCTTCCAGTGACCTGACAGAAGACCATGTTTTAGCCACCCGAACACAACCGAACGCGATTCGAATTGAACGAACTGTTCGGCCATTTCGTAGTTCGGTGTTCGGTTCCGTTCGGTGTGTTCGCCATTTCGGTGTTTGGTCCATTTGGTGCGTTCGTGTTCGTGTTCGGTTGTCCGAACAGGCCGAGTTCGGGCCGAACACCGAACTACCGAACCGCGTTCGCCCATCCCTATAAATTACAGTGGCCCCATGACCTTAACTAAACCACAATACATATCTATCATTTACTCTTGATAATCAGTCAGCATGCAGCAATCCAAATAGTTACTTAGGGGCCTCCTACAGCCTCTAGTTCTCTTTGATAGTATCATATAATATGAAAGGTTTTCAAGCGCTTCCCACTTTAGCGTGATTTTTCCTTTTCAACTGTGCAGCATATAAAAAATTTGCGAGACAGAGTATTGAATTAGGGAGTAGATCTGAAAAAAAGTGGGCCGTCTTTTCCCGAAGGGAAAGCACTTCATCTCCCTTCACCCATGGGCACAGCCATTTAGACCTTTCTATTTCGTACAGAGGGCATTCCCATAGGAAATGGGGAATATCTTCTATTGTCTTAAGGGGGCAGGGACATAACCTTTGTGCCCAGGGTACTCCCTGCCACCTGCCCTCCTGTATACTGGAATCTATCTGCGAGAATCTCAGGCGTATAATGACTAGTCTTAAATGATAGTAAGGAAATGCAAATAAAGAGTGGGCATGTTGGATGGAAATCTAAACTGATTCAAGGGGAGATAGGCTAGTTCTGCCACCATAGACCTATCTCCCTGGAGGGCTATGTCTTTCAGTCGACTGGTGATCTGTTCCCTGTATGTAGATATATAGGGATACAATTAATGGTATCTGAGTATAGAGATGATCTTCCTGGAAAATAAAGGTGTACCTCCTTCTCAAAAGAAGAATAGCATCTCCCTAATATTGATCATATTGCCCTTTTAGTGCGCCTCCCACACATACGAACACTGAGTTTCTCTGAGAACCACTCAGATGGTTGCTCTGAGAACTGCTCTCTGAGAACCACTCAGATGGTTGCTGAGTTTCTATTTCCATTAAGTCCATGGTTTCTTTTCTGAGACTGGTAGGAAGAGTTCCAATGAACACTTGTGAGAGTGGCATTTTTATGATGTGGCATTGCACAGTGGGACCAAGTTAGAAAGCACAGAGACTCCCACAGGACTATGCAATGCCATCAGCTTTCAGTGAGTAGCATGGCTTGGATTTTAAATTAGGACTGAAACGAGAATCAGTTTGATTGTCGCAGAGTAGTGCCACAATAAGATTTTTATACCTTTGAGGGCAACAAGATGTCACCTGCCCTAAGCGAAACACCTAAAATAGCCACCAACAGGAAGAGGAAGTTAGTGGGCGTGGCTTGCCACATATAACAGTGACAGCCAGGAAGAAGAGGGCAGTCTGCTCCTGACTGCTGTAGAGAATGCATCTCCGGAGAGGCTGCCTTGATGGATGCTGACCTGGAGGGACCGGAAGGAAGGAAGGAAGGAAGGAAACTGATGTGAAGAGCTGTGAGTGTATGATGACAGTTAGCCTGGGAACTGTGTTGGGCTAGACTAGATCCAAGGTAATGGACGTTTGTGTTTGGATGAGAACTGACAGTCTGTGAATAAACTGATGTTGAGACTTTTAACCCTTGAGTGTGTGTCCTCCTGGGGATTGATCCTGCAAACACTCACCCACAGTCAAGTGGGTCCCTATCGCACTGATACTCGTGATAATCTCTCAAGAATTGAAAACTCATAGCGACATCCCATAAAGATCTCACTAACAGTGTGAAATCTCATGAAATATTTCACTATATATATATATATTTTAAATGGCACTGGAGCATCACCACCATTTTGGAAAAGAGCAGCCGGTCTGTCCATATATCCTAAGCCAGATATTTTCCCTCTCTGCTTAAAGTGTGATACATGAACATAGTTATAAAGCAGGAGTGGGCAAACTGTGGCTCTAGAGCCACATGTAGCTTTGTCCCCGTTGTGGTAAATGGATGTGGCTCTCAGGATTAGGAAACTTTGCTCAGCCCTGTTATATAGTATGAAATGTTCCTAGTTACACAGGTTAAATGAAAATCCAGACTAACTATAAGTGCATCTGAAAACAAAACTTGTTGTACTATGTCTAACTGAGAAGAAGATTACAGAAGCCAAATTATCTGGATACTTTTGATGGAAGACAAATATAATAGAGATGCTAACTAATGCTCTGCTTAAGTAAGGCAATCTATGCTTTCTGCATTTAAAGGGTGGGTGCTTTTTATTTTAATTTAGTTTTCAGTTGTCATCTTTACATTTTTATCTTAATCACTTCTTGCTTACCAATTCCTGATTGCACTTGACTTTTCAGTTCACCCGTTCTGATTAGAAAAGCAACTTCATCAAGTCTAAAATAGGAACCACAAGAAAATTATAACAAGGTTAATTTCTACAGTAGAATGAAAAGATTTTTTTTTTAAAAACCACCGAGAGTGTCCCTGATACATTCTTGCAATAAGGGCTCTATCGTTTCCTGCTGTCTAATACTTCTGCGATTTGTAACATTGTTCAGACGGTCATATAATTTACACTCTTAAGAGGAAGTACGTTATCTCCTATTGTAGCTCTCGGTTAGCAAGGATATTTTAATCCCAGTCATGAAGTATGAAGTTAATGGGACTTTTTGATAAAGAAAGCAGCTCTCATGAAAGAGAAAGTAAACAAGTCTCTAAAGGATTGAAAAGCAATGAATCCCAATTTAATAAGATGTATTGAGTTTTAAACAAGCTCTTCAGCTTCAACCATATACATTAAATGTATTAAGACATTCATGGGGGACATTTTGGATTTGTTTTCAAGTTTAATAGAACACAACTTGCTTTATTGTAATCAAACTCTTAGCCGGTTCTTCCTTCAATAAGTAAGTAATACTTATTAGGCTAGCTTTTGCCATAGCAACAAAACGTTATATAACAAAGTAGTCAACATAAACAGCAATATAAAACAACAATACAACGATAAAACACTTCAAAGTTGGATTCACTATAAATACAACATCTGTGTATCACCCAATGCCTGTAACTGAAAACAAACAAGAAAAAACATAAAACATAGAACAATACCTTGCTCTTCTGCGGGGATTAATACCTTCAATAGAAAAACACATTTGCCAAAACGTCAACTTCTTTTCAATTTGGTCAGCAGTTAGACACTGAAAGTTTTAGCCATACTCTGTGTGTATAACAACATATAGCCTAGTAGGAATCATCAGGTTATTGTACTGCATACTAGGGGTGTGTACTTCATTTTTTTTGTTTTTAAATTTAGTTTGTGTTAAACAGAAAACATAAACAAAATGTACATCCCTAATTCGCATGTCTTGGTATAAAATTGGGCCCTTTTATCCAATCGTTCTGAAATTTGGAAGCAATGATCCCTTTGGTATGGGATACAATAAGATCAAATTTAATCCATATTGGATGGAAAACAAAGATGCTACCACTGGAAATGTGTGCACAAACCATGAAAGGTAAATTGCTTATAAAATCGGGACACTTTATCCAATATTAATAAAACCTGACAGGCATAATCCCTTTTCTGAGGGGTACAATCTTTCCAAATTCCATCCACATTGGGGGAAAAAAAATAGAAGCTACATTCAGAAATGCATTAGACCACGATGCTTATAAAATCAGGACCCTTTATCCACTCTTCCTATTATTTAGCATGCATGATTCCCTGGGTAAGCGGTACAGTCCCTACAAATTAGGGCAAATAGGACAGAAAACAGTTACAGCCTGATATCAATACCCCAATTCTTTTTTTAAAAAAATTGGAATTCTCATTTTTAGTCTGAAATGTCATTCATTTTTTTCATTTTTCTTGTATTAATAACAAAAATGAAGTGTTAATATAAGAAAAACAAAATGAAATGCACACTCCATTTCCTCACTAACTTAAAACGATGTTTCATATGTTTATGTCCATGACCTTGAGCTGTTAGGCTTCATGGTACGAAAAGTAGTTCTGAAACATTGTATGTGAAATTAGTAATTACTTGGTTTTTACCAAGTATCTTGGTAATTTGTCTCGGTTTTACTGAGTACTGAGAAATTGGCTTGGTACTCAGTCCAGTACTCATTACTTGGGTAAATCCTCAGTTGGACAATGTACAGGGCTTTTCTTCCAACATATGGGGAATTTCATGGTCCTATATAAGGGAACTTTGTACTCGGAAAATACTCAGTATTCTATTTTGTTTTACCAAATACTGAGTATTATGTATTTGGATGAGTTTCCCAGGACCAGCCGAACACTCGGAGCCAATCCTTGGAAATACACTAATTTTGATGACATTTTTTTTTACTATTTGATGCAATTCTAGCATTAAGCATGAGTTCAGCGTTTGAAGCCTGTTAGGAAAGGGATGTTGACGTAAGACTTCTCAAACATGAGGAATTCTCAGACGTAATCATGTTTGTACTCAAACGACTCCTCAAACAGCTGATTTAATTTTATAAAGTGAATCACAGTTATTTTCTCTTTTTATGTCCGTGGATCCCTTTACGTTTGTTGGCTGCCTATGTATTCCAAAAAGTGAAAAAATGGTATTTCACAAAATATATACGACTTTTGAAATGAAGATAAAACATTAATCAAAAGAGTCGAGTTTAAAATTGGTTGGAAAAATTACAATGATTTTTTAAAAAAACAACAGACATTTTACATTGGAAATGTCAAAGGGAAAAGAATAGGGATGGGCGAACAGAATGCGGTTCGGATTTTGGTCGTTCGGTTCAAAACCCGAGTTCGGGTTCGATGGTTTGGTTCAGCCGAATTCGGGTTGGCCGAACAGTCAAAAATAGCACTATCAAAACCGAAAATTAACCGAAACCGAAACTTGTGTTTGTTTGTGGGTTTTTTGCCCTGAAAAGATGTTTTTCCTGCCCCCAGACTCATCCGAACACAACCGAACTGTTCGGTCATTTGAGAGTTCGGATCAGACGTTCGGTTAGGACGTCCAAACAGACCGAGTTCGGTCCGAACTCCAAACATCTGAACCGCATTCACCCATCCCTAGAAAAGAACTTGTTCTCTTGATGTGAGATTGTCAAGAAAAAAATGGACTTACTAAAATTTTGATTTCAGTCATTTTATATATTTATATATAATATAAAAAATTATATTTAAATATATTTAAATAAATATATATAATATAATATAAGAATTAATATTATATTTATATATAAAATACTTGACAAAATTGTGCCATTAATATGAAATATAATCTTTCCCTTTGTATGAAATGCATATTCACTGTGCATATGGGATACATGATTTTGATAAGGAATTGCATATCCCATAATGCACACTTGAATGGGTACAAAAAACTCTTTCTTATTTCAGCCCCTTATAAGTCAAAATGACATTTTTATGCTTTCCTCTTTTAAGTAGAGCTTAAACAAGTGTTTTTAATTTAATTTAAGAATTAGTGTTCATGTGCTTCAATGAATGTACACAATTAAATTGGCACCACTAGTGAAGGCTGCATTCTCACCTGCAGCAGCAGTGGCAGCAGCAGGAGGGGCCAGGAAAGATGTGGCAGTGCAAAGAAGCCAGCTGACAGGAAAAGAGCCATGTTAATGGGGATCTGCCGTGGCTTCTCTCACACATGTCAAGGCAGGATTTTGTGGTGGTGTTATTATTATTATTATTATTATTATTATTATTATTAATAAACATTTATATAGTGCCAGCAGTGTACCTGGCACTTTACAAAGTAATAAAATAGACATGGTCCCTGCCACTAGGGCTTACAATCTGAGAGACAGGAGCTGGGGGAGAGAC
>QEPC01011675.1:1161074-1177110 GCA_003113815.1 Sphenodon punctatus
CCCCCCCCACCTCGGTTGCCTGTCCCGGTGGCTGGGTGGGGTGCTCCGTGTACAGCTAGCGGTCCGCTCCCACCGGCCCTGGCACTGACTGCACCCCCCCATGGGTGCTTGTGTGACCTGGGGGTAGGGCCCCCCCGGACTGGACCGTGTTCCTTCCCCAGGTGGGGGGGTGTCGGAGTGTCGCTGGACCTGCAGAGGGGCTCCACCGGACCTGGCTGCCCTCCATCTGCCCCCCTGTGACTGCGAGGCCCCCTTCCTCCTCCTCCTCCTGGACCCTCTCTTCCGGGTTCGCTGTGCATTGTGGGCCCCCATCGTGCCTTGTTCTGGGGGTCCCCCCCGAGACTGCCTATGTTGCTGTGGGGGTGCCTCTGTGGACTGGGGTGCTCTGGGGGTGGGGGTTTCTGCTGCCTGTGCCTTGCCCCTTGGCGGTGCCCCCCCTCGTCCCTCCCATTGTTCTTCATGCTGTGTTCTGGGCGCTCCTGCCCCCCCTTCCCAACCTTTCCGTTGTGTGTGGGATGTGTGTGTGTGTGTGCCCGGGCGTGTGGTCATGAAGTGTGTCCCGCTGTGGGTCCGCTGTGTGTGTGTGCTGTGTGTGGCACCTGTCAGTCTGTTCTCCCTCTTCCCCCCTCCCTTCCCATTTCCCTTGTGTGGGCATTCCCTTGTGTGCCTTTTGGCTTCGTTTGCCCTCAAGCGGCCATGTCTGTGTCCTGCCCCTGCCCAGTGCCTTCTGGGAGTTTTGACCATGGCGGGGTTCGGCTGCACGTCTCTTGTGCTGCCCCGGTTCCCGGCCGTGGTCCAGGTCACGTCACATCTCTTTGGGTCATTTTTCCACCCCGGCCCGTGGTTGTGATGTTCACCCCCCCTCTGGGTTCACTGTGGTGAACCGCCCGCCCGTAACGTCTGAAATCACCCAGTTTGGTACTTCAGACCACCCCAGATCTGCATGCTCCCTTAGGGATGGGCGAACAGAACAGAGTTTGGAAATTGGGTTTGGTTCAGAAGTTCAGTTCGGTCGACCAAACTATTCGGGTTCGGAAATTCAAATCCCATTGAACTAAATTGAATATTATCTTTATAGGGATGGGCGAACAGAACTGAGTTAGGAAATTGGGTTCCGTTTGAAAATCGAGTTTGGTTCGGAAGTTCAGTTCGGTCGACTGAACTGGTCGAGTTTGGTCTGAACTCTGAACTGCGTTCACCCATCCCTGTGCTTCCTCCAATTCCCCACACCTCAATTCCCAAACACCTCACTAAATGTATCTGTCTATCAATCAGTGTGCTGTCCTAACATGAAATGAACTCAACTGATAACACTATGGTTTTCTCCACTTAAGATTCTTTAAACAAGTCCTGCTCAGGGCAAAATAACCCTGGACCATGGCAGGATTAACTCAGTGTTGTGCACTGGGCTCCCTGCCAGTGCACATCCCAGAATTAGTCCTGTCACGGTCTGAGAAAGCCATCCCTGGACCATGGTAGAGCAGGTCGTCACGTTTGATGGCCCACTCTACCCAAGTCTGGCCAGCGGACGAAGCTTTTCTGGGTGGTTGCGGTGACCATATAGGCTGCTGCACCTGCCTGTCAGGGAGGAGGCTGGGCCACACTGAGCAGTGTGGGGGGCAGGGCCATGTGGACAATGACTGCCCCCTCCCCAGCCACCATCATGTTTGTTCAGCGGTGGGGTCAGATCCTGGCTGGGGTGAGGGCTCTCACCCCAGGCAGGACCCAAAGTAGGCAGCGACTAGTGCCGTCATGTGTAAAAGATATCCTTAGTCCCAAAATTCTGCCTTCATCCATTTGGTCTGGCAGCAACAGTCACAAAAACCCATCTGCTGGGCTGCTAGAGCTGATAGCATTCACCCTCTATAGACCACCACACCCTCTTTTCAGGTGGTGTGGGATCCTATCACAATAAAGAATCAGAAGGTTCATGGAGCTGTGTTCATATTGATAGCTCATGAGAGACAGCAGAGTGAAAGGGAAGTCAAGGTCTCCAGACAATCTTCTGCTGGTGCAAGGGCTTCTCTAAATCAGTAGGGGTGTGCAATTCTTTTTCTTTTCTTTTTGTTACTAAAACAAACAATGGCCCATTTGTTTTAGTAATTAGAACATGAAAATGACAGACAATTAATTAAAATGGAATGAGGGGGAGGAGAGAAAAGCATCTGTAATAAGTATCAAAATAAAGAATAAAAAAAAGATCATTGCACCTGTGCAAAATGGCCACCAGGGCATGCGCAGACCTGCTGTGTTCCAAAATGGCACTGATGCCAACACCATTTTGGGAAATTGTGCACATGCACAGTATGGCCCTGAAGGCCATTTTACACATGTACAGTGATTTTTTTATTAGTAATAGTTGTAATAAAAAACACAACAATAAAACAAATGGGGAAAAAAACAGAAAATGAACATTTTTGATCATGAACCCCCACCCAAACAAAGGGATTTTTGTAAACGAAAATGAAAACAGATATGAAAATGAATGACGTGCCTTCCACACACCCCTATAAACCTAGCAGGTTTAATGTAGAATGACTCAATTTGAGTTTGATGTCATGAAACTCAACAGCAAAATTTTCTGTGTGATCCCATTTTGAAACCACATATAATCCCATGCCCCAGTTTGCCAGAAAGACATGCAGTGTGCCACAAATATCAGTCAAGATCATGACCTGGTCATAAGATGGCATGACCCCTTTGGGTTCACAACACACATACAAGAGGTTTTGGAACCCCTTCTTAAGAGCAAAGCCCCTAAGCATAGCCCTCAAATGCTGCTTATACTATCAACACTTCCTGGCTATAGTATCATCACTTGTGGTACACTCCAGTGGGAAACGGAATCCATCCAGTGCACTGGATGATGTCAGCAAAAGCCATCACAAACATTAAAATGTTAAACTTCACCAAAGCTTCCAAAACAATTTCACAACAGGAAATGAAGAAAACTATCCCCATCTAAACGGAGTCAGGGTTTGGGGCTGTGGAAGCTCAGTCCTATTCTGTTTGTTTGGATCAGTTCAATTGGTGTCGCCCACAAGTGGAGAGTGCGTTTGGGGCGAGGCAGACCCAGTTGTAGCGTTTTCTTCTAGCACAATGTGCCCTCAGTGGAGGTCCACGCAGTTTGCACATTGCTGTGCAGGCAGGCGTCTGTGGGCTGGAACTGCCGGGCTTGGGATCGGTCCCAATGCCTCCCTTTAGGAGGTTAGGTTGTCAGACACCCTCAAAACTATGGTTTTCCAACTCCTGCTCAAGAAAGAAACCATCTTTGGACGTCGACTCCCTGGCTAGCTATCGCCCTGTCTATAACCTTCCCTTTTTAGGGAAGATTATTGAATGGGTGGTTGCCCAGAAGCTTCAGGCTCACCTTGATGCTATCAGATTCCTGGACCCATTGCAATCAGGCTTTCCTCTAGGGTACCTCAGACCATGCTTGTGGCCTTGGTCCATGATCTATGCCTGGAGACTGATAAGGGAAACTCTGCCCTTTTTGAGCTTGTTAGAACTTTCAGAGGGCTTTGATACAGTTGATCATGGGGTGTAGTTGATGTGACTGAAGGACCTGGTAGGGGTGTGCAGGACTGCTCTTGAATGGTTCCATTCATTCCTCTCGGGGAGGTCCAGCAAATGGTGATGGGGCATTGTTCATCATCTTCTCAAAACCTTCACCGTGGTGTCCCGTAGGGTTCCCTCTGGTCTTTCCTCTTGTTCAATGTGTTTGAGTCTGCTGGGTGAGAGCATTTGGAAGTTTTGGATTGAGGTGCCATCAGTATGCTGATGACGCCCAGCTCTAGCTCTTGTTTTCATTCAACTCAGATCCTGCAGTCTCAGTGTTTACCCAGTGCTTGACTGCTGTTACAGACTGGATGAGAGTGAGCCAATTGAAAGTGAATCCAGATAAAACTGAAGTGGTGATTGGCTGATTTTGTCACTTGAAGGGAATTGGGACCCCTGTTAGTGAAAGGGTCGTGGCCCTTCTGGTTACTCAGTCTAGAAGCACTTCTAGGCTGTGAACCTGTCTGGAAGCTGCAGCTGGTGCAGAATTCATTCATACATTCATTCGTTTAAACTTATATGCCGCCCTTCCCATGACGGCTCAGGGTCGCTGACAATCAATGAAAAACATGAAACCTGCATTCCCTCCCCAAGAAACCTTACCCCTAACCGCACAAGAACAGCCCCTATTTCCTAAACCCAACCACACACAACCCCAATCCCTATCCCCACCTGCCAAATGCCTTGCCAAACAAATGAAAATTAATTTGTTCATGATGTGCATTACCAAACAAATCTGTGTTTTTTTATTATGTAAGCACCTCCCCCCTAAGTCTAGGGGAAGGATGTGGCAGAAATGTAAACAAGCAAAAGCAGATTTTTAAACAGCAGAGTATTTGCTGTATGGCCAAGTACTTCATTGAGTTGTATGTTCTGAGAGCTTAATGAGCATAAGAAAGCAAGGATTCAGATTTACAGGAATGAGTTGCTGCCTCCGCAAAAACATTTGAATTTAAGACAAATGTCCCATCACCTGGGACTTTTAATTCAACACTGGTACAAGATTTCATTTTCACAAGAAAATGAAAAGATTAATCATGCTTCCCTCTGGAACTTGTTCTCTCAACCACACCTGCTGCTCCTTTTTTCAATTTAATCAAATTTAAGTAACTCTCCATGACAGTATAGTTCAGACGAACATTGTAAACCAAAGTAACTACTTTCATTTAATTAAATTGAAGTAACTATTCCTCTTCAATACAATTCAGACGAACAGAGTAAACCAAAGAATTACCGGGTCAAGTTGTCCCCTAGCTGACACCTAAGGATCGCTGAACAATCTTCACACAGTTACTTCAAAATACAAACCAAAGGGGAATATATACTTTGTTTTTTTTCCAGGAGTACATACTTCTCTTCCTACTCCTGCATAACTTCAGTTTAGCACTCTGTTTGTGTGAACCTTTTAGGAGTAAAACAAAGTCCATTTAAATAAAAATAACTGTTCATCAGAATATGTCCTAGCTGCTAATTCCCTTAATTGGTAGGTTGATTGAGTTTTCTATAGGGGTGGGACACCAGAGGGAATTCCGGTTTTGTTTTGGTTTCAGTTTTTCTTTGGTTTTATGGAGTTGTATTTCAGTTCCTTATTTAAATCCATTGAAATCTTTTAAAATATTTTTTTAAAACTGCATGTGCAAAATGGCGGGTGGACTTTTTCCAAAAAAGCATTGGCAGAACCGCCATCATTTTGGAAAATGACAACCAGCAAGGAATTACTTTCCCCCTGCCCCTAGTGCCCACCCCATCCCGTGGGCCCTGGAGTGGACCTAAAAGCTTTGGAGGGCTTGATCGAAGCACCGCCACTGATGTAGAGACTCTGCCAGGCTCCCTTGCTGTGGTGTCCTCCCTGTTCCATATTGCACATGTGAAAAATGGTCACCACCCTTAAGCAAAAATATGCTGACCAAAATGAAGTCATTACTACTTGGTTAAGGGCAGCAGCCATTTTGTGTATGTGCAAAATGACCTTGGTGGCCATTTTGCACATGTGTGATCTGGAGCAAGGAGGACACCACGGTGAATGAGCCTTCTAGAGCCCCTACAGCAAGGGCGGTGTTTTTATCAGGCTGTCCAAGTCCAGTAAGTAGCACTCCAAGGCCTGGGGAGGATAGGAGTGGGGTGGGGGGGAGGGGGGGGCGGGAGAATCCCGAACCAAAGTGCTGGATCTGTAACTGGGATGGCCCTTTAAATTCGAACCCCAAAGTCTCATGTCTAGTGCTTCTACAACAGTTATTCTCAACCAATGGTTTACAGGAGGGTCATTGGTAGATCNAGGGGGGGGCGGGAGAATCCCGAACCAAAGTGCTGGATCTGTAACTGGGAGGGCAATTTATGGATTGCTTCAAAGTAATTCACAATGGCCCTTTAAATTCGAACCCCAAAGTCTCATGTCTAGTGCTTCTACAACAGTTATTCTCAACCAATGGTTTACAGGAGGGTCATTGGTAGATCACAGAGGCAGGAGTGAAGCTAGGAGAAACTGTGGAAGCTAAAGCTGGAATGGGAATAGGGATTGTGCACACTGAAACTTGCTCAGACAATCTCACTCTGGCTCTTCTCACCACTTAGAAAACACTGCTGTCAGACTTGTAGATCTCCTGTGACTACTGCCATGGGGAATTAACATCTTCACTGTCTTGTCCATTGTAGGACATTCGTACAATCACCAGGGCCCTATGCTGGATTCTAAGACATGACAAACTAATTCTAGACACCATCTTAGACTCCTTCCTCAACTGGACAATAATCCTTGAGGCAACTTTTTGTAGTTTAAAATACACAGGGTTTTCACTTTTATGGCCTACTCTTGAAATGATTCTGCTAAACAAAATGGCAGTTAGGATTCAAAACATGATTTTCAAATATTGCCAATTACCCATGAGTTCTTACAATTGCATAGTATTACAATTGCATAGTATGACCTCTCAGCACAATAGAAACCTGCCATTTTGTTCAGTCAACTCAAAGTCCATACCTGAGCACATAGCCTAGACACTTTGGCACACAGCACCAGTGTGGCTAAGGTTTATGGTACAGCAGGTGATGGAGTGCCCACCACTTCATTATTTAATCCAATTAATCTATCATATTTTTGCATTGGTAAAAGGATTCCTCCTGCTCCTCAGAGCTTTGCATACATCTGCGGATGCTCATTAAGACAAGTGACTGAAGAGCATAATAAATATATTAGCGGGAGGTTTTTAATAAGTTTTAGAAATTAAAGTTTTTTAGTTGAATATTAATTTACAGATAAAGAATGAGAGAGAATATCAGCTGGTACAAATTATATTCAGGCTTCTTATCAATTATGCTGTTTTTTCCATTCTTACAATAGGGGCGGAGGGTGGAATACATGAAGAAACTCAAAGTGCCACTACTGTCTATCTTAACATTCTCAAATTAAAGCACCGTTTACCATCAAAGACAGCTTTGTAAACCATTACTTTGAAACAGAAATGACCTGGAAGGACATGTACTTCTTAGAATGCTAATTGCTTCCCTTTTCGAGTAGTGATAAAGTTCCATTTAACCATTTTGCTGGCACGGTGCATAATCTACATATTTGACACCCAAAATGTTCCACAAAGAGAATGCAAATTATAGGTTTCATTAGGTTTCCGAAAAATAATCTGCAGCGGTGATTTGCAGGTGCCATAATGGATGTCACTGAGGTATTTTCCTGTACTAATTTATTCTGTATCAAAAGAACCCAGTCAATAGAAAGGTGGATTGTGCAAATACCATAAGTCTCAGTGAGAGAAATATTTTCCTTTCTGTACAGACTACTCATGCTATAAGGAAATTGTTATATGATTTGTAGTTAAATAATCCTTCTTATTTAACATGGAAAGACTCTCCTTGATTTCACAACTGCAAAAAGATAGATAGAAAGAACAACCATTGAAGTCAAGAGAAATAGAGGACTTAAATAAATTTAGGTTTTTAATTTATGAGCCCTTCATAGTTGTAACTTCCTACATATATTCTTGCTGTTCAAGTATCATGTAGGACTGATTAGGAAATGGATTTCCCAGCCTGGGGAAAATTCTGAAATCTCCAATGTTCTCCCCCCCGCCACCTCCTTCAATTTTTAATTATTATTTTTTCCCCACACAAACTGGAATAAAATATTTGAGGTTTATAATTTCCTGTTAAAATAGAGCTGAACTAAATATTCAAGGCAAATTTTTAAATCATCATATTAGCCACATTCAAATAGATAAATTGAAATGGAGTTTTTCAACCTGATTTGAAAAATTAATTTCCCCAAATTCATAGTTAATTGGTTAATTGTTTGTAGGGCTGAAACTCGCCTTCACATTCTTGCTAAAACTTGGTGAGAACAAAACTCACATGGCCAAAAACCAGCTCTGCACATACGCAAAATGGCCACCATGGTTTTCTGTCCATGCGCAGCCCCCGGAGGTCATTTGTGCATACTTAGAGCATTCTTAGGGTTTTGAATACATTTGAGATCTTCAAGAATCTCACAAGATTCTCAAAATCTTGATGACATCTTGCAAAAGGCTGCAAGAATCTCACACATTCTTGTGAAAATGTGCAGGATTCTCATTTAAGCCCTAGTTGGTTGTTTGCTCATTTTTATCATGTGTAAGACATTGGGTGAATACAGAAGTGACATTAGCCCACTTTAGCCTGCAATAGCCTGCCTGAGGCTGCATTCCCATCGGCGGCGGCGGCGGTGGCGGCAGAGGGAGGGTCCAGGAAACATGCGGCAGTGCGAAGGAGCCAACTGACAGGAAAAGAGCTGTGCTAATGGGGATCTGCCGTGCTTCTCTCGCACATGTCAGGGCAGGATTTCGCACCCTGACATGCGTGAGAGAAGCCATGGCAGATCCCCATTCGCACCAGCTCTTTTCCTGTCAGCCGACTCTTCTGCAATGACGTGTCTTTCATGGCCTCTCCCTCTGCTGCCACCACAGATGGGAATGCAGCCTTAGTCTGGGACTCACTTGCATGTCTGGTCTTTCACCACCAGATGTTAGGAATGGGCGAACGTGGTTCGGAGTTCGGACCGAACTCGACCAGTTTGGTCAAACAAACCAAACTCTATTTTTGAACCGAACTTCCAAACTCGGTTCTGTTCGCCCATCCCTATAAGATAATATTCCATTTGGTTCAATGGGGTTTGAATTTCCGAACTCTGTTTGGAAATTCAGAGTTCGGACTGAACTCGAATAGTTCGTATGACCGAACCGAACTCGATTTTCGAACTGAACCCAATTTCTGAACTCGGTTCTGTTTGCCCATCCCTACCAGATGTTAACCTTCTACTAGCCCAGAGCAGGCTGCTAGCTTCTACAGGATGTGTCGAAATTGCAGCCAGGGCAAAGTCCCGGCCACCTGGGCTAAAAAGAGCTAATGGTCTCCCTCTCATCTGTTTTGTATTGACTGAGCCCTGCCACAAGGCAAGGTCATAGAATTGTGCCCCTATGCCAAAAGCAGATCAGAGGGGCTGGAGGAGCACGTGCACCTGGCCCCACTGAACAGTTGCTCGGGAGGGGCCTGGAGGAGTACACACACCCATCCCCACTGAACATCTGATGGAGGAGGCCTGGAAGAGTGCATGCATCCCACCATGGCTCCACCTCTGCCCTGCCATCAGCTGTTAATCAGCAGCTCTTACTGGTGGCCCAATAGTACTAAGCAGCAGGGGCCCAAGAGTTATGTCACATGTGGACAGCTCATCAGGTCAACTCGGGGCCTGAAGGGACCTGTGCCAGCAGCCTCCATGCCCAGGCTACAGGGGGAGGGCTGAATGTGTGAACAGCTCTCCCCCATGATCAACCTGAGGAGTGGCGGATGCAGTAGTTTACTCCGAGGTGGCCTGGGGAGGCACCTCGATGCTGTCATGTCTATTTTCAGCCATTGTTAGGGGTTAATCAATCATGTGATATACATGTGAAGGATATAAGGCCTAGTACATCACAGGATAGGGGTTAATCAATCAATGGATGGAAACAGCCTGAAGCACTCCAGAGCGCCACTGCCACTGGTCCTCCCATCGGACCTGCCACTGCTGGACCTGGGGCCAGAGCCCCGGCACCACCAGATAGGGTGATCCCTGGGGTGGGGGGGCTTTAAAAATATTACGAGGGTGCGGGGGGAGGTGCTCCACAGCACCGCTTGCACCGGCGCAGCGTGGGGGGGGGAGGGGAAACCAGGTTCCTCCCTGCCCCCTGCCCGAATGGGTTTGGAATCTGAACTTTGTTTGGGTGGGGGGTGGTTCGGATTTGGGGTGTTTCTGAATGGGCCGAACACCCTGAGTGCGGGTCAAACCCCGAACTTCCGAACCGCATTCGCACATCCCTAATGGAGGGCAGACCCCGTTAAACGATGGGGCTTTCAACTCCACTGATTTACCCACTAACACCACCTCCATCTTGTCAGGATTAAGTTTGTCAGTTAGCCCTCATCCAGCCCCCACCCCCCACAGCTGCCAAACACAGGGTAAGCACCGAGACAATCAGGCCTGTGTCAGTTGAAAATGAGAGATACAGTTGGGTGTCATCTGCATACTGATGACACCTCACCCCGAGCTCTCTGATCACCTCGCTGAGTGGCTGCATATACACGCTGAACAGGAGAGGGGACAAAACAGAACGCTGTGAAACCCCACATGGGAGGTCTCGGTAGGAAGAAAAACAGTCGCCGAGTACCACCCATTGTGTTCTTCTGGTCAAGAATGAGCGGAACCATTCAAGAACGATCCCACCCACCCCTGCACTGTCCCACAGGCACGTCACCAACATCTCATGGACAACGGTATCAAATGCAGCTGACAGATCTAATAGGACCAATAGGGTCAATCAACCCCGGTCCTTTTCACGGTGGAGATCATCTACCAAGACCACAAGTGCTGTCTCAGTGCCATAACCCAGACAAAAGCCAGACTGCGAGGGATCAAGATAACCGACATGGTCAAGATGCCCCAGGAGCTGCTGAGCCACTACCTGTTCAATAACCTTCCCTAAAAAAGGAAGGTTAGAGACAGGCCGATAGCTGGCAGGGAAGTCAGCTTCAAGTGATGACTTTTTGAGCAGAGGCCGCACCACCACATTCTTGAGATAGCTCAGCACTCTGCCACAGGGAGGTGTTGACCACCCCGGCCAGCAATGGCCCCATTGTCTCCCAGCAGCTCTTAACCAGCTGGTACGGGCAAGTGGTGGCTCAAACAGCCCCAAGCACCCCCACCACATCAGCAACTGTCACCGACTGAAAATGATCCCATACAATTGGACACGACGGAGCTTCTACAACCTCTACCTCATTCACTGCATGAAGTGCGGCATCGAGGTCTTGGTGAATATGTGGGATTTTCTCCACAAAATAATCTGCAAAAAGGTCACCGCAGGCGGAAGATGACTCAACCCCCGGGTTGAGGGAGGCTGGACTGACCATCCCCTGTACAACCAGGAACAACTCCGCTGGACGGGATTTAGCGAATGCTATGAGGGCAGCAAAGTACTCCCTCTTTGCTGTTTGCATAGCCACAGCATAGGCTTGTAAACTAGCTCTATTTTGCAATCTGTCAGCTTCAGCACGAGATCGATGCCACCGTCACACCAACCATCACCCCTCCTGCTTTAGGACCTGCAGTTCCTTGGAAAACCAAGGGGGCCTGCGGGGCCCTCACCTGGGCAACGGACACCTGGGAGCCATACGATTGATGGCCTCCATTAACAGAGTATTCCATAGCCTGACGAGGTCATCGATGAGACGCTCATCAAGGTCAGAGGGTAAATCCCCCAGAACGCCTAGAAACCACACCGGGTCCATCAGCCTCCGGGGTCGGACCATCCTAATAGGTTCTGCCCCCTGCCGGGGGCAGACATATACTAGAAGGGAAGTCTGCAGGAGGTAATGATCCATCCATGAAAAGGGCACAGTTGATACCTCCCCCATTAACGGAGCACCCACCGCAAGGCCAGTGAAGAACATGAGGTTCAAGGTATGTCCTCCAAGATGTGTTGGGCCATTGACCCTCTGGGACAGGCCCATCATTGCCATGGCAGCCATAAACTCATGTTCGTCTCCCCCAAGAGCCATGTCAGCAAAGACTATTGTCCTGGAGGACTGCAACCCCACCTCTGACACAGCCTCTGCAGTATTACGTTGGTATTACTTCTCAGAATTTGAAATGAATAGGAAAGTGGTAAATGGCAAAGTGGTAAACAGGATTCCAGTAAATCGAGAAACAAAATGTCAGTTGTGACTAGTGATGAAATTCTGTATTCAAAATTTCAATTTTTTTACTGAGTATCTCAGTATTCATCTCAGTTTTACCAAGTAACTGAGGAATTGTCCAGGTACTTGGTCCAGTACTCGATATTCAGAAAATCCTTGAATGAGTAACATATGAGGCTTTTCCTGCCCATTATATAAGGGTAGTTGGTACTTGGTAAATACTCACTACTTGGTTTTATTTTACTGAATATTTTACCGAGTACCGAGACTGAACACTTGGATCTGGTCTTCGGTAACTCGTAAATACTCGCAAATATTTTTTTTACTATTCAGTGCAGTCCTAGTTGAGAGATTACCAAGTACCAAGAGGTTCTCGGTTTGACTGAGATGGGATCGGGAAGTGGGACTTTGATTAGAAGATTTCCCATGCTGGTGAAATCTTGCTTGTCTTAATAAATAAGCACTTCTAGTGCCTTTTGAGAGTTTGCTTGTTTGTTTGATTATTTTTTGTGTGTGTCAATGGTCTCTGAACACAATTGCATCCAATTTCTCAAATACTTGGGTAATATTTTACTAGAATATTTTCAATGAAGAGGACAGAAATCAGACTGAGAGCAGTGCAATTTTAAAATAGCAGGACTGTGGAAAAGAAGTAGCAGGAGTGTATTTCAAATTACTCCATAGCCACCCCTTGTGCTTATTGAAAAGCAGGGTTAATTCGGAGGCCTGAAATAAGCAAGCACAGCAAATGTTGTTTCTCTTGGAAACAGGTCATTTGCCTTCACTTGCACAAGAAAATGTACCAGCTTCTCACTATTGTTTGCTATTTTTCACTAGTTCCTATTCAGGAATCACAATTGTTTGGTACTTCAAACCCCCTGGATCTGTCCTGCCCTAATGCAAAATGAATTAACATAATCTCTGTCTTATCAGGATTTGGCTACAGACGGCTCACCCTCATCCAATCCCCCACCGGAGTGAGACACCGGGTAAACACCGAAACTGCCAGGCCTGGATCAGATGAAAATTAAAGGTAGGAATGGGCGAACAAAACCGAGTTCGGAAATTCGGTTTGGTTCGAAAATCAAGTTTGGTTCAGTCGACCAAACTATTTGAGTTCGATCCGAACTTCTGAACAGAGTTCGGAAATTTAAACCCCATTGAACTAAATGGAATAATATCTTATAGGGATGGGTGAAAAGAACCGAGTTCAGAAATTCGGTTCGGTTCGAAAATCAAGTTCAGTTTGGAAGTTCGGTTTGGTCGACCGAACTGGTTGAGTTCGGTCTGAACTCCGAACTTCCGAACCGCGTTCGCCCATCCCTACTGAGAAGTAAACCCTCCCATGATCTCGCCCAAAGTCTGCATGTACACATTGAACAGGAGAGGGATGTGAATGGAACCCTGTGGAATGCCAAACATGAGATCCCAGGAGGATTTTGTAAAATCCCCCAGAACCACACGCTGAGTTCCAACTGCCAGGAAAGAGAGGAAATCTTCAAGAACAGTTCCGCCCACCTCAGCATGGTCCCGCAGGTGAGTCACCAGCATCTCATGGTCAACTGTGTCAAAAGCCCCAACAGATCTAATAAAATCAGAAGAGTGGGCCGGCCTTGGTCCAGCTCCTGGCACAGATCATCAACCAAGGCCACAAGTGCAGTCTCATTGCCATAGCCCAGACAAAAGCCTGACTGTGAGGGATCAAGGAAGCCAGTGCTATCCAGATGTACCTGGAGCTGCTGGGCCACCACCCATTCAATAACCTTCCCTAAGGTTAGAGACTGGCCGATAACTGGCAGAATAGTCAATGTCAAGGGATGACTTGTTGAGCAAAGATTGCATCACAGCCTCCTTCAGGCACCCCGCAACCTTGCCCTCCACAAGGGAGGCATCAACAACCCTAGCCAGCAACGGCCCCTATGTCACCTGACTTTCATCAGCCAGGATCAGCATGGATCCAGTTCTCCAGTTGTGACCTTCACAGCTCCACCACATCAGTGGGAGACGTCTGCTGAAACTGTTTCAACAAAATCAGACCAAACGGGGCTTCCATAACTTTGGGTGCATCAAGTGCAGCGTCAAAGTTGTGGTGGATACAAGGAATTTTTATCTGCAAAATAGCCAATAAACATGTCACAATGAACACTGGAAGGTTCCAATTCCAGGCGGAGAGAGGCTGGACTGACCAGTTCCTTCACCACCCAGAAAAGCTCATCCAAACAAGACTTTGTAGATGCTATGATGGTAGTAAAGATTGAACCTCCTTTTTTCTGCCCACATAACCACAACATAGGCTTTTAATGGAACTCTATGACGCAATTGGTCGGCTTCAGCCTGAGCATGGTTACTGCAGTGCCACTGTCCCTCTAACCATCTCCCCACCTGCTGCACCACCTATGCTCGGGAAGCAGATGCCTGGGGGCCATCCGGTCGATGGCCTCGGATAACAAGGTGTTTCAGAAAGTAATTAGGTCATTGAGCGATTGGCCATCAAGGTTGGAAGGTATATCTCCCACTCCCAGAGCATTCCGGTACCATAAGTCTCCAGGAGAGAACCAAACAAACCAGTTCCACACCATGCTGGGGGCAGACATATACCAGGAGAGTAGCTCATAGGAGATAATGGTCTGTCCATGACAAGGGCACAGATGACACCTCCCTCACAGACCTCCCGCTTCAAAGCCAGTGCAAAATACCAAAGCTAGAGTATGCCCCCTTCGTGAGTCAGACCAGAAACTACCTGAGACAGGCCCAGTAGTGGTTCTATTGTATGGACTGTTTGGCAGTACCCCACAAGTGCCCTGCCTTACTGCTGCTGCCCTAAATCTTATGAAGGGGGGGTGAAAATATCCCCCTGCTGACATCCCAGAGGGTGGGGGGGTCGGCTCTCAGGTCAGGTCATTTCCCAGTTCCCTCCCCAGCACTGCTGCCTCAGCCTCTCTCACCACAGCTGGCGGTGGCTGCTGACTGCTGTTGGGCTGTCACTGTGCTGAGCCTGAGAAGAATTAAATCCCCCGGGCCACACTGCTCCCTCAGCCGCTGTGCTCTGCAGCTTCATTGCCTGGCCCTCTTCCTGGCCGGTGGGGGGGGCGGGGGGGGCTGGTCACTCCTTATCACTCGCTCAGTCTGTCTCGCTCCCGGATGCCTCTCCCCCCAAGTCTCAACTCACAGCATGTGTTGAGACTGGAGTGGGCATGGCTGGTGAGGAGGAGACACTTCCCCCCCACCCCCCAGGTGGACAGCATGCGAGTGCCGTCATGCTGCGCCCCACGTCCCCACCCCCACCGCGATCCGCGGTTCACCACAGACGTTACGGTGGGCCCCATTTACCATGGGCCGTGGTTTGCTGGTCCCTGCAGCCCGGGGTGAAGGGTTGCATGGCTTTTGGCGCGCCCCTTCACCCCGGGCCATGGTCTGAACCACCCCACAGCCCATGGTGAATGGGACCCACCATAATGTCTGAAATCAGCCCATTTCTATGTGGTTTTGCGGTTTGAATCCCCAGTCATGATTTCTGAAGAAAAATCCTTCATGGTTTGCATCTTAACACTCCTCACTGAGACTCAGCACTGGACTGTGGTGTTCTGCATGCCATGGTTTGCAATGCATTTCAGTCCTCACTGAGCTAAAATTTACTGGACTTACTGCCTGTGTGTTTTGTTTTTTTTTTTTAATTGAAGTGAAAGTTGTGGTTTGGGGTTTGAATCCCAGTCATGGTTGAATGGGATAAATTCTCCCTCATTTGTTTGCATATTTTCAATCTTTAATCTGAGGTAAAAAGAACCCTGCTGTGACTTTGGGTTTGAATCCTTGTGGTTTAAATCCTGCATGGTTTGCAATGCATTTCAGTCCTCAGTGAGCAAGCATGCACTGGACTTGTGTCTGTAAGGACTAGGGGGCCCGAAGCCCCGCCCCCCAGCGCCTCGCGGCAACCCGCAGCATCGGCAGGGACCTCCGCCCCGCCAGAGGAACTCCCCAGCCCTCGCACCCCCGTCCCCGACAGGGATCCACCTGCCGTTTCCCTCGCCGAACTCCCTGACAGGCGGCCGCCGGCCAGGCCACCAGGAAACACGCCACCGCGCTCCGATTCGGCCCCAGGGGGCGGGGCCAAGCAGAACTCCCCGCCGGAAGCAACCCCGCCCCCGCGATTGCGCCGCTCAGCGCGGCTGCGGCAACGCCCCCAGCAGGGGGATAAAAGCTCACGGCAGGGCTGACCACCTTGCTGGTGATCGAGCCTTGTGCCCGTGAGACTGGCCCCCCCCTTTTT
>QEPC01011675.1:1177210-1263499 GCA_003113815.1 Sphenodon punctatus
CCCCCGCTCCTTCCTGAATCCCGTGTGTGTGTAGGGAACGCAGCAACAAGGGCATGCGAGACCCAGATGCCCGATGATGAGTCAGGCTGGGGACTACTAATCCTGTTAGCCCTATTCCACCCTGAGGGCGTGTTTTTCCCCCGGTGCCTCGCTGCGCTCCTAGGGCAAGGTGGTGTGAATCCCCCCTTTTGCTCTTCTAGCCTACGGGCACTTCCCCAGACCTTTCTCCAAACCCCCTCTCACCCCACAGTGTCTCTCTTACAGATGGTGTTTTAAGCTTGATGTGAATGAAAGATGTGGCTGCATATTTTTAGTACTATTCTCCTTGAGCCCCCATTCTCCCTGGCTTTATTGCTTGGTTCATGCTTTGACCTGGCACCTTGGTTGGAGCTCTCTACATTGACATTTTGGGAGTCTGAATTGTGCCCTTTCTGTACTTGTGATGTGAATATTGAATACATCTTCCCCCCTACAATTGATTTTATTGGTATTCATCTATAAGGCCCTTCATGATCTGGGCCCCTCATACCTCAGGGACCGACTCACCCTCCACACCCCAGAGTGAGCATTCTCGGTGGCTGGGCCGCGCCTTTAGAATTCCCTCCCAGAGGAAGCTCGCCTGGCCCCAAGTCTTTTATAATAATAATAATAATAATAATAGCTTATTGCTTGCCCGCAGGCCATTGCAATATAAATCCCCACAACGGGGGCTAAAAACAGCATCCATGTAAATACAGTGCTTACATGACAATTTTACAAAGATGTCCCCAACCAGGATATCATACAACCAAATAAAATATTTATGCAACTTTATATTTGACAAACCTAACTTTTGGATTCAACCCACCACTCCTACTACATACATACATTTTAAAAATCAATTTATACTTGACCAAGTCTTTTAACATTCTGGCAAATTTGTAAAACCTTGCTGTTCATCCAGGCCTTTGGGGAGGGGAGGGGGGGTTAGGGAGGGTTTTTATCCCCCTTCACCCTTATTTATTGTATTATTTATCATGTTCCTTGGTCCTGTTTTAATATATCATCAATATATAATATCTCTTTTGAGATTGTAAGCCATCCCGAGATGTTTCAGGAGGGGTGGGGTATAAATGGAATAAATAAAATAAATAAATAAAAATAGGACAAGAGCAGAGAGGTTGAGGACAGCTACCAAAAATGAACACCGTATGTGCACTCCTCACAACTCCTTTCTCAAGACTTGATGTGGCTGACAAGTGTCGTATTAAGGAGCTGCTACATATAGAGCAAGCTGCATGAGAGAAAGACAAAGATTATACATGGAGGTTTAGCAGAGCATGGTACGAGCAAAAGGACTGGCTATGTGGCAGTGCTACCAAAAATGAATTGTCCTGCTTTCCCTGTCTGTTGTATGGTGGTGAAAAGCCATGGATACAGAGGAGTGATGGACGTAAAACATCTATGTGAAAAGAACAAGAAGCACAAAGAATGTAGAAGTCACATTGAGAACTGCCTGCGGTTGGCATTGTTGGGCAGCACAAACATTGCAGACAGACTAAATGAAGGCTACCATCTGTCTGTAAGAAAGCATAACCTGGAAGTTGAACAGAATCGGTACATACTTGGAAAAATAGATTATATATGATTCTGCGGTGCTTTTGAGCTAGCACTGTGAGGGCATGATGAAACTGATGGATCCGTGAATTCAGCAATGTTTCGAGGCCTGTTGAACCTGTTCACTACCATTGATTCTGCTATGGAGAAGCATTTTCAGAGTGTGACAGTCTTCAGGGGCCTTTCGAAAATCATTCAGAATGAGTTGCTTGACTGCATGCTTACAGTGGCTTTTATTATCCAGCAGTTGAAAAGCACTGAATTTATGGCCATCCAGGCTGATGATACCACAGATGTGTCTACACCACACCAGTATACAAAGTATACTGATTTACCAGTACATTGATGGCAATGACTCAACTGTTGAATGCTTCTAGGGATTCACACAGCTGCCTGACTCTCATGCTGAAACAGTAGCTGCAGCTTTGCTTTAGCAACTAGATGCTGTTTTTACAGAGGATGTGGACAAGCAGAAATTCATTGCATAAAGTTCTTATGGTGCGAGCATGATGCATGAGACAGCATGGGGGAGTCCAAAAGAAGATCTGCGACAGATACCCAAATGCCTATGTTTACTGCTATGCCCATCAATTGAACTTAGTAATGCAGCAAGCAGTGTTCCAAATAAAGGTAGTGAGGATTTTTTTTGCAGATCTGTTTTGCTTCTGAGCTTTCTTCTCACATTCTACAAAACGGACTGAAGTTCTGGATGCAGTGATAAAAAGAAGGCCCCCAAGAGCACCTGCAATGTGATGGAACTTCAACATCTGGACAGTGAATGTGGTTTTTGAGTGTTGAGAGGATCTCATCGAATGTTTCCAGGAAATTAGATCTTGGAATTTTGATACCAGCGCTGTTCGTTAGGCCAGAGGATTTCTTCAGATGCTGGAAGAAGATGGAGTTCCTCTATTTCTTGTTTCTATTCCACAGAATAATGCCACATGTGGATATCCTCTTCCGTGAACTCCAGAAAACAGGCATTGCCTCTGTAGCGATTCGGAGATGTACATCAGACTTTATTAGGAGCATCAATAAAGTCAGAGACCTGCACTCTTTGTTACCCCGAACAATCTCGGCTCCCCACAGGCAAAACCATAGAAGCCTTGGATCAAGTTGCAGTCAAAGTCTGTGACATCATAACTTCACATTCCAGAGAACATTTTGTATACACTAAACATCTGCTGCATGCAACGTTATTACAGGGGACTTTGTTTCTAGAGCAAGCATTAACTGAAGCAGTGGAAGTCTACCCAATGATTCATAAAGACTGAGGACAGAACTTTCTATCTTGTATGAGAGCAAAGAATTCAGAAATATGAAGGATTCTTCCACATTGCTGCACACACTTCTGGACAAGAATCTGCAGTTTGCTTTGCAGAAACAGTGAAATTGCTGTGAATTGTTATGACCGCTCCCATGACAACAGTAGAATCTCAGTGATCATTCTCCACTGTACATAGAATAACATTTTTCCTGAGAAACACAATGTCAGAGAAAAGACTAAATGCGTTGGCAATGTTGTCCATAAAAAAGCAGATGATTAAAGAAATCCCGGACTTCAGTCATAGGACAATTAAACTATTTGCCGCACAAAGAGTGTCAGACACATTCATTACAAGCATTAGCCCTTGGTAAACCCTTTTTAGTCTTGAATGCAAAGGTCTGCTGCCAGGTTCTTGTTCATATATTTGTACCTGTCCCTTTAACTATTTTAGTTGGGTTTAAAACTGATTGGTTTTTATTCTACTGCAGTTTAAACTTTTTAATGTTTCTCTGAAGTGTTCTGTGTGTTAAACTATATAAATAAAGTTATTTTTGTTATTTAGAGTGTGGTCTCTCTTTAATCTATTTTAATAACAATTGAAATGGGATGGGGTATCTTTTCCCTCACAAGGATCAATTGCAGCATTTGTGACAGGTGATCATGCAAGTGTGAAATTTTAGGGTTGGCCGCGCCCACTACCCCACCAACCTCCACTGGACAGGCCCATGGTGACCATGAACTCCTGCTCCACTCCCTTAACACTGGACTCAGCGTGAATATTTAAATCCCCCATGACCACCAGCCTCAGAGATCACAATACCACCTCCAACACCAGATTGGCTAGTAGAGATGCTGACATACAGGAAGGTGCACTGTATTCAAACTGCACCCCCAATTGGTCTCCTTGAGCCAAATCAACCACGAGATAAAGGACCTCTATTCCAGATCGAGTTTGCACTGGATATCTCCGAACGGATCGAGTGTCCCTAAAAACAATTACTTACACACACACACACACACGCATCCTTCTGGTCGTGGTTGATGCTGCATGGAGTACACAGCTAGAACAAGGGGTACTTTCAGACATGACGCTAACCACCCTTTAACCACCCTTGGTGGTTATTTATGCATGTTACAGGGCTGCATAGGGCACCAATACAGCCCTGCAACATGCATAAATAACCACCAAGGGTGGTTAAAGGGTGGTTAGTGTCATGTCTGAAAGTACCCAAGGTCAGCTAAAATAAGTCCCGACTCGGTGTCCAGCCAGGTCTCCATGATACACACCAGATCAGCCGCCTGGTCCAGGATCAGATCCCAGACTGTGAAGGACTTATTTATGACCAACCTGGCATTTTACAGTAGCAAGGGCTGAGATGACAGCAAGTGCTCCTGTTTTGCAAGGAAATACTGACCTTTCGGGAGTGCTTACAAGTGTTTGTTGCTCTTTATTTTTTTATTTTATTTTACATTTTATGGGTTAAAACCTCATCAGTTTTCAGGGGTTTTGTTAAACCCCTGCTCTCCCTTACCAACTATTTTAATAAAAAAATAGGAAAATAAAAAACACTGCACATGTGCAAAATGGTCACTGGGGCCATTGTGTGTGTGGGGGGGGACTTTCCCAAAATGGTGCAGATAGTGAAGTTGCCATTTTGAAAAAGGATGCCCATGCACAGAATAGTCTAGCAGCCATTTTGTGCATTCACAATGATTTTTTAAACCTGGCCCTGTGGCCAATTTGTGCATGTGAAGTGATTTTTTTTTAAAAAAAACATTCAATGAAAAGAAAAAACCACATGAAAATGAATGAAAGAAAACATATGTTATATGCTTATGAATTCATTTTTGGAACATTAGTTACTAAAACAAATGGGACTCCTTTCGTTTTAATAACGAATAAAAACAAAATAAATTGCATATCTTTGTTAGTCAGTCTCTGGTGATTCCATGATTCTGTCATTGTCAATTTTATGCCTGTGATTTTTCATAATTGCCCATCGATTTTGTCACTCTCTGTCATTTTTCATCACTTTTCATTGTTTTTTGTCATTTTTATCAACTTTCAGGACATTTATGACATTTTTACAGCAATTTCCCACATTTCCACAGCACTTTGTTCCTCCACAGTCCCCAGGGATGCATGAAGGGTGCACACTGAGTTTGTTCTCAGCCCCGTAGCAGCTCCGTTCAACTCACAAAAACTAATGATAAATCCCCAAAACAGTCGAAAAGCCAGTGTTTCCATGTTGTGCAAATGAAGCTAAATGACCTGTTTCCAATGGAAAAAACATTCTGCATGATTTGTCATTTCAGCCCTAGTTTATATACTGCCTAAGTGACATAAAATTTATGGAAAGTGGCAAAGTGCCATAAATTAATGAAAAATGACAGAAATTGATGGAAAATGATGGAAATACCATAAATTGACAGAAATTGATCAAAATGGTGTAACTTGATGAAAAATGATAGAAACTGGAAAGCGCTGATCTCAACAATAGCGGAAGCACAGAATCCATTAGTAGTGATAAAATACTGACAAACAGTTGCTAACACTACTGAAAAGTGTGTAGTTCCAGATGGTATGGGAATACTTACTCTCATCTCAGCACTGCTGACCAGCTCCAGAAGTAATCGCATTAATACATCTCTTCAGACCAAATGATAGCGGCAAAATGCATAGTGGCATAGTTAAAAATGGGAAGGTAATTAAGGATATTTATAGGCATCAAAAAGGATGAGAAAATCTGGTGCAGAAGTTCTCAATTTGTGGGTCAGAAATCAGAGCAAATGGGGGGGGGGGGGAATGGCCTTTGCTCCTGTGCAAAATGACAGCTGCAATTCTATGACAAAATGGCAGCTACTACCATACAACTAGATATGGCATGCACTAAAGATCATTTTTTCATGTTTGGTCCAGAATCGGAATCAGACGGAAATGTGGGTTTCAGCCCTCCGAGCTACACCAACTACGGATGGGGGCATGACCTCATTCAATATGTTTTGTGTGTCTTTATTGTTCTCTTGGGTTGTGGGATTATATTTAAATCTTAAAATGGGATTGTGCAGGCAAAAGCTTTGAGAACCCCTGATCTAGGAGGTAGAGCACTGCCTTCTGTCAGTCCACCCATCTAGTTCTCACCTGCATTCATTTGAATTTTACAGTATTCCATGATAAAAGTATTTAATGTCTATAGCATATGGTTCCTTCAAAATGATCTATCCAATAGTAAAACTGGAATGAAAAAAAAAAAAGAATTTCCTTTACCCATGTTAAGATTGCTCATTACAAAGTCTGTGTCCCCCTCCCCCAAGATTTATCCTTGGATGCAGAAAATATGACATGTGGCTGGGTCTCCCAAGCATCTTTTTCTAAAATCCTGTCATAGTTCCTTGCACAAACTCTTCATCATAGCTGTTACTGTACACAGCGCTCTGATGAAGGAACATTTTCTGAACTGCCTTGAAAAAACACTCTGTTCTTTGGAAAGTTAGTCAGCACTGAAATTATCTAAGAGTCAAAGGAAAATTACATAATAACTTGCCACCTACTGCCAAAGATGTGGTTGGTTATCTTTAAAAAGTATATGAAGTTTGAGAAATTGGCAGTGGAAAGATACAATTAATTAAAAGTTAAACCTACAGTCACCTGCATACATAAACTTTGAAACAAATGTGACTTTTCTCTGCCCTTATAGCACTCAGAATGATTCTGAATTTTCTCTTTCCCTTTGTACAGCTTGAACACTCAGAATAATTCTGGATATACTGTGATATCATATGATATATCCCAGTACATTCAGAATCATTCTTTGTCTCCAAGTTTTATAATGTCAACACTCAGAACGCTGAAATTCAAATTGGGAGCTGGAGACTTGGCATGTAAGAAGAAAATTTGAGTATATAAAAGTGTATTTATAAAAGTTGACAAATACACCTTCTTTAGTCCTCAACTCTGCAAGCAAGGCTAAAATGAGAGGTATTCAAAAACAGAATTTTCAAAAAATTGTTGAATCAAATTCTGAGAAAATGCCAAGACTGAAGAAAACATTTTAAAATTATTATTAAAAATCCAAGATTGTTTTAATGGTGTCATTTCAAATTGTCGTCTTTTTACATGCCGAGGTCCCATGTTGACTAAATCTCCAGCCCTCAAATTGAATTTCAACATTCTGGATATTGATATTCTAAACCTTGGAGAGATAGGCCCTTTTCATGTGAGACATCCCCTCACAATGCACAAGTGGGTGCCTGCAGGGGCATGAATGGGGGAGTCCCATGTAAACACTATCACTGGTGAGTGGGGGTGCATGTGCCCTCCTGCGCAATACCCACCTCCACCCACCACCCATGCACAGACCAACCAGCGAAAACAGTGGTTGCTCTGTGCATATAGGTGGGTAGAGATGGATGTGTGCCCATGTATCCATCCCCCAAGTACCGCCCCCGCACTGTGGCATGCACCCATCCTCCTCTGCCGTTGTCTGTTTAAAAAGGGCCAAAGTAATTCAGATGAGATATTCTATTAAAAGCATAGCCATACTATCACCAACAGGAGTTGGTCCAATAAAAGATGTCATCTGAACTTCTTTGTCGCCATCCCTTATACCTGGGACCAATACAGCAACCACACACTCTCTAGATTCTAAGTCGACATTTCAAACTTCACACTGGCAACATTGCTATTTTTTCATTTCAAAGTTTTTCATGAAAATTTTTATAAATTACATTTTTTTTAAAAATAAGGTTTAGTTAAAATGAAAAGAGATGAAGATCATTGGTTGTTAACAAATGAGAGGTGGTCTCACATTTGCCCACATTGACCCTGGACTCACCTACTCATTTTCTTGGTGCCAGACAGACGTTTGCCCCAAGACCACTCCTCATGGTGTCAAACCAGGAAATGCAGAGCATGAAATGTGGACCCACCATGGTAAACCTGGACAATGGGCACCCACAGGGCCAGGTTTCATTTGTTAGGTTCCCCCGCAGTCCACCAGCACCATACAGACACAGATAATGCTCTCCTCTCGGCTGACATCTGGCCCAGAAAGGGGAACGTGGACATCCCCAGAGGCTCTCAGGAGTGCAATTTACACTCCTCTCTCCCAGCCAGCTGTTGGTTGAGAGGGATGCACTAGCACTGGCTCTAACAGAAAGCAGGGTCATGGCCAGGGAAGGCTTCTTGAGAAAATTAAAGTCATGGGATAGGAGGTAGTGTCTTACTGTTGCGTTATGATTGTATTCTCACCTGACAAAATGATTGTAAACTTGCTTTTTAGATGATTTTAGTAACTGTGTACACTGTTTGTAACAGTATTAGATTGAATATAAATAGTGTTGAATGTATGTGCTGATATTAGCGTAAGTAGAAATATGTTGGTTCATACTGAAAAGCATGACTGGTACAAGCCAAGAACAAGACTAGTCGACCTAAGCCTAACCCAGGAGTCTCAGATCACAGTGGTGGGAAAGTTGCTGAACCATGCAAGAGAAGAGATTGTTTGGAAGGGAATGTTGATATAAACAAAGCATCTCAACAACAAAACAAGAGATATCTTGTGGCACTTGGCACAACAAACAGCCTTTTTATAATGCAGAGTAATGGGTATTGGCTAGCTAACATCCTTGAGGGCGCCAGGGCAGGAAGAAAACTCTAGTCTCATCTTGAAGCACAGAAGATTTGGCCTTGCCCAGAGGGATGGGGTCTAGATGTTTTGAAGAGATAAAGATTGAGATGTGCACAAGAATGTGGTCACAGCAGAAACCCATGAGATAGTGACGTGAGGCTCTGCACCAAGCATACCAGCATAACATTCTCCAGACCAGAGGACTATATAAGCAGAAGCCCGAACCCTGGCAAGTTGTCTCCAGTGCTACTGGCCACTAGCTTTGCAATGAGCCACTGGGCTGTTAATCCTTATCGTTGTTCTCAAAAGATCCAGATACAAGGGGCACCTCTCCCGGGTAATGGTATGGACCCCCGGGCCCCCACCTGTACCAACCTCTCCAAACCAACGCTTGCCACTGTGATCTGCAGGACACGTAAGAGACATGTATTTTTAATGTGTTGAGTAGGCAGGGCAAGATCTATCCAAGAACTGTGCTGATGGTATGCTATGGTTAAGAATAAAATAGCATTCTACCCAATTAAATGTTTGATTTGTGGTGTGGGTTGACTAAAATTCCGATTGGGAATTGTACTTGGGAGGGAGACCAGGTAAATCCCCAATTTAACATTACTGTGGATTAGTAACTGGTTAAAGAATAGGACGAAATGGTCAGTTTTCACAATGGAGAGAGATAAAAAATGGTGTGCCCCAGGAATCTGTATTGGGACAGGTGCTGTTTAATGTATTCATTAATGATCTGGAAAAAGGCATTAAAAGTGAGGTGATCAAATTTGCAGATAACACCAAGTTATTCAAGGTAGTTAAAACACGAGCAGATTGTGGAGAACTGCAACAGGATCTTACAAGACTGGATGCCTGGGTATCTAAATGGCAGATGAGATTTAATGTGGACAAGTGCAAAGTGATGCACAAAGGAAAAATAACCCAAACTATGAGTACACAATGCTGGGTACTAAGTTAGGAGTTACCATTCAGGAAAAGGATGTGGAGTGATTGTGGACAATACACTGAAATCCAATACACTGAAATCCCAGTATGCAGCAGCAGGCAAAAAAGCAAACGATGTTAAGGAGTTATTCGCAAAGGGATAGAGAATAAATCTGAGGATGTCATAATGCTGCTATACAAATCAATGCTGCAACCACACCTGGAATATCTAGATCCTTGACGTGATGTGATCATATCCACCGAATAAGACTAAAGGCAGAGTAGGTAGGAAGGGGGATCCTGGCCTTCTATAACCGCACTAGGAAGCGTGCTTGTCTGGGAGCCTTGAGGGTGTTTGAAATTAAGTTGGATGCCATACTTTTATATGGGGCAGAGTTATGGGGCCTGGAGAGTAAGGTTTGTGAGATGCTTGAGGTGACGCAGGCAGCCCTTATAAAAAAAACTATTAGGGGTGCAAAGGTCTACTCCATGAGCGGCAGTCAGAATGGAGGCAGGGGTGCTAAATGTGGCAGCGAAGGCCAAACTCAAGGCTTTGAGTTATTGGTTAAAGGTGAAGACACTCCACCCAGATCACTACCCAAAACATCTTTACTTGGGGATGGTGGAGTGCCCCTTGGGGGAGAAATCTTGGCTGGTAGAGGTGACGGTGGTGTTGGAAGAGTTGAATCTGGCTCCTCTGATGGATAATATTGACCCTATTCTGACTACCCTGGATAAGGATTTAGTAAGACAGTGGGTGGTTGACAGCTCTAGACAAGAGGATTATGATAGGGTAAGCCAGTATAAGTTTTTAACTGGAAATGTATATGGAATCTGGAGGGAATCTCTGGTGCTTTATCTGAGGTTGTCACAGCAGGAGTGGAGGCAAGCCATGACAAAGATGTTCTTTGCCCAGACTCCCTCCAGCCTCCAGGAGGGTAGATGGGCACAGGTCCCTTTCGAGAAAAGGCTTTGCCCATGTAATTTGGGCAAAATAGAAGATGTATGCCATGCCCTGTGGGAATGCCAATACTATGAATTGGAGAGGCGGAAGTGGTTGGCCCCTTTAGAGGTTGCACCCCCGGGAACCGCTTTATATAGGAAAGCAGCTCTGTGTATACAAGACAAGAGTTGGGAGACAATAATGGCTTTGGCCAGATTCCTGTATGCAGCGCAGCTGCAACGTAAGAGGCGGGTAAAGGAGATTGAAAACTGAAAAAGGTTTTAAGATAAGTCTTACAATGGGTCACTCTTTGCTTTCTCTGTTTAGTTTCCTCCGATTTTTAGAGATGTGTATAAATTGTGTTCAGGAATTACCAGACAACTTAGCGATGTGTTGCGATGTGTGGTTTAACAATTTTATTTTTGTATTTTTGTATAAAATTTATGTGGTTTTTGGCCGAGGCCGTTAATAAATCAATCAATCAAAACCTGGAATGTTGTGTGCAGTTCTGGTCGACCCATCTCCAAAAAGATATAGCTAAACTAGAAAAGGTACAGAGAAGGGCAACGAGAATGTTAAAGGGTATGGAACAGCTTGTGTTCAAAGAGAGGCTTGACAAGCTTAGAGAAGAGAAGACTTGAGGGGGGACATGATAGAGGTTTATAAAATCTTGAGTTGTGTGGAACGAGTAGATAGGAAATGGTTATGTACCCTCTCAAATAGTACTAGAACTAGGGGACACTCCATGAAACTAGCTGCCAGCAGATTTAAAACAAATAAAAGAAAGTACTTTTTCACGCAACGCATAATTAAATTATGGAATTTGTTGCCAGAGAATGTTGTCAAGGCCAGTAGTATAGTGGGATTTTAAAAAGGACCAGAAAAGTTCTTAGAATTGGTCCATTAATGGCTATTAGTCAAGTAATTTATAGGATTAACTTCTTACTGTTGGGAGTGACCAATGGGGATGGATTGCCCATTGTGTCTGTTGGTTCTTCTCCCATGCGATTGAGATTGGTCACTGTCAGAGGACAGGATGGACCATTGGTCTGACTCAGTATGGCACTACTTATGTTCTTATGAAATATCTGAAAATTCTAGCTGAGATCAAGGCCTTGTTGTATTCAATGACATATCTATGGGCAGTGGAGTGAGCCTGAGCTGTTATGGGGAGGAGGTGCCTGGAGGAGTGTGCAGGCTCTCCTTGCCTGCTAATCAGTTAAACCAGCCCCCCTCTCCCGATCAGCTGTTTTAGCAGCCGGAGAGAGTGTGTGCACTCTTCCCCCCCCGATCAGTGGTTTGGCATACCGAGAGAGTGTGTGCCCACCTCTGGCTCTTCCTCCCCCCATCAGCTGTCTAGTGACAGCAGGGCTGATTCTGCAGTGCAGCGAGTCTGGGCATCTAGCCCTGTGTAGCCAGCTCCTCAGCCTGACCCATGGCTTGGAGGGGCTGGTGACGAACATGGAGGGTGAAGTGTGGTGGCTATGTTCGCCCTCCCCGAGGAGGACAGGGGATCGGGCCCACGGCACACCCTTTCTCGTGTGACTTTACCCCTCTCATACAATGTTGTACATATTATTAGTAGTTGCTTATCTATAGAAAAAATGTGTGATGGTTTTCCACTGGAATTTTCTCCAACATGGTGAACCGTTAGTCACCCAGATCATAGAAAAAGAAATGGAACTTCTAATTCCCATACAAGCGTGCTATCTGTATGGAAGGGTTGTCTGCTTTTTGTGAGCAATTTTGTGAATAAAATATCTCTCCCTCGAATGTTCTTAAATTAGTAAATAAATGAGGTCATAGAATAGCAGGAAGGTGAGTAGATGGGTTTTATTTACTGATGACTCTCAAATCTACTTCATCATGCAAAATGCGTTGAATAAATGATTTTGTTGGGAATTGTTTGCTCATATCTAATATTGATAGTTTATCAATAAAGAAATAAATGAGCAAATCTGCTTGGAGGCATTCATTTACCCTTGGTCTCCTTGAAAGGTGAAAAACTTGCATGCAGTTATTTTTAAGGCACTAAGATAATCACAGAGTTAGTTAGAGGATTAGATTTACTGTCCACACACTTAGGCTTAGTTTCTGAAGTGTCTTCATTGTATTGGATTTATGGTTTATCAAAGTTCTGCTAAAAATATTCACAATCAACTATTCCATTCACCAGTTCGCTGACATCTCTCTTTCTTCCTTGGCTTAATATCTTTCAGTTCAAATTATCTAGTCGTCTTAATATATCTGTTCTTGTTAATAAAGTGTCACATCTTTCCATAAGTCACATGCCCCTGATCCCTTTCTTTTATACTTGACTGCATTGAAAAGAAGTAACAAATCATGTTGGCCTCTGTAAAACAGTCAATTATGCTTAAGAGTTAGCATTTTCATTTTGGGGCACTTCCTGGCCCCTCTCTGTCCTTCAAGTGATATTCTAAATGCCTTAACTAATTTTGCATGCCTCTAAGCTGAATGCCAGCAGACACTTGGCATTTTTAAATGACTGTCTAAATCCCACATAATCCTTTTGGTGTCATCCTAGGTTATTTGATCAACTGCTTAGAATTGTCTCATCAGCAAATTTTATATCTTTTTTTTATAATTTATTTGTTGCAGCCTAAGCCATAACATTTTTTATAAACCAGTACAAAACAAACAACATATTACAATAGACCAAACAAAGAACAAGTAACTATCTGCAGTCCGGAACCCAATTTAACATCCTATGGGTAATATACCCTAAGGGGAAAAATCCTACCCCTGCCACTCCCGGGTTTGTAGCCCAACTCTGAAAAAGAAAAGCCATACCTCAATTATCTCTAATCAAGAGATTGCCTAAAGAGAAGGAAGCGGGTGTGGAGGACCACAGCAGCAACCAAAAACTGAGCAACCGCCTCCGATATAGATGGATCTACATCTACGAGTGCTAAAATGCATAGATTATGTTCGGTACGGTGGGAAATTTCTGGCGGAAAACTGAAAGATATTTAAAGCGAATTGCGTCATAGAACCGACATTGGAACAAAATGTGGCACGATGTTTCCACTTGTTGCCGATCAAAAGGGCAGAGTCGATCTAGAAATTTTTTTCAAGAAAGACGGCCCTCGAGGACCGTAGACAGCAGAGTGTTGAATCTGGTGGACATAAACAAGAACTTAGCTCTAGGAGAAATTGCTGATAGCAAGTAAGGGGCCATACCAGGAGAGGGGCTTAAATAAGAGAGAGAGTCCACGAGGTGACCAGAAGCTCTAATTGCTGACGCCTCTTCCTGAAAAACCCTGTCTTTGACCCTAGTGATCGTCCTTAACCACCGCCGCCAACTCCTTCTCCACGCAATATACCGAGCTAAACCCCAGATGTCACAAAAATAACTCTACTTCCACTCACCACAGGCTCTTAAAAAAAATCATTTAGCCCATAGCCGACTAAACCCTTGGATGGAGAATGGTGCAATTTTGCCCAAAGCTTCAAAACGCCAATCCATGCTACAATGGACCACCTAAGCTGCCCAGTCTCATGCCGAATAGCCGCAAATGGGGTAGCACAAGGAACCTTTAGCAACCTCTGAAAGAAATGGGCCTGCACACTGTCCAATTTCCTTAACCTTAGAGCAATATAAGGTACCCAGACCTCTGCCCCATATAGCAGCTGGGCCCACACTTTGGCATTAAGCACCTTAGATGCTGCAGGTAGAACCCTTCCCCCCGAGTAGTTGTATAGTCTGGATAGCGAGAAGGAAAGTCCCCTTGCCCTAGATAGAGCCTTCTCGATGTGCCCCTTCCAAGATCCCGATGCCGAAAACAGCAGACCCAGGTATTGAAAAGATTTAACCTGGGATATTCTGTGGCCTTCGATACACCATTGATAGAGCTTGTGGGCCCTAAAAAAGACAACTATTTTCGATTTCTCATGATTTATCTGTAACCTGTTCTTCTGGCAGAAGTCAGCAAAACAGGTAAGCTGTCTAGTGAGGCCACCCAGGTTTGAGAAAGGATTGCTATGTTGTCCGCATAGAGGAGACTCCCAACTGGATGGTCAGCCAACTTGGGTGGAAAAAAAGCCGATGAGGCCAGCAAGGAAACGACTCCATAAATAAATAAATGAAAAAGAGCGGACACTAGCACACACCCCTGTCTGACCCCCTGTCGGGTTGGAATTTCCTCCGTCAAAGCCCCAGACCGGCCCATCTTAACTGATATGCAGGTGTTTACATGTAGCTCGCACAGAAGAGAAAGTAACCGCCTGTCCATACCCAAGGCGGCTAACTTCACCCATAGAATAGTCCTATCAACAAGATCAAAGGCTGCTCAAAGGTCCAGAAATGCTACAAACAGCTTCCCATTTTTTTCCACATACTTATCTACAAGATGCTGTAGGATGAGGCAATGCTCCACTGTCGAGTGCCCTTTCTGGAATTCGGCTTGCTCAGGGCAGAGAACCTGGTCCTTAGTAACCCATTCAATTAGCTTATGCAAGAGCCATTTGCCATAAATTTTACAAGTAGTACAGAGAAGGCTAATAGGCCTGTAATTAGCCAGTGACTTCCGGTCTCCCTTCTTGTAAATGGGGACTACCACCGCCATCCCCCACTGTATTGTTTATCACTGTGAATAGGAGGGTAACCTCGGGGCCCACCAGTCAAGTGAATACTTCAATAGATCAATAGAAATAAGGTCAGGGCCAGGTGCTTTGCCGTTCTTAAAGGAGCCAATAATTTCAGCCATCTCTGTGGCTGTCACCGGGACCAGGCTGCAAGGGCATTCACCTCTTCAAAAGTGCCCTGGGGGCCTAGGGTTTCCTGGTTCTTATCAAAAAGGTCATAAAAGTAGGTGACCCAGGTAGCATCAGGGATCATAATATGGGTAAATCCCACGTGCGTTTTCCCTAAGGTATTTGTAAGCTGCCAAAACTTTCTCGCGTCTCTGTGCCCTGCAGCCTCAATCAGTGCATTCCAATAATTGTCCCAATACTGGGTTTTTTGATCTTAATAACGGCCTTATATTGCTGCTTTAGCTGAAAGTATTGGGGAGGGAGGACGGCCATCCCGTCCTCCTATAGCCATTATAAGAGGACTGCAGCTGCCTTATGAGCTCCTTGCACTCCTGGTCAAACCATGGTTTTACGCACCGGCTTAAAGGACCAGGACCCTGTGCATCTGGACAGCAGGACAATCGTAATTGACCCAAGTTCTCGAAAACTTCCAAGAACTGGTCAATCACAGACACCTGGGAGTCCCTCACCAGGAGGGGCGGGGACTCATATCCTAGCCTCTCCCTTGCCAGGAAATAATTTACTTTGGCTAGTACGGTGTCATTTAACTTAACCGAAACATGTCGTGGGACTTACAACAAAATAGGCATCTCAACAACCGGGAACACTGGCAGAAAGGAATTGGAATACAATGTAAGTATCAATGGGAAATTATCACTCCCATGGCATGAACCTACAGCAAAATTTTGGATATGAGAAATTATATTGGAAGTAGTAGCCATATAATCACATATGCTAGAGCCAGCAGGACCCGCATATGTAAATGCACCATCTGCATTTCCAAATCCTATTCCATTCAGCACAAAATGGCAAAACTCCCTCACTAACTTGGCAAAAAGGGGGCCTGAGCTGTTTGTAACTTTATCCTTGGACTTCCTAGGGCCCATAAGGCCAAACTCTCCACTATCCCCATTTATTGAGAGTGACCCATTATCCTCCTGGGCCAAACGAGCATTAAAGTCACCTGTTAATATGATCCCAGCCTTAGGGTGCAGCTGATCCACTTCTAACAACAACTCACTCACCAGGGACCAATAGCTGATCTTGTAAGTCTTGGCATTTATTGGGGGAATGTAAACAGTGATCATTGCAACCAAAAAGCCATCTACATTAAGTACCACTGCCAGTGCACAGGGGGGTTTAGAATAAACTGCCACCACAGAGTCCTTAAGTAAGTCTGATAGAAAACATACCAAGTCACCTCTCGGCCGCCCCCTATTTATTGCGGGGGGGGGAGCCGGGACATAGGGGGCTACATAGTTTGCCAAAGCAGGCTGCTTGATAGCCCATGTTTCCTGTAGGAGTATGATTGAAAAATCCCTCAGAAAATCCTCAACTTCTGGACAGGCTAATAGCCTTGGCCAGCCAACACAATTCCATGAGCAAATACTAAGAACCCCAATTGGGGCTAGTTTAAGCCCCCCGTCTGGGAGGCCATAGGCTGGTTGCTTTGGAGCCTAATTCCCTCAGCACTTAGAGTTTGAGGAATAATTGGAACAGATGGCAAGGACTGTTGAATATCCATCACAAGTGAGCACTCAAAAGAAAAGTGCCTCGTCAAAAGAGGGGGAGCCAACAAGGACTGCTCAATGTTCATAACCCCCTATTCCTGGGTTTTACTCTCTGCGGGGGGTGGAACTGCTGAACCTTGAGCATGCTTCAGTAAGCGTTTGGCAATTTGTGAAATTTCGACTGAAGGGACTTCTGATTTCCTGCCCTGGGACAATTGGGACACTATGTGGGACACTGTGCAGTTGTGGCCTTGAGGTGGGGGGTCCGGTTGTGGGGGAGGTTAGGGCAGTGCCCTTGTCATGGATGGACCATTATCTACTTCAGGCCACTCTCTCAGCACACCCCCTCCAGAAGGGAAATGGGCCAGTTAGGATGTTCCGCCCTCGGAGGCTGATGGAACCCCAGCGGTTCCAGGAAGCCTTGGGGGAGTTATCCCTGAACCTGGACGGTCACTCTGTCGATGAGCTGGTCCAGCTTTGGAACACCTTGCTGGAGGAGGCCATTGACAGGGTGGCTCCGAGATGCCCTCTGCCTCTGTCTCGTCACTGCAGGGCCCCTTGGTTTACTGAGGGGCTGCGGTGTATGAAACGAGTAGGCAGGATGCTGGAGTGATGCTGGTGTTGGACTCAATCTGACTCTGACCAACTTCTCCATAGAGCCCATTTGCGGTCCTATGTTGAGGCTGTGCGGTCAGCAAGGAGGGAATTCCTTGCTGTCCTCATAGCGTCTGCAAAGTCACACCCGGTGGAGCTGTTTCGGGTGGTGTGTGGGCTGGTCAGTCCGGCCTCCCTCCGCCTGGACGGGGACTTGTCCCAGGCCCGCTGTGAGGAGTTTGTCACCTACTTTGCAGACAAGATTGCTCGGATTCAGAGCGACTTTGATGCTGGATTAGGGACAGTAGGCGGAGAGGGCGAGGTGTGGAGGCCTCGTCTGGTCCAACTTTGTGGGGGGAGTTTCAGGAATTGATGCCAGCTGATGCGGTGGATGTCCTGGGGTCTGTGCAAGCCACCAGTTGTGAACTCTACCTGTGCCCGTCCTGGCTTGTGAAAACCTCCAGGGAGACGTTGGGGACGGTGCTAGCGAGGGTGGTCAATGCATCCTTGCAGCAGGGGAGGTTGTTGCCTAGTCTCAAGGAGGCTGTGGTGCTCCCCCTGCTGAAAAAAACATCATTGGATGTAGACGCACTCACCAGCTACCATCCTGTCTCTAACCTTCCCTTTTTAGGGAAGGTTATTGAACGGGCGGTGGCAACCCAGCTCCAGGCGCATCTAGATAGCATTGGTTTCCTGGACCATTTTCAATCTGACTTCTGCCCTGGCTATGGCACCGAGACGGCGTTGGTGGCCTTGGTTGACAACGTCTGCCGGGAGATGGATGCAGGATGTTCAACATTTCTCATCCTGCTAGATCTCTTGGCCACTTTTGATACCATGGTCCATAGGCTTCTGTTGAGACGGCTGCGTGACCTGGGGGGGTCTGGACGGGACTGTTCTTGAATGGTTCTGTTAATTCCTCTCAGGGAGAAGCCAGTGAGTGGTGCTGGGAGCTGAGACATCTTGCCCCCGTGCTTTATCCTGCACCGTTACGCAGAGTTCTATTTGGTCTCCATTGTTATTTAATTTATACATGCAGCCCTTGGGGGAGGTTGTGAGAGGCTTCGGGGTGCAATATGATGATGATACTCAATTGTACCTCTCTTTTTCAGCTGACCCAGACCATGCCGTCTCGCTGCTATCCCAGTGCTTGGAGACCGCGGCGGAGTGGATGTGGCAGAGCAGACTGAAGCTCAACCCTGATAAGACGGAGGTGATGGTGGTGGGGAGAGCGAGGGAGGTGTCAGCCCCCCTGGTTGAGGATAAGCAGGTGGAGGCAGTGGCAAAGACTGCCTTCCACCAGTTGTATCTGGTGTGGAGGCAGCGTCCATTCGTCTCTGGCCAGGACCTGGCCTCCCTCATCCATGCCTTTGTCACCTCGAGGCTGGACTACTGCAATGCGCTCTGCATTGGGCGGCCCTTGTTCCTGGTTCAGAGGCTGCGCTCCAGACTCTGCACTGGCTGCCAATAGCATGCCGAGCCAGGTTCAAGGTATTGGTGTTAATATACAAGGCCCTTCACAGTCTGCGCCCCTCATACCTCAGGGACCGCCTCACCCTCCGCACCCCAGAGTGGCTCCTTCGGTCTGCTGGTGGTGCCTTCTTGGAGGTCCCTCATGTTAAGCGGGGGCCCACAATGGAGAGGGCATTCTCGGTGGCCAGGCCACGCCTTTGTAATTCCCTCCCGGCGGAAGCTCACCTGGCCCCAAGCCTTTTGACATTTTGGTGAATTTGTAAGACCTGGCTGTTCTCCCAGGCCTTTGGGGTGGGGTGGGGGGTTAGGGGGTGTTTTATCTCCCCCCACCCTTATTTATTTATTATTATTATCCCAACCTGTTTTATTGTAAAATTTTTATGGATTGTTTAGTATTTTTTTATATAAATTGTTTTTATTATGAACTTGTTAGCCGCCCCGAGCTGTTCGCAGGAGGGGCGGTATACAAATTGAAAAAATAAATAAAAAATAAAATTAATATGTGGAGACCATTCTGCTTCCTTGGTGTAAGCCGCGATACAAGTATTGGTTTTACCACAGTGTCTGTAAAAACCTCCCCAACACAAACCCCCCAGGACAGAAATAAATCAGACAGCCCTAATATTTTCAATGCCACCCAAGCCTCACGAAAATAAACAACCAGACGCTGGGTAAAATACCTGGATGGCAAAATCTGAAATGAACTGATAGTGCCTGATGGAATACTACCCATTATACATGATAAATGCCAATATATCATCAACTTGGTATCCCACCTGGGGAAAATACCATTTGGCAAAGAGTGAATCGTAAGGGCAACTGCTCCTCGGAGGATAGACAACACCACTTTCTTTTTGCCACTCAGTCTTTGCCAGGAACCTATATCATTGATTGGGGAGCCATTGTCTGATTCTAAATGTGAAAGAGGATTCTGCACGGATTGAGGCTTACAAGCTGGACACACATTGCTAGCCTTTGGAATGGCCGATTTAACGCTAGCTATTATATCCAATATAGTAGCTGTTTGGGTCTGCTGGGATTGAGCCAGTTGTACCAGATCATCAAGCATGGACAACAACTTTTTCTAAGGTCCCCTATTAGAATGTATGGCTCCCCCAATAGTTTCAAGTAGGCTGGTTGGTCTGCTACAGATGGGTCACCTCCGGAGGCAGTCGGCAAATTGGCCCCATACCGGGTAGCTGCAACCAACAGAGTGGAAGACAAGCTGTGCAGGGAAGAAGGAGTGGGCAGGGAAGAAGGAGTCAGTTCAGCCACCTGCCCATCTTGAGGTGCCAAAACTACTGGAAAGTCTGGTACAGTGTCTGAAAGCCTTGTCCCAGAGACATCCTCCAACAGATTACGGAATGTAACTATAAAATTATCCAACCTTTGTTGTTTGGCTTGCAATTGACCTGGTGGGATAGCCCCTGGCAGGCGACGCTGCTTTCTTGACATAACTGGAACTTAGCCAAGGAAAAAGAAGACAAAAAACCAGAAACACAGAGTGCGGCGTCCCTCCGGCCCACCGACACCTAAGGCCATGCGTACAAGGGCACGCCCTTGCGCGCACAGCCTTTAGCCATGCATGCACGTGGCGTACACGCCGCAGTCCATCCGGTATTTCAACGTCCCACTGGGCTCCTCCCTCACACCCACCCAATGGGCTCACATCTCTGGTTGGTGCTGTGACGGGGGTGGGGTTGAACAGATGAGCTGCCAATCCATTTCAGCTCTGTCTTCACACTCAGGACTGGGGGGGGGGCAGCTGCTCTCCACGAGACTCAGCCCACAGCTCCGCTCTCCCCCGCTCAACTCCTCCATCTTTTTTATTGATTCTATCTACTAAGCTCCCCCACTTGATCCATTATTTATTATTTATTATGTATCATGAAGGCCCTGAGCCCTGTTTTAATAATTTATATTGTATTGATGATTTTAAATTGTATTTTATTGGATTGTTTTATTGTTAGAAGCCACCCCGGGCTGCTTGCAGGAGGGGCGGGGTACAAATTTATAAAATAAATAAAAATAAAATAAATAAATTGTTCTAGCAGAGAGCACCCAGACAGCAGCTGGAAGAAAACTACATAGTGAAATGTTAGGAATATTATCTAAACACTGATACCTAAAAGGCATTGGCTTCACAATGCTTCGGTCATAGATTACCTGCAGTTTTATTTGTAGGGCTTCCACACAAATGTTTTGGAGCACAGAGGTGACTCTTCAAAAATACCTCATCTGGATATATCATGAAGGCTACTGAAGTAAGCATTTAATGCTCTATGGCATTACTGTACAACATGTTTGGTATGTATAACAAGGTCACTCATGTCAACATAGAGCTGCTGAACATGTAACAAGTAGCCCTCATGCAACATTAGCCTTCTGTGTCTTTGCAAACCAATAAGGACTGGTGCAACTCCATTAGATATCTGCATCTATTCACTGGATCGGTTGGGCACAACTGATTTTTTTTCATGAACTGACTATAATAATTTAATTATATCTAGCATACATGGTGTTTATTTAATAATTGGTGCCACATTACAGAAGACGAGGACACATTCAATGGGTTTAGAAGACCACATTCTTTATTTGCATACCCATAAATTGCAAACAAAATATGGTGGGGAACTCCACCCCATGTAAAACCTGGTCCAGCAGTCCCTATCCATAACATCTGGTGGCCCCGAGGTACAGCCTGGGTTCAACTACCTGTGACCAAACCAATACTGTCCTTCCCCACCTTGGCCCAAGATACCCAGCTTGGGCGGTGGGGGAGGGGGGAAGCCTTCTGCATCCCCCCCCACAAGGCCCCCTGAGCATGGTGTCAAATGACACACCACATGCCTGAAAGACTGCACATAGCCTGTGATTTTAAATGGCTGCACCCACTTACTCCCTGGGAAGGGTCAACTACTGGGCCGCTTCCCTGCCTGTGTAGCATGTGCTGCCCTTTTCCTCCTCTCATATGGAGATGTCTCTCTTAATTGATAGCTGGGTCCTATGAAAACATTCCAGCTCCCTCCTAGTCCGCCACCACAAGGGACCACAAGCTGAGTTGGCTGGTTCCTGCACCTGTCCCCCCACTGAGAATTCAGAAGTTCCTCCAATTTCTCTTTCAGCCTAGCCAAATACAAGTGAACTGCCAGTCTGCCTCTGATAAATGGACCCCATTAGTCTAGTAAAGCTCGTGCCTGTCTTGATAGATTTTACCATGAATGATACAGCCTCCATGATGGGACTCCACCCATTTCCCAGTTTCCCTTTCTTCTTGCCCTGCCAACTTTTTTTTTATTATGTCTCACTCTCACCCATATTCACTGCTACAGCAAGCTAGTCCACAGCACGAGTAAGCCAAGGAACTTTGCAAGCACCTAAGCCACTAGTTTCCTCTTCATATTCCTAACTAATTCAATTCCTTATTTGGGGGAAAGCCAGGACCAGCCTTACTGCGGGGCAGCTCAGGAAGACCTCCCCGGGCCCCACTCCTGAGGGGGGTGCACTCGGGGTCCCCAGCTCCCGGCCTGACAGTGGCTGGGAGATGGGAGACCCTGAGCATGGGCCGCCCCTGGTCGAGTCCAACTCTGACTGACAGGAACCGCCAGCAGAAGGGACCAGCGGGAGTGAGGGAGAGGCAGAGACCCCGCCTCTCCCACACTCCCTCACTTACCGGCAGAGTGGGGCCCCATGTTTCTTCCCCTCCCTGGGCCCCGCATCTCCTAAGGCTGGCCCTGGGGAAAATTAGTCTCTCCCAGATGTATTAGTAAGATCTCAGGAGGCGGGGGGAAGACATTAAGCAGCTCCATATAACATAGGCATGAACTTCTCCCAAAGCATGCTCCAATTTATTTATTTATTAAAAACATTTAGCATCCTGCCCCTCCTGCCACAGGCAACTCGGGGCAGCTCACAACAGTATACTTTGACAATTAAAATAATAAAACTATAAAACATGATTATACCCCCATCCCTCTCCTCCCCACCCACCCCTACCCATCTCCCCCGCCAAACGCCTGGTGGAACAGCCAGGTCTTACAGCTTTCACGAAAGGAGGGAAGGTCTGGAACCAGATGCACCCCCACCAGAAAGGAGTTCCACAGCCTTGGCGTAGCCACCGAGAACACCCTGTCCTGATTAAGTTGACCTCATAGTTATCAATGTAAACCACCCCAAGGGCTCTGACTAGTCTAATAAATAGCACAGCGTGGTAGGGGCCCCCTTGTCCTCCTGCTGCAACTGCTATTGGGACCAGCTCTCAACCATCCTGCATAAATAGAATCTCTGTTAAGAGGAGGTGATGAGCTAACCTGCTATAGTAATTAAGGGCTTCCATTCTGCTGGTTATTGTGTCCAGAGCCAAGTCCTTTAGTCTAAGAGTGAGCACATATTGTAGTATGTGTGGTTTGGGGATGGGAAATTCAAGAGACCAGTCCCTTTGGGCTCTGAATAGCTGAAATTGTATGAATGCCTACTTATAAGTGGCTCTGGTCCTCAGATCTAGAAATCCCTGAACTGTGTTGAAGAGTTCAACTATCCAAGGCTTCAAATCTCATCCAGCATTGGCTTGGGTGTTGTCTTCGCTCCGGGTGCCAAGGAACGAAACCGGTCCATCTGAGAATGAGAAAGGGCATCAGTTATGCTGCTGTTAATACCTGGCACAGTACATTCAGAATCATTTGTCTCCTGCTGTTAATACCTGGCATATGCTTGGACATGCTTGAACACGAAAAGTATCTTACATCTCAGGCAGTAAAGGATGAAAACCTGAACTAATCTCCACACTCTAAGGGACTTTGATGACAAAGAATTGATGAACTGCACTAAGGCCATATTATCACACACAAAAAAACTCTTCCTGTTGACCAGGAACACCACCCAAATGTGTACTTCAACTACTATAGGGAAGAATTCAGGAAACATGAGGTACGTGGTAATCCTGGCCTTGTGTCATGCTGGCAGTCATGGCTGGGTGCACCATTGCCCCCTGAAATAACCCCCAAAACCCAAACCTCTGGTCGATTCAGATTGAACCTGGAGTTTGGCTTCCAAGAGCAACTGATCCTGCCAGAAGCTGACTCTATTGTACTTAGCCAGGAAAGTCTCCCACATCGCAAGGTCTTCCCTCATGTCCCTGGTTACTCTAAAATGATGATGAGAGGGCAAATCACTGGAGACTCTCTCATATAATCAGGAAAGGAAAGCCCAGCCAAACACCACCACCACCTGATAAGTGAAGTTAAATGACCCCAGGATGGACTTCAGCTGCCTAACAATAATCTTCTGGGCACAACTGCATGCCAGGATGTCCTCCCTCAAAGCCAACAGCTTTTTGGCTGGCAACCATGATAGGGATATAACTCTATCTAACTCGATGCCAAGATCAGTCAATAATCTGGCCAGGCCCTCTGTTTTCTTTTTTCCTGGGCGAGTGGAATGCCAATTTCGGTGGTCAATGACTAGAAAGTACCTAGCAGCATCACACACACAGAAGTGCCCACCCATCCTATGAAGAGGAAGTCATTTAAATAGTGCATGGGTGGTGATTTCCCACCCTCTTTTGGACTTTGCAGTCACATATTGAGCTGAACTTCTCAGAGGAGCCACATGAGACAGAGTTTCCCAATGGGCATAGTCTAGTCAAAGTAGAATTGGCCCAAAAACTCAAAGTCAAGAAGATCAAAATTCTCTGGATGTACTGGGAGAAGCCAGAATGGTGATGTTATGTCACTCATTGCTAAGAACACGTTTCTGCATGCTCACACCATTTTGACCTCAGAACCAAAAGAGACGTAGTGCACTGAGCATAACTTGAGGAGCAGAGTGGGGTATAGCATCATTTACCAAGCCCCTCTCAGGTATGAGAGGTGATGAATAAAGCAAAACTCAGGTGGGATCTCTTTTGGGACAAGCCTGGGTGAGGAGACTCAGGAGTCACTCATGGATGGGGAGTCAAACAGTCATTCGACCCTCCCCTCTTTAACCTTCTTTCTTATCTTTTAAATAACAATGACTGTAATCTCAACCCCCCCTCTGTGTGGAATTCACACGGGATCCACACGGCACAATGTTGAGAGAGACGTGGAGGGTGTGGTGTGGTGTTGGGCTTGCGGGGGAAAGGATTGTTTTATTGAATTTTTAAGTGTTATGTTGTATATTTTGTGCTTTTATACTATACGCCGCCCCGAGTTGCCTTTGGCAGGAGGAGGCAAGAATAGCAATTTTAAAAATAAATAAATAAATGTAAATAAATACTTGCAATGGATGTACATGAGATGTGGGGATGTTTGTGGTGCGGCACATGCGAGGCATAAGATCAGCCCCACCATGTTCCCATCCTGTACTTGACTTCAAGCTGGGTTCTCTGCTAGGTGTACTGGATCCTTTGGTCAGTATTCTAAATCCCTCCATAAAACCCCAAAGTACATGGAACACCATGCAACAGTCAGGGTATTCCCTTAGCATCTGCTCCAAGGCATCACGTTGTGGCAGGGTTTCAGCCCTTCCCCACCTGTTGGCCGCCTGTGGAGATTGGTTGCCCCTTTTGACTGTCCTGCAGTGGACTGCCTGCTTCCATATTGGGCATTTTTACACACACCTTAAAGTTTCGGATTTTTCAGTCTTCTGGGTTTACAAGTCCACAAGTAAGTTCCGGATGCATTTTTCACACACGCACTGCCCTGAGGCAGTTCCTGGATCTATTCTTCACACAAACACTGCCCTGAGGTAGTCTAAAGTAGCCACAGCTGTTGACGTGACAGGCTGCCATGGAAACCAAGTGACCACAGCTGCCTGGAGCAAAGCAGTTTACCAGGAGAACTTTTTACACACAAAAGTTATGGGAGAAGTTCTATGCAGAAGTTCAAAGATTCTGATGTTTAAGATCCAGGTGAGTGATTTAGACACACAGAAATTTCAGGACATAACAGCAAACATGCAGGAGAAATATGTGTGTAAAAACACCCATTGTCTAAGGCCGCTTTTTGACGAGACAAATTTGATTGGTGAAAAATGTGTGTGTTTTAATGCTCGTTTAAACACCTAAACTGTTTTAAATGTGCATTTTCCATGATCGTGTAAAAGCCAAAACCGTTTTGAATGTGGTTTTTAAATAATGCGCATTTTTAATCTGGTTTTGAGCCCCTTTGATGATCAGGGGATGCCAAAACCAGTTTTAAAACATGCACATTATTTAAAAAACACATTCAAAACGGTTTTGGCTTTTACACGATCATGGAAAATGCGCATTTTAAACAGTTTAGGTGTTTAAACGAGCATTAAAATACGTGCATTTTTCACCAATCATGCACAAATTTGTCTCGTCAAAAAGCGGCCTAAGCTTGGTGCAATTTGGAGCTGGATGTTGCCCAGGGCAGTGTGTGCAGGAGTGGTGAAACTGACACGTATTCTGAAAAATCTCCCTAGGATGTTGTAATCCCAGCACACCTGCCCCACATTTTCCCCACAACACCGACACCTCTCATGACTGCCTGCTTTATAATTTCTGAAACCCCTTTCCCATTTGCCAACATGTGTCCAATGTCAGAGCGGGGGGGGGGGGGCGGGGAAGAAGAGACACCCTTGCATTTCTGATGCATTCTAACCATAGGTCTTGTGTGTAGACATCCCAGAGGAAGCTAGGTTTAATGGCAGATTGGTGGTGAAAAAATTCATCAAACCGAAGCCATGCACCTAACGATCCAGTATTGTACATCCTGAGAAATATGTCACCATATTTTAGTCACTTTCAACCCCACAGGGAAGTTCTGAAGCAGGATCCCTTGCAACACTGTGTAGGCAGCTGTCTAGTTGGCCTAGTTCTTTTCCACCTTTGGGCACCTGAACTTCTCTGACTCCTTCATATCCCACTTGGCACTGGGGTTGGGGAAAAGGTCACAATAGGAGGGTGAATATATTCATGTATTCACCCCTCCATATCTTTTTCCTAGTGGCCTGGAGCAGATGATCACCAATGAGGGCAGAGACACTGGGTGATTTCAGACATTACGTTTGTCCAAAATCACCACAGTCAACCTCAGTCAACCGCGGGGGGTGGGGTGGGGTAGTGAATGGAGGTGAACGTCTGTTTGCGTGCATCCAGATGCTCACCTCAGTCAACCACCCCCCACGGTGAACCTAACCACGCTTTGTTCTCCCACATCACGGCAGCAAACGAAGCGTGGTTAGGGGGAATCCGGAACGCGGTGAAGGAAAAGTAATGTCTGTTACCTTACCTCCACTGTGTTCCGGAGTCCTGGTGGCAGGCAGTGGCAGCGGCCAGATACAGATAGGCCGCTGCGGCTGCCTGTCTCGGGGAGGGCAGGTGGCCGGGGAGCACAGGGGGCGGGGCCGTGCGGCCACATGCTGTGTTGCGCAGCCCCGCCCCCTCCATGGGGGGGTGTTGCAGAACAGACGTTACAGCCGCCAGCATTGACCCTGAGCCATGGTTCGGCAGTCCCCATGGCCGGGGGCAAAGAGGTAAACGTCTGTTGGTGCATCCCTTCACCCCTGCCCGTGGTTCGAACCACCCCACATCCCAGGGTCAATGCTGCCGGCCGTAACGTCTGAAATCACCCACTGTTGTGTATCCACCTGCTAGAAGCAGGGACTCATCCCTCTCTGGTCTATGGCAGCCTCACAGAGGCCCTCTCCTTCTTTCCCCAGCAGAGCAATGCCAAAAACCTCTCCATCCCCCCGAGAAGAGTTGGGGGAAATGGAATGATGATGATGATTGATTGATTACTGATTTATTATTATTATTATTTATTTATTTTATTTATAGCACCAGCTATATAAATAGTAATAATCCTTGGCAGTGAACAATCAATATTTTAGAGACATGTTCCTGTCCCTAGGGGCTTACAAGCTAGAGAAACAGGGGAGGGGAGACAAGCGAGAGGGCAAATGGTTTTTACATGGTACCTCTTCAGTTCCTTAATAGCACATGTCACTTTTAAAACAATATAAAGGGCAATGTGTTTTAGTGCTTTAAACTGAAAATTAATGCAGCTGAAAGCATTAATAGTTTAATGCACTGATGGCAAATTAAAATAGATTGTAAAAAGATTTAAAGCTTACAAAAATCAAACCTATTAGACATGTTTTTAAATGAGAATAATTTTTAAAAGTTTTGTTAAAAAAAATCCAGAATTTTTAATTTGGTTTTTGTGATTTGTAATTTTAAAAATGACTTGGTGGGAACCAAAAAGCAATTGATTGTGTTGTATAAAGGTGTATTGAAATTCTGTAACGTTTTAGCATTTAATCAATTAGTTGGTTGATTAATCATTTAAGATTAACACACTACATCAAATAAAATTTCTAGTCAGTCAGTAGCCTGTTCTTTAGTTCATAGCTTAGGAGGTTAAAAAAGACACTGCTTCTTCATGGACTATAAATAGCTAGATAAGGAGAAGTTATCGACTCCTAGAAGATGGATACAAATCGTTCAGATGATATCTTTTATTGGACCAACTACTTACACGTTGGTGAGAGTGTGCTAGTTTTTGAGTCACACATGCTCCTCAGGCGCAAGTCAGTACTATAGACTGAACAAATGCAGAATGGGTATTCTTTAATAAAGCAAATACTTGGGAGGTAGCTGTTAGGGAAAAATAACTCGTCAGGAAGCTAAAACACATAGGGTGCAATGCTCTGGCCCATGTATGCTGCCCCCTATTCGTACCGCACAGCCAGAACATGGCATGCCTGCTCCATCCCCAGGGCTGCAGGGTGTGTAGGCTTGGGGTGAGTGCGTGTCTCATTGGCCCAGGTTGCGCCTTTGCCCTACGTGGCTTGCTGCATGTGTGGCACGTGTGCATTCGTGCATGCCTGAGTGCCCACGTTCTGGCCAAGAACTCTGCCTGTGGGTGGCATATGTGGACCAGAGGATTTCACCCATAGGCCCTTTTTACATGAGACACCCCCAAGCAAAGCACACATGACTGCCTGCATGGGCATGCATGGGGAAGTCCCGTGTAAACACTGTGGCTGGTGTGTGTGTGCTCCCATTCAATCCATCTCCACCCAACCCCCATGCATGGAGCAACTGGTGAAAATGGTGGTTGCTCCGTGCATGGAGATCAGTGAAGGTGGGCGGAGATGAGTCTGCACCAATGTTATCATCCCCCATGTGCCGCCCACGCACCACAGTGCACACACACACCCTGGACCTCATTTGAAATTGATCATAGATTGCAGTCATTAAAAACCGTTAAGGTTAAGAATGATTGATGATGGTGTTAAAAACCAACAACCAACAGATAGCCATAAATGTAGATTTAGAACTAGGGATGAGAATTTTGGATTCAGATAGAACGAAATCAACCCCCAAAATGGCTGATTCGGTTGTATCAGAAAATTCTGATCTTTTCCGGTTTTGGATAATTTGGATCTTATACATTGCCCCATTTTACATGGACAGGGGTGGAGGGGATGGGTGTTTTGCCATGGTGGGGGGAGGTGTGTGTCGCTTTACCCGGACACCAACCCACACCCACCCATCTCCACCCATATGGGGCCTTCTCTGGTTTTCCAGAGGGCTCTGTGGGTGGGTGGAAGTGGGTGTTGCACAGAAGCACGCACGCACCCCCACCCATCCCACTCGGTGTTTACATGGGTGAACACTGAGTGAACACCCATTCCCCACCACCACCACCACCGTCCGATTACAGAGACTCCCCTCCCCCCCCCCCGCACACACCGGCTTGAACACCAAGTGAGGAGGGGGCGTCAGCATAAAAACGGCCATTGATTTCTTTGATTTGGATCTTTAACATTGTGGTTTGTTCTCATTGTTCTCAGTGGGGGGAAATGCATGCAGAACATCTCAATTGGAATCGAGATCCAAAATTGCTAAAGAACAGAAACCAAAAAAATCTGAATCCGAAATTCCTCCTGGAGTCCCACCCCTATAATAAGAACTATACAACGACAAACAATTATGATTTAGAGGCCAGTCTCTTCCCCTAGGGGCTTACCATTTATGGAGGTAGTGTTAGAGAGCAACGTTCTAGGGGAAGGGAAATCGTCTATCCAAGGAACTGAATACAAAGCAGTAACACAGAAGGTGAGTAAAACAGCAGGCTGCCAGTTACATGTATATATCTATAACAGCTTGAAATGTTGAAGTCTAAATTGAGTCCATTATTCTTAGTATCCAATAAAGTTATACATTTTAGGCATGACTTTCAAAGGTATTATACAACTTCCCTTTCAGAATAAGGACTGATAGATCAGAGATAGAATGGCCACTCTGGGAGAAGTCACTGCCCACTGTAGATTCAGGGCTTTTGTCCATGACCTTTTTTCTATGTGAGTTCATTAATTTATGGAAGGATTGATGAGTTTCACCAACACAGGGTGATTTCAGACATTACGTTTTCGGCATTCACCACAGTCAACCTCAGACAAATGCGGACGGTGCTGAAAGAGCCTTGCGCATCTGTTGGCCCGCATCCAGATGTTCACCACAGTCAAACGCGGGCCGGAGTAAACCTAACCATGCTTCATGAGGTCGGGGCAGGAGGAGGTCCAGAAGTGTGGTGAATGTTCACCACTGCAGGGGTGAATGAAACATAATGTCTGAAGGGAAAACCCTGGCCGCGGTGGAAGGAAACTACCGTGGGCCGTGGTGATGGCACACAGTGCTGCTGCCAGGCAACCAACAACAAGCAGCACATGGAGGGAGATTTAAAGGGCAGGCAGCAGTAGGGGAATGTGGTGGAGTAGTCGATGGAGGAAAAGTGGAGGAGGGTGGAGGAAAATGTGTGGAGGATGGAGCAACAGGGCGAGGAGGAGGCGTGGGAGCAGCAGCAGCAGCAGCAGGAGGGGGACCCTGGCCCAGCGGGGGACACCCAGAAGCACACGGGGCCACCCCAGAAGAAGGTAGGGGGTGCAGCCAGGAGCGGGTGGCTCGGAGCCGGGGAGAGGAGGGGCATGAGAGGTAGGAAGGGACCACAGCCACCAGGAGCCTAACCAGCAGCCCCCATTGTACCCACAAACAGACCAGCAAGAGGGCATGCACCCCAGAGAAACCCGAGGCCGGAGGGAGTCAGGGACAGGTGGCAGGGGCCACAGAGGAGGAAAAAGCAGTGGAGGGGCTGGCACCCAGACGCCGGTACCACAGGGGGGGTCAGTGGGGGGTCCAGGAGACCCACGGTCTCAAAGCTATCTGGGTGACACCAGAGAAGCAGGCCGAGCTAGCTATCAATGCCCGGAACGAACAGGTGTTTGCACAGATAGCAATGGAGATGGGGGAGGCTGGATATGACCGAACGCCCACACAGTGCTGGACTACAATCAAGGAGCTAAAGATGGGCTATAAGGACATCGCGGACAACAACCGGCGCTCTGGGTGGGCAACATGAGCCTCCACCTACATGGATGCGCTGGGCCGGGTGCTGCACTGCAAGGGCTCCATAGTCGCCTGGCACCTGGTAGGAGGGGGCACCCGAGAGGAGCAACCCGTGGATGAGCACCCCCCCTGCAGCCGGAGAGCACCAGACAAGGTCAGGCACCAGGCACGGAAGCCCTGGAGGGAGCTGCCAGGGACCTCGGGCACACGGCGCCCGACACCCCCCCAGCCTGACCTCCGGCAAGGACACGCACACCCCAGTGGACTCCAAGGAGGTAGAGGGCGAGGAGGAGCCCGTCACCCTGCACCTCAAGGCATGCCGACCCAGAGACCAGGCAAATACCAGTCCCAGAAACCGTCCAGCCTCGGAGGGAATGGACACAGAGGGAACAGGTATGGGCAATGCAGGGCACGTGCACGGACCCCAAGGGGAGGGGGGCCAAAGGGGTGGAATGGGATGGCAGCATTTCCCCCCCCGCGGTCCCGGAGGCTGGGATGGGGCATGGGCAGAGGGAGCCGCATAGGGGCCGGCGATGCCAATCCTGGGGTGAAGGAGTGCCCAGAGCATGGAGACAGGAGGAGGGCAGGGGAACAGCACTCCACACACTTAACCGACCCCTTTATTACCCCACAGAGCCACATCGGGCATGGGAGGGCCATGACCAGGAGCCGCTAGTACCGCCGGCCCAGAGGATGCGGGAGCACCGAGTATGGGCACGCAGGCACTGGGATGACCTCGCACAGGAGCTTGTCACCACCAGCACGCGGCAAATGGAGGAGATGCTGGAAGCTGTCAACCAGCTAGAGGAGGGGACAACGAGGACCCTGCAACAGGTGAAGGGGAGGGACTGGGTGCTGGTGGCAGAGATGCGGAAGGACCAGTGGCTGATGAAGCGGGACATGGACTGCCAATTGGAGGCACTCCAGACCCACTAGGAGCAGCAGGACCGCCGATCCAAGGAGCTCGGCCGGAAACTCGACCGCTCCCTGGAGCAGGGCACGTTCCTCCTCCTGCAGGCTGGGGCCCTGAGTGCCTTCACAATGGCAGCAGCCCCATCTGGTGCCGTGCCAGCACTAGGAACCATGCCCCCTCCACCCCTCCTGGACATACCACAGGCCCTGCCAGCGCCGCCACCCCCACCTCCCCAACAGCACCAGGGACTGTGGATCCGGAGACCTGTGCCCCCACAGCTCAGATGCCAGCAGCCGGACTGCCAGGCCCTGATGCAGTCACAGGCAGTGCGGGGGGGACAGCCCCCCCCGGGGTGGCAGTCGGGTGGCAGGGGCAGGGTCCCCGGCCCTTCCAGCTGACAGCATCTCCTCCTCCACCTCAGATGGGGGGGTCAGTAGCCTCGGCCATCCCTGTTGGCAGGGGACAGGGAGGGCCTAGGGGCAGCAGGGGAGGGGCAGGGCAGTATGGGGTGGGGAGGGGGCATCCAGAACCACTGAGGGGGGTCAGAGGGGGGATGGGCACGAGGGCACACGAGTGTACCGGGATATGGGGCGGGACTGCGGGAACACAATAAATGGTCTGAGACACACCTAACCATACCTGAGTGCTTTCTTTCCTACAGGTGCATACCCACACACCCCGGCCTCACAGACATCCCGCACCAGGCATGCCACAGTTGTGTACCCCGCCCCAACGTATGGGCAATGGTCCAACATTGGGGGTACCCTGTGCAGCCCCCCAGGGCTTGGGCCCTGGCCCCCGGGTCGCTTCCCCTTCCTGTGCATGCACGTGCTGTCGTTGCTATCTCCATTAGCAGGTGGGTATGCGAGGGGCTATCCGGCCTTGCATGCTGGCAGCTGTGCGCTGCCCACTCCCTTCTCATCTCTCCACAGCAGCCCCATTGTTCTCATCCTGCCGTTATCAGTTGGTCTTGGCAGCCCCTGTCTGCCTGTCCAGCCCCCGGGCCCCGCATCTCATGCTGCCCCCACGGCTACTGCGGCTCAGACCCTCCAGGAGTTGTACCATGGTGGCTGTATCTCAGCCCGAGGTCCCACTCTGAGGCTCCGGGGGCTCTGTCCGTTCCTGGACCACCCGTGAGAGCATGGCCTTGTGCGACCTATGGCATTTGCCCATCATTCAGCACAGTCTAGGCTCCTTGCCCACCCGACCGGATGTCTATCGGTGCCTGAGATATGGTATGCTGTGCTTCCGCTATGTCACGACTGCTGGTGACTGCCACATGCACTGTGAGGAGCTGGGGCTCACCCCCTTCCCTGAGGGGCACTTACCGGACATGCTGGGGGGCCTAGCGGCATGGAGCCCTGCTGAGAAGGCCTCTGCTCAGCGTGTGTGTGCCTTCCTGGAATATGCGACCTGTCTGTGTGAGGGTGGCCCTGCCATGTCCATGTCCTACTTCATCAGCATGCATGCCCTGGCCCGTGGGTATCCGCGCTCCCGTGGGGTTGCCTACTACCATCTGCTGGAGCTGTCCCACCTGCCCTGGTCCCCTGCGGCAAGTTATGGCTTGCCCCCCAACCCCCGGGCTGGATCTGGCGGCCTTGTCAGAGGTGTGCAGCTGCCCTGATGTGGAACTCGGGATGAGCTGTGCGATCCCTTCGAGGCCTTCTACCTGATCTGCTTCAACATGGCCGGGCGTGGCTTCTGCCGGGGACTGTGGCAATGGCCCCGCTATGTGCACCTGCTGTCGTTACCGCCCCCTCCACCCGATGGGAGCCCCTGCAGCTGGGTGTAGGGTGCTCCAGGCCCATCTGACATCCAACTGCCTCCTCAGCACCTTTGTTCTGTCTGTGGCCTGGGTGCTCGCGCCAACGCCTGCTACCTCTTCAGGATGGCTGGACCCCTGGGACCCACTGATGCCCGCCTGCCTGTTGCCCCCTCGCCTGGGACCCGCTGCTGCCACTACAGACCCCTCCATGTGTCCTCCATGGTGGGCTATGGTGCTGGTTCCCTGCCTCCTGGACTGGGCCCCGTGCCCCCCTTGCTGCTGCCCCTTCTCCCGCACCCTGGCCCCGCACGCTCCCACTCTGTCTGGCTCTGCGCCTGGCCAGTGCCACTTCTGTCCTCAATAAACACCTGTTGCGCTTCCCTTTGCCTTGTGTTGCCTCCTGTCTCCTTGGGCTGCTGGGTCCCCCTTGCCCGCTGGGGTCCTACCCCCTCCCCCTGCTGCTGGGGTGGCCGTGCCAGCCCCTTGCCACCACCACCCCACCTCCCCTGCATCTGACCAGCCATGGGGTTCCCTGTCCGCCCCTGGTGTGTGCCTCCCTCTGTCCCCCTGCTCGGCTGCCCTTTGTTGTGTGGGTGTGCTGCTTCATTTGTGTGTGTGCGCTTCTCGTTTTGAAGTGCACGCACCTTCCATTTGGCCGCTGTTTGTGAGCGCTGCAGCTCCCTCGACCCCTTCCCTTCGTGTTTCCCTTGCCTAGGTGGGGCCCTCCGCTGTCTGTGGCTTCGTTTGCCCTCCGGCGGCCATGTTTGTGTCCGCACGACCCCAGTGCCTTGTGGGGCTCCCACCGCAGTTCTCGCCATCACATCTGTTGGGTTCTCCCGGCCCGGGTTCACTCCGGTTGGCCCTGGGTGGTGATGCTGCCCCTGTCACATCTGTTGGGGCCGCACAGCTTACCATGGCCCACAGTGAAGCAATTGACACCGGGGTGGAATTCACTGTGGTGGAACTCACCGCGTCATGTCTGAAATCACCCTCCGTTTGGTGAACATACTTCGGTCTGTGCACTGTGGCATCTACTTGGCTAGTCTGCCAAACAAAGAGCCTACTATTTTACTCTTTACTTCCTTCTTCTGTATTTAGCCCCTTCATCCTATTCCTGCCTAACTTCCTAGTTCCTGACCCAACATTGTTTCCTGTAGGGGTGTGCAGAAGGCACCCTACCATTTTAATTTTAGATTACATTTTAGTTTACAAACCTGCTCTCATTTTTATTTTGGGGGGGAGGTGGGGGTGGTAAATGGACTCTATCATTTTCAGGTGTTTTTAAAAAAATAAAAATCACTGCATTTGCAAATGACCACTGATCTATGCACATGCACAGAACAACCCTGCAGCCATTCTGCACATGCAGAGTGATATATATATATATATATATATATATATATATATATATATATATATATAAACATTAAAATCACAGCACGTGTGAAAAATGGCCACTAGGCCATTTTGCACATGCAGGCCAATTTTTCCAAAATGGTTCTGGCAGCTTTGTTTCCATTTAAGAAAAGGGCGTGCATGCGCAGAATGACCCCGGCATCCATTTCACAGATGTGCACTGATGGTTTCTATTTTATTTTATTTTTTATTTTTAAAATGAAAATAGATGAAAGCAAATTATAATCATTGACTTATCAATTCATTTTTGTAATTGTTAGTTACGAAAATGAATGGGGCTCCATTTGTTTTCGTAACTAATAGAAAACTTTACAGACGCACACCTCTTGTTTCATGGTATCTGACCCTGGTTCTGAACTTCTGACTGCTGAGTTCTTGAATGAGTGTGCTTTCCTGACTGTATCCTGGGTTGCGTCTGACTCCCAGGTTACTTCCTTGGTGCTGGTCTGCGGCCATTCAGAACACCACAACTCCATGGAACATAATGGATCTCTCTTATTTCGGTATCTTTCAGCTCTGTAATGGCTTATATTTTTGAAATTTTGATCTGGCAGCTGTAGGGGGTAGGCCAAGTGCCCTTCATGGGTAAGCATGGCAGCAGAGACAGGGGAGCCACAGGGGCTTCCTATGTTATGAAGGTGGCTACAATGCATTTTCACAAAGGGCCCCAACTTCCTTGGATCTGGCACTGAATCTACATCTATTCCTGGGATACTTAAAGGTCTAGGTGTTGCTTTTTCTGGTCACTCAGCAAGGAAGAATTATGAAGTACAGAAAAGTGGATTTAACAAAAGAAAAGAAAAAGAAAACAAACCAGATTTCTCCAAAGGATGATAACTCCACAGACAGTAACTTGTAAAGCTACAATTTTATTAGGGTGATTACCCAAATTTATATGACTGTCTGGGGTACCTTTAATAAAGCACTTGGTTTCAAAATGTTCTGTTAAAGGTAGCGCCAGACAAATTTCTACAAATTTTGTCTCTTTCTTGGAAGCAAATTTATTAGACACGGGTGAGGGATAATTAGCTTTTATTTTTGTTTTTATTTAGCTGTCAATTTGAGTAATTTTAGTGCTCCTGAGAGATGTTGATTTAAGCCCAGAAAGTCTGTAGTTCTGTGCTTATCAGCAGAGCGACTTCAATGCAGTTGGAAAATGTGTAAGTACATTAACTTATCATTGGGTATTTTCAAATGTGATGACTCACTGAACCGCCATGCTTAAACACACACCGGGGTGAGCCGGGGGGGGGTCTGCCCAGCCGCTGAACAAACATCCCTGTGACCGGAGCTGGGGAGAGGGAGGGGGATGTGCAGCCATGGGTCTGCACGTCCCCGCCCCCTGTGGGGTGGGGTTAGGTGGAGCAGGCCATCAGTCATGATGACCCGCTCTACCATGGTCTGGGGATGTCCATCCCAGACCGTGACAGGGCTTAACACAGGATGTACATTGGCTGGAAGCCCAGCACACATCTTGTGGTAGCCCTGCCACGGTCCAGTGTAACTTCTGCTCCCGCCTGTGGGGAACATCTGGCAGGGCTGGAGCAGATGAACACTCCCACCAATTGTCACACTAGGGTAAGCATGGCCATGGGCAGGGGTGTCATGTCTAAAAATACCCCATGTGTCTTAACCCTTTTGGAGGACCTAGGCATAGGCAGTATTCTTCTCTTGCTCAAACTGGTTACAGCTAACAACTTTTAAAGGCCTATGTCCAGGACATGCCAGAATTGGGTGGAGGGTGGAAGGAATCCAAACTGGTGTAGTTTATTTTTTTATATTATTAATTATTACTTTATTTATTAATAATCTTTATAGAGCTCCCCTCCTGCCATGGCACTCAGAGAGCTTCACATAGAGCTAATTAACACAAATTTTAATCCTCACAACAACCCTGTGAGGCAGGTTAGGTTGACAGAATATTGTGACTGGCCCAAGGTCACCCAGTGAGTTTCTGGCTAAGGCAAAACTTGAACCGGGACCTTCCCCTACCTCCCAGTCCAGGTACTGCACACTTAGCCTTAGTTCTGCTTATTTGTGGGGCCACTTCTAGCACAGCTGTCAGGTTGGAGCATTCACAGAGTGGAGGTGGAGGAGTGTGCTACAGCATTGACAACTCTTGTGAATTTATCGCAAGAGACATGATTTCTAAGTCTCCCTCCCATTCTCGCAAATTGTGTCACTAATCTTGTGAGATTGGGAGTAGGGCTGATTTCTGAGGATCCCTGATCAGTGATGGTCTCTCTGGAAACAGGGACCTATTTGGGTGTTTCACACAACTGGGAAGAGACTTCCCTGCTCCCCACCCCCACCCCGCATTCAGATCATTTATGGTCAGGTCCCAGCTAAGCTCTGCAGCCTGGCAAGAGAGGCAGAGAGCAAGCACAGCTCTCTTCACAATGCAGAGGAGTCAGGAATGAGCAAGCAGCCAACTGGAGACCAGCAGCCCAGAGGTGAGGTAAGTCAGTCAGTGTCCTGGGGCATCAGGGTGCCCTGATACTTTTTCTTCTTAATGTTTTGAGAAATCTCACAAGATCTCGCACTGGAACTGAGATTTTGGTGAGATCTTAGTGCTGGTGTTTGATCTTGTGAGAATTTCTTGCGAGAATTTTTTTAAATTCTCATTTCAGTCTTAGTGGTGAGTGAGCCAACCCCCAGATCCAGCAGACATTGCTAAGCTTGGGCTTCAGCGTTACTAACTCTTGCAAATTTATCGTGAGAAATGCGATTTATCACGAGAAATGTGATCTTGTGATTCGTGCAACTAATCTTGCAAGATCAGGAGGATTGGCTGGAAGTGGGCAGTGGGAAATGTGGAAGAGAGCCCAACAGCTGCCACACACACACACCAGCCCCCCAAAACTCAGCAGTTGTTTTGTTTTATTTGAATTGTTTTAATTTATTTTATTATTTTTTATTTTTAGTTTGTGGTTTATGTTTGGAAAAAATAGCAACTTATGATTTATATACCAAATTTATTGATTTTTTAAAAAGAGAATAGGATACAATCCAACACCCCCTGATAAACTGCACCTACGTCAGGCCCAGTTAATATATGCACATTTACAGCAAACCACTAGGCACAACACCACATCCCTCTCAATGCGACCCCCCTGATCCCGCCGCCCAGGAGATGGAGCAGGAGCTGTGCCTGCTCCATCCCCTGGGCTGTGGTGTGGGGGGGCTCAGGGGGGACACATCAGGAGGAACACACCACTGTGTAGTTGTGCTGAGTGGCTTACTGTGCGCTCGTGTGGCACACGCACAAATGTGTACCCACTGCCTGGCTGGGCACATGTGACACATAACAGCAAGTTTTTATGTGGTCCCTTTCCAGTTCCTGAATCTGGCCCGTGGATGGATCCAGCTCTTACCACCAGTCACTGAAAAACTGAGCCCAGATGCGGGAACAGAGAGGAGGGCATGCACACAACAATAGGGAACAGATCCATGTTCTGGACTCTAGGGATGTGCAAACGTAGTTCAGAGTTTGGACCAAACCGAACTTTTGAATCAAACTTGAATTTAACCGAACTGTTCGGTCAAATTCGAACCAGTTCAGAAGGCCAAAACCCCCGGTTTTGAATGTGCAAACTCCGTCTGGAAGTTCGAAATTTTACCAAACTCGAATAGTTCGGTCGACAGAACTGAACTTTCGAACTGAACTTGATTTTCTAACAGAACTGAATTTCCGAACTCGGTTCTGTTCACACATCCCTATTGGACTCTCCTTTTCTTGAATGCATCATTTATGGACCTCTGCCTCCAACCTCTATGCAGCCCTTGGAACTTCTATTAATTTTCAAAGTGGCCCCTCAGGAGGGAAAAGATTCCCCACCTCTGCTTTAACTTTTTCAGCTTAATCAATATAAATAGACATATTCCTGATTTACAGCAGAGTGAGCAACGGAACAAATTTAACAGACTGTGTGTCCAGGAGAAAGACAGTTCTTTAGTCTTTACAGCCTATTAATTCCTCCCGAGCTGTTCGCAGGAGGAGCAGGATAGAAATTGAACTAAATAAATAAATAAATATTATTCTGGGCTGAAACAAGGGAGGAAATAAGTGACAATTACATTAGGTTGTTTTTTATTAAACAAAATCTCTTTAATATTTCTGTTGTACCCAGATACTTTTTTTAGTCTTCTCAAGTAAATTCTAGTTGTAACAAGCCTTAGAAAAAACAACATTCCGTTATAATCCTGACTTACTGATTATCAGGATAAGATATGCTTGATTCTTAAAAGAACAAACTGTTGTATTTTTCCATTTTTAGAAGTTGGTTTTTTTTTAAATAATTATTTTTGTTTTAACCTGTTAGGAAATTTTTATTGTCTGGGCACTTTCTTGTACTTTCCCCAATCATCTCTTGTATCATCATCTTGTCTCATGTCTTATACTTTGTAGTAGGAGTGGGATTTGGGGCAAAAAAACGAATACTGGTTTTACCGGTTTAAAAAAAAATCAGTTTACTGGATTAAAACCGGTATACCGGTACCAGTTTTTCTCCATTGATTTGAATGGGGAACTGTCCCCATTGAAATCAATGAAAAAAAAACCAATACCTCCCCCGTCCCCCTCCCAGGCTGCATGGGTGGAAGGGGGGACAGCCCCCACCCACCCTGCCCAGCCTTATTTATTTTTATTTTTTTCAAAAACAGACCGGACCCGGGCTGCGGGCCACCACCAACAGCCCAGCGGGAGCCAGGGTTATGGAGGCAGCTGAGTGAGCTCTCCTCCTGGAGATCACACGTGGCTGGCTGCCAGCTGGCACTCTGGCAGCTGGCAGGCAAGACCGGTAAGCTAACACCACCACCCCCGGATTGCCTCCCTTTTACCTGTGTGCTCCCTCTGGGGGGTGGTGGCGGCGGCAGAAGTAGCGCGGGTCCGGCTTCAGCACTGGTTTCAGCGCTTCACCAGGCCTTCTGGTGAAACCTGGAAGTTCCCCGGAAGGCCTGGTGAAGCGCTGAAGTTCCCCAGAAGGCCTGGTGAAGCACTGAAGCCAGCGCTGCAGCAGCGGCCCCGCTGCGCTGCTGCCACTGCCACCACCCAGAGGGAACACACAGGTAAAAGGCGATCGGTGTGTGTGTCTTAGTTTACTGGTCTTGCCTGCCAGATGCCAGAGACATGCCAGCCAGCCATGTGTGGGCTCCCGGAGGAGAGCTCCGCTGCCTCCATAGCCCTGACTGGTGGCTGCCATCGGCCAGCTGGCAGCAGCACAGAGCCCGGGTCCAGTTTTTTTTTTTTAAAAAAAAATCCAGACTGGGCAGTGGGCCAGGTGGGGGGGTGTGTCTCCCCTTCTACCCGCGCAGCCTGAGAGGGGGAGGGAAAGTGGGTGGGTTTTTTTGGTTGTTTTTTTACATTGTGGCCATTGATTTCAATGGCTGCAATGTAAAAAAATCTGGTACAGGAACCGGCACCAGTACGGGGACTTATCGGATCTATCCGGTATCTTCAATACTGCCAAATACCAGCAGTATCGGATACTGGGAGATCCGAACTTCCCACCCCTACTTTGTAGTCTAAAGAGAGACGATGGCTGTTGTGTTAGTTGGAAATTTAAGAGATGGAGACAAAGTAGCTCAGATAATGACTCTTTTCAGACAAGCACAGTGATGGGGGGACAGGTCTATGGTCACTGAGTGGCACTGCCGCAGAGCACCCATACAGGTGGAGGCCATGGGGAGGGAATCAAATAGGTGTGGCTACCACAGCCAGATAGGCAGCGACCAAGCACTCCCCCTGCCATGGACCATAGGGGAGGGGGAAGCACTAGGGATGAGCAAACAAATCGCAGTTCAGGTTCGGCCATTCAGTTTTATCGTGTTCGGTTCGGACATTCGGAAAAAGTATCACGAGAGCCCGTGATCGCCCCAGAAACAGGAAATTAGAGTGCGTGCAGAGCTTGTGTGGGTGGGAGCATGTGTTGTGACTGGCTCTGTGTTTGTTTTTTATTTGTGTGTGTTTTGGCTGTGTGGTATGTGTTGGTTTTGGTTTGGCTGGTTGGTGAGTGTTGGTGGGTGCTGTGTGTGTTGTGTTGGCTGTGTTGGGTGTGTGTTTAAAAAAGAATTGAGAAGAAGGTGACCAATGCCACCACCATTAAACGCTGAGCCTGGGGAAAGGCCAAGGTGGTGGAGCCGGTGGTGGAGGAAGAGGTTCCTCTGGCCGCTGCTGGACCTTCGGTGGTGGAGGAGAAGCCAGAGCTGGAGGGCACAGGAGGTGCTGCTGCCACTGCTGCCAGGTTTGTAAACTTTTTTTTTTTACTTTGCGTAGAATAAACTTAAGGCTCTATCTGTTAGAGAGAGTTCACTGGCATGTGGGTGGGTGCGTGGGTGGTGGGCATCTTTCAGGCACAAAAGTGGGCATCAGCGGGTAGCTGCATATGTCTGCCACAGAGAGGGTACTGTAGTGTGTGGGGCTCTTCCAGAAGTCAGGCACAGGCACGAGCAGCACCCCCACCCAAACATGTGCATGCCAGCAATCCCCATTCTCCAGTTGCCATCCCTACCTAGCACCTCCAAATAAGGGCAGGGTTTGCATGTGCCAGACAGGGTCTCTCAATTGCCATCCCTCCCTAGCAGGCAACACCCCAAGGAGGGCAGCATTGGCAAATGCCAGTCAGGGTCTCCATTGCCATCCCTCCCTAGCAGCACCCCAGGGAGGGCAGGATTGGCATATGCCACCCAGGGTCACCATCTTCCGTTGCAATCCCTAGCACCCCAAGGAAGACTAGAGGCATCATCATAAATGCATTATATTACTTTGGTGTTTATGTGTTCCTGTTTCATAGAGGAATCAGATGCCGGCGCTGGTGCCCCATCACACAGGACACCCAGGGGGAGGTCGGACTCGCCAGTGTCACCCCCAGAAAGTCAGCAGACAAAACGGTCTGATGTCTGGAGGTTTTATGACAAGGGTGATGGAATCGCCATATGCAAGGTAAGGCACGGGGGCTGGAAGAACAGAGAATGGATTGTTCTATGACCTGTTAGGAATGGAAGTCCCCTGCAGAGAGAGATTGGCCACCCACCCACTTGTGGAGACAAAATGCAGATAGGGCTTGACACAGACCATTGGTCTCATGCAGTATGGCACTTCTTATGTTCCTATCTTTTTATGCTCTTGAAATCTGCGGCAAAAGATTAAGGAGGCAGAGAGAGGGGACCACGTCGGGTCTAATCGCCCACATTGAAAAGCTCCACGGCCAGACGGTGAGGCAACAGGAGGACTCTGGTGTGGCCATGGAGCCTGAGCAACTGTGCCAGAAGAAGGGGGGGAAGGCAACCCACAAGCGATGGCATGTAAGCCCCCCCCAGCACCGATGTGGAGAACCCTGGAAGAATGCTGAGGCCAAGGCCTTTCGGCCCAAGTTAGAGAGGTCCACCCGGGACTTCATGGCCAGCCTTCAGGAGACAGAAGCCACCATGGAGAACCACCTGGTGGAGCAGTTCCAGGCAGTCCAGTTGGAGAGGAAGAAGGTGGAGGCGTACGGCCAGTACGTCTCTGCTGAGATGGAACTCCTGGAAATGTGCCACTAGACGTTCTCCATGTGGCATCGGGACATGGAAGACGCCGTGGAGTTTGCCGTCTCCCACGGCTATGAGGTGGCATAGTCCTGGGTGGCTGGCCCTCAGCCCTGTGCTGCACCCCAACAGCTATTGACTTTCCCCCAAGTCCTGGGGGACAGGCCCAGAAACTCATAGTTTAATGTATAAGTTTCCTTTGAATGTTTGCTTTTGATTTCAGAATGTTGTTGTTGCTTTGTTCTTGTTGTTGTTAGTTAAATAGTTTTAATAAAAAATGTTGTATTTCTTGTTATGAGATTCGTTTGACCTGTCCAATCTTTTATCCCTATGTGCTGAATATCTGGTTGGCAGGTGGCAGAATCTCATACAGCTTGTTGATCCCTACCAGTAGCACCTGCCACCCCCATGTAGTGTAGTTATTAACCCAAAGATGTGCTGTGCCAGCAGCAGGGTCTCAACTTGCAGACAGCCCCCCAGGAGCTGCAGGGCTTGTGTTTGGGTGGGTGGGTGTGACAGGGAGAAAGAGAGACAGGCTCCTTGGCAGCAGGCTGGGCAGCAGGCGGCAGGACCTGGTGGTCAGAGGGGCTTTTATTTCAAGCAGCTTCAGCGGGCATCCATGGGTGGGTGCGGAGGAGTAGGCTGTAGCCTGTTGGGGGGCGGCAGGCTCATGTGTGGGCAACGGGCTTCTGGATGCAGTGGAATGGAATGCGGCCCCCAATGACTGGAATGATGGTCTCAGAATCAAGTTGATGGTTTCTGGGACGGGCGGGCATGACTCATTCAGGGATAGTGGAATGACAGCCTAAAGCCTATTGGGCACACTTCATTCAATCATGCTATAGGTGGTAGCAGCAGGTACAGGAACGCAAACAGGAAGGCAGACACTTACAATACATAGTGTTCAATTTAGAGATGGCCGAACAGATCGCGGTTCGGGTTCGTTTGTTCGGTTCGGCTGCGTTCGTTTCGTTCGTTTTGTTCGGGTTCGGCCATTTGGTTCGGCCATTCAGTTTGGGTTCGGGAAACGTTTTGTTATGGGTGTTTTGTTGGGGTTTTTTTGTATTTTATTTGTTTTTTTTTGTTTTTATATGGATTTTTTTTGTTTTTTTGTTTTGTTTTTATATGGATTTTTTGTTTTTTATTTGGTTTTTTTGTTTTTATTTTTTTTGTTTTTTATTTTTTGTTTTTGTTTTATATGGGTTTTTTATTTAATTTTTTAATCTAATATTATATATATCTATCTACACTAAATCTAACTGCTATTAGCTATTCTAAACGCTATGAACTAAATGGTTTATCTAATAAGTATACAGGCCGACTTCTACAAATACTAAAACTAAATCACTAATGCTATCTCTGTCACTAAGCTAACTCCTACAACTGTCTACTGTCCCTAACCTATTTCTCTCTCTATATAGATATAGATATAGATATAGATATAGATATATTATGTACTTAGAAATAGTTTTTAAAAATTGGTTCTAATTGAATAATAGTAACAAGATGCATATGATCCTTCATGACATTAAATTTGCTGCTAAGAGCAGTTTTATACCAGGGAGTGCTTTCTGACAGCTTGGTGATTCAAATGTGGTAATGCTGTCTCATATATATGGGATGGGGGGGAAATCACAAACAACACAAGGTTTCAGTTTAAGGTTTAAGTTTCATTTCAGTACAAAACTGAAATGAAACTTAAAGCAATCTAATAATCCTACTCAACGCCTGCTGTTCAGGAACAGTGACTAGCTCAGAAGGTGTTGGGAAGGGGGGAGGCAAATAGTTTCATTTCTTGCAAGCCTCTCCACCCCTGGTGCCTGGAAGTCTGCTCCTCAGTGACTAGCACTACCCCTCCCTGTCACCTTCCAGAGAACCTTTCTTTGCCACCCAACGTGATCCGAACTGACCGAACTGTTCGACCATTTCGACGTTCGGTGTTAAGTTCTGTTTGGTATGTTCGTGTTTGGGTTCGAGTTCGGGCATCCAAACAGGCCGAGTTCGGGCATCCAAACAGGCCGAGTTCGGGCCGAACTCCGAACTTCCGAACCATGTTCGCCCATCCCTAGTTCTATTCCATCTCATTATGGTAGGCTTGTGGCATGCTGGATGTGGGCAATGGGCATTGGGCGCATGAGCACAGATGGGAGTTCTTCCTGGTTCTGGCAGGTGGCAGCCAGGCTATCTGGATAGGGATACACCTACCTCTCCCCATCCTTCTCGTTCTAGGTGGGAACCTCTCTCTCTCTCTCTCTCTCTCTGTGGCCATATAGTGCAGTATGGGTGAGATCGTGTCTCTCTCCTTCTAGCAGTGGGGAGACTTTCTCTCTGTCTCTCTTTTATTTCTCTCTCTCTCCCTCTCTCCATTAACAGCACATTGCGTAAAGAAAAGGTGAAATGACAGCACCCCATGAGCAGAATGACAGGGCACAAGAACCCTGAGGGTGGGTCCTGGGGCTGGAGAGGCAGCTTCTAGATATTGGCCATAGCCTTCCCTGCCTATAATTTGACTCCAGAACCCTGGCAGTGGGTCCTGGGGCTGGAGTGGCTGTTCCTTGATGCTTTGGAAATATTGCTCTCTGTTCAAGGAATGATGGCCCTGGCCCAGACCCTTGATGATGGGTCCTGGGGCTAGAGTGGCAGCTTAAAGATATTGGCCACAGCCCTCCCTGCTGGTAACGTGGCCCCAGAACCATGACGGCAGGTCCTGGGGCTGGAGTGGCTGTTTCTTGATGCTTTGGAAAATCCTCTGTGCGAGGAATGATGGCCCCAAACCCATGACGGTGGGTTCTGGGTCTAAAGTGGCAGCTTCTCGGTATTGACAATAGACCTTCCTGCCTGTAACTTGGCCCCAGAACCCTGACGGTAGGTCCTGGGACTGGAGTGGCTGTTTCCTGATGCGCTTGAAATACATTGCCTCTGTGTGAGGAATGATGACCTCAGACCCATGACGGTGGGTCCTGGGGCTAGAAGAGTGGCAACTTCTAGATACATATTGGCCACAGCCCTCCCTGCCTGTAACTTGAACCCAGAACCCTGATGGTGGGTCCTGGGGCTGGAGTGGCTATTTCTTGATGCAGTTGAATGATGGCTCTCTGTGAGTGGAATAACGGTCCCCAGAACCAGTGGCACAGACAACATGGGTGGCATTGGCAGCAGCATCAGACATTGGATTGAAGGGGTGCAGAACCCATGGCACAGACATCAGAGGCAGCATTGGCAGCAGACATTGGATTTCCCAGAGGCAGCATTGGCAGCTGGTGCAGACATTGGGTTGCCCTGGCACAGGACACGTGGAACAGCAGAGACAGCAGCAGCAGGATTTGCCTGTACAAAGCACCCATGGAGCCAAGATGGTTGGATTTGCCAGGGAATAGTTCCCATGCAGCAGGAGAAGGCAGCAGCAGGATTGTGTGGGCACATTTGGGTTGGCCAGGGCAGAGCACCCATGGACCAGAAGACAGCAGCGGCAGGATTATCAGACCAGTGGTGCACATCACCCAGGGTTGCCAGGGTAGGCAGACAGGCACTCTGTCATGAGAGGCAGGCAGAGTGAGGCAGGCTTTGATCTAGACCACCTGGGCAGGAGGGCGGGCTGGTAGACAGCACGGCATGAGTGGAAGGCAGGCAGACTGAGGCAGGGTTCAAGCTTTGCAACCTGGGTGGGCGGTCGGACAGGCAGCATGGTATGAGAGGAGAGGCAGTAGGGTAGGAAGGCTGGTACATTGGCAGCAGGGCACTCAGATAGGCTAGCAAAGACTGTGCAGCACGAGAGAGCAAGAGCCAGTCAGTGTCACATAGGCGGGTCGAGATCGTGTATCTAGCGATAGACTGGCTGCCAGGCTTACAGTTTCTCATTGCCACCCTGCATCATGAGGTCAGTTAAATAAGGTGGCTGAGGCCGTCTAGTATGAGAGGGAGAGGGAGAGGGAGGGGCAGGGGGGTGCCAGGCATTGGGAGGGAGGGAGAGCACCTCAGCAGCACAGGAGCAGTAGCCCTAGCCCAGATTGAGGAGGAGGAGTAGTCCCGTCCCAAGACTGCCCCTGGCATGGGATGGCGTGTGCCATTGCATCATCACTCCTTGTCCATGGGCAGCTCAGGAAATCCCAGCAGCGGAAGGTTCACTTTCAGGAACAGCAACTGCTCCACCAACTTGGCCCCTAGTCTCAGGCGGTGCGGGGAGCAAATGTCCCCCACCATGTAGAACATCTGATCGCTGGGGACACTGTTTGGTGGGCAGGACAGGATACCCTTGGCCACTTTTGACAGGGCTTGCCACACATTGGCCTTCCTGGCCCAGTAGGCCAAGGGATCGCTGCTGGGATCAATGCATGGCTCCTCCTCCAGGTAGGTCTCCACTACTGCTGAGGTGCCATCATACTCCCTCTGGTAGCTCTGGGTGGGCACCACCTTCCCCACTGCTCTCAGCCACGCTGCTTTCCCTTTTGTGCTGGGCCCCATGCTCCCCAGAATGGCCTGCACACAGGAGGAGCTGGTGGCACTAGTAGGGGTCCTGCTGCTGCTGCTGCTCATCCTGCTGCTGGTGCAGCTGCTACTGCTAGGGCTGGGGGCAGGGGTAGACCAAGATGGGTGGAAGGGGTTGCTGCTCCCATTCCCACCATCCCCAGGGGTGTCCTGCTGAATGGCCCGCTCTGCCTGCCAGACCTTCTGCACTAGCGTACCCTTCCAGAGGCCATAGTCTGCTGTCTCACGTGCCATGCTGCCCTTGATCCTGGGGTCCAGCATGGTTGCCAGGACATACTACTTCCAGAGCAGGAGTTCATCAAAGCACACACTCAGCCCCGCCTTCAGCTTCCATACCAGGTCAAGCACCTCATTGAAGAGCTTCCTGGCCAGAGGGCCACAATGCTGCCCCCCGAGAATCTCATCCAGGCTCCTCTTGAGATTATGGACCAGCGGGGTCACCTGGCTGAGGGTGGAAGTGGAGCTGCTCATGGTCTTCGTCATGGCCAGGAATGGTCTGAGGACGAAGACCATGTGAGCTAGAATCTCCCATTCCTCCCTGTTGTACCCTGGAGGTGTCTCGATGTCTGTCTCCAGTTCCACCTAATGCAGGATGGCTTTCTACTCAAGAAGCTTCTCGAGTATCAGGAAGGTGGAATTCCACCTGGTGGAGACATCCTGGATGAGTGTGTGCACCAGGGACCTTTGCTTGGCCTTCTTCTCCCTGGAGGAGCTCGCTGCCCTTCACGTTGCAGTTGAAGAACCCCGCCAGCTTCCTCCCCCGTTCAACCAGGGAGCTAAGGGTGTCTGGCCCAATCCCCTTCTCCCCCAAGCCCAGAGCATCCTTCACCACAGGATTGAGGGTGTTTGCGGCAAAAGGGATGCTTACGAAGCCCCCGTCACAGACTACCGTCATGATATTGGCTGCATTGTCCATGACCACACACCCCTTGGTGAAGGCCGCGCCTGGCATGACCCACTCCCTCAACATTGTTTCCAGGGTTGCCTTGAGGTTCCTTGAGGTGTGGGAGCTGTCCATGACTTGTGCCTGAAGCAGGGCCCACCTATACCCTGCTTCAGGACCCCTCCTGCCACTGCCAAGCGCTGCCTCTGGGTCCTGCCACCAGTGTGCAGTCACTGCCAGGTAGGTGTGCTGGGTGTTTCTGGTGGACCACAGCTTGGTGGCGAAGTAGACCGTGGCCCCCCCAGCCCCTGCCAGCTGCTCCCTCACCCACTCCTTCAAAGCCCTGTAGAACTGTGGCACCACAGTCCGACTCAGGGTGGAGTGGGAAGGCAGCTTAAAGTTTGGGGCCAGGAACCCAATCAGCCGCTGGAAGCCCTTGTCCTCCACAATTGACAAGGGCTGGCCATCCAGTGCTATCATTTCTGCCAACAGGCACTTTCTTTCTCTTGGAATCCAGTGCCACAACGTCCTGCCGATGGCCTTGACAGATCCCCCCCACCCCAGCTTCTCCATGGTGGACTGACGGCGCTGCTGGCGAGGCTCCTGCTGCTGTTCTGCCCCCATACTGCTCCTGCTGCTAGAGTCAGCAGGAGTTGGTGCAGGAAGCTGACCCACTGAAGGAGCTGGGCGACTGGATGCTGCAGTCGGGAACCCACTGGCATCCGCTTCCCCTGCCTTCCCACTGAGCAGCAGAGTACTGTGGCATGCCAAGGTTGGTGAGCACAACATGCACTGCACCTCTCTGGGATAATCTGTCCGCACCTGCTTAAAATGATCCCAGAGTCAGGAATTCCCCTCCTCCTGCCTTCTTTCCCACCCCAGCTGACGCGCTGCTGGGAGGGGGAGAACTTGGTGGCACTGGTGGAACAGCTCTGGGAGGAGGCTCAGTCATCACCTCAGCTCCAGACATCTCATTTGCGGCACTAGTGTCTGCCTCTGACTCACTGTCTGTGATCATGGTGATGTCCCGTGAAGAGGAGTAATGGGACCCTGAGGGTAGACTGCCCGTGCCCGCCATGCTTCTGGCACTCTTACTGTGCCCCCCTCTGTAGCTGCTAGTGCTGCTGCTGTTGCTACTCCTCTCCCTACTGACGTTGCCCAGGGATCGGGCCCTGCTTCTAGCAGCCGGGGTGGGATCCACCACCTCTGGACTTCTGGGGATCGCCTCGACAGTGGGAGACATTGGTAGCCCTGGAGGAACATCTGAAGAAGCACCAGCACCTGCTTTGGCACCACCAGCAGCAGAGATAGACGCAGCCTCAAGTCCTGCAGGCCTTCCAGTGCCCTGCATGGCAGTGGAGGAGGGCACTGCCAGGAAGTGATGCTGAGCCGCTGAAGCCTGTTGCTCTAAAGCAGGCCTGCTGAGTTTGGGTGGTGATGATGTGCTCTGCCTCTGGCTACTGTTGCTGCCTGCTGCCACTCCCCTGGCACAGCCCCTCCTGCCTCTGGCATGTGCCCCATTGCCTCCCCTACGGGCAGCAGATATGGGGGAATCACAAACAACACAAGGAGGGGTACAAAACTGAAATGAAACCTAAAACAATCTAATAATAATCCTACTCTAAATGAATAAAAAAACATGGGAAGGGAAGGGAATCAGGGATGGAATAAGAGGGAGAGGGGAAAGGATTCAATGGAGGGGGGAGGGAGGGAGGAAGATTGAACACAGGGAGGGATAAAAACAAAAAATAACAACTAAATCTATCTAAGCTAAGCTAAATAAAGGAGACTATGGAGGTAGATGGGTTGGATCGGTGAAATAGGAAGAGGATGGAAATGGATTAGGTATAGGAAGGAACAAAAATTGCTGGGAGAGAGGGAGCCTTCTGAAACGCCTGCTGTTCAGGAACAGTGAGTAGCTCAGAAGGTGAGGCAATCAGTGAGGCAATCAGGGGTGAGGCAATCAGTTTTTTTTCTTGCTGCGCCCACCTCACCGCAAGCCCTATTGACTCTGTGCAGCCTAGCCCATGGCCAATTGCAGACTGCGAAGCCTGTGGTCTGAGGCAAAAAGGGATGGTGATTGGGCAGGCTGGCTGATACTCCAAGCCTCCCACCCTCCACCCCTTGGTGCCTGGAAGTCTGCTCCTCAGCTGAGTCCCCCTCCCTGTCATGTTTGGCCTTCCAGTGACACCACATTTTTGTCATTTTAGCCACCCGAACTCATCCGAATGTGATCCGATCTGACTGAACTGTTCAGTCATTTCGGCATGGTTCGGTCAGTTCAGTTTCGGGTTCGGGTTCAGTCGTCCGAACTGGCCAAGTTCCGGTCAAACTCTGAACTTCCGAACCGCGTTCACCCATTCCTAGGAAGCACGCTGTGCTGGCTTTTACAAGTGACATGTCCCAGGGCAAGTGCTGGGAAACCTGGGCTTCCCTGTGCTTCAGGCCGTTACTTGTGACTTGCAAAGCCCACTCCCCCCTCTCCCCGCACACAGTACCTATGAGCAACTGACTTGTCTGCTGCCGTTCATATAGACAGGGACTCATTGGCTTCCCATTGCCACAGATCTCTTTGGTTTGCCCTGCAAAGAGCACTCCAGATTTCTCAGCAGTACTCTGTGAATGGCCATGAGTGGGGGCTCCGAGACTCACATGAGCATGCATCTGGCTGTTCCACTTTTAGATGGGTGGCCAGCTCCGTGGCTCCTGGGTGATCATAAGGGGTAGCATTTAATCTGAAAACACCCAGTCTGTTTTATTTGACCAACTTCTGTTGGTGAGAGTTAGGCATGGGCGAACGTGGTTTGGAAGTTCAGAGTTCGGACTGAGCTCGACCAGTTCGGTCGACCGAACCAAACTTCCGAGCCAAACTCGATTTTTGAACCGAACCGAAATTTGGAGTTCGGACCGAACTCGAATAGTTCAGTTGACCGAACCAAACTTCCGAACCGAACTTAATTTCCGAACTCAGTTCTGTTCGCCCATCCCTAGTGAGAGTATACAAACATTCGGGTCGCACAGGGCTCTTTCTCTGACACCTTGCTTAGCCCAAAGTAATGAGCCCTTCAGCAAACAGGGACTGTTACTCTTGAGTCACCTCAAGTAGAGGGTCATCCCAAAAATGCTTTACCTGGGTCAACTATTGGGACAATTTCTTCTGAAAAGCTTGCAGTAAGTGTGAAATCTCAGAAGTAAATTTGTGATTGGGTGCTTTACCAAGTCGTCTTGCATTTTGAATGAACATGCCCAGAACTTGCAGTCTTAGAGTGACTATTTTCTTACAGCATAATCAAAAGTTCCATTGGCTTCAGCTCCATTAATCAGAGATTAAAGTAATGCTCAACATATGCAAGTCTATTTGAACCTGTGACTATTTTATTTTTTATTTTTTTCTTCCCCTGGTTATTTTCCCTGGGTACTAGGATTTCTTCCAGTTTGCATTTCTCATTGCAGATGCTTTTGGTTTCTTCACAGACTTGAAATGTAATCCAAATAGTTATGTTAGACATGTGACCCACTCCACGAGTGAATATTGGGGGCTGGTACCCCAACATCCAAATGGCCTCTTAAATTTAGGGGGAATTAGCCAAATTGATTCAAAGGGTCCACACGTGTCCACTGGGATCAGTCTGAGGATGTGCTGCACTGCCAGCTGGCTGGAATTTCCCTCTCACACCCCAACACAAAAAGGGGATACTCTGATACAAATAAGGGAGATTTATTGACAGAAGGCTAGGTATTACATACAAATAAGTTCTATACCCTACCACCCACACACTATTGACATACGCACACAGTATTTCACAAGCAAAACCCTCCTGTCTGGTTATTCTGGTGAAAGGGGAAGTTGCAAAAGGGATACAGGGGGAAAAGGGGGAAATAAGCAATATTACCTCTCCAATCCTGTCGAAAGGTGACAGGTAACCCTGTAGATCCAGCTGCGTTCAGAGAGAATGTGAGGGGGGGGGGGAGGCTTGGACAGACCAAAAGGGAGTAATGGTCTGGGAGAGATCCTTGAGGCAAGCACGCACAGAGTAACTTGCTTGTGTTGTGTTAAAAAATTACCAAATTTGCTCATGGGGTCAAGGGCAGTCATAAGGCTTTGCGAGGTGGGGAGAGGGGTCTCAAAGGTGCACAAAAAGTGAGCTAGGGCTGACAAAGAAATCTTTGCATGATGTGTTGGGGGAAACAAAGCCTTGGAGGATTTCAATGGGTGGGCATGACAGGATGAATACAAGAGCCAAAGATTTCAATGGGGGGCATGGCAGGATGAATATGAAAGCCAAAGAAAGTTTCAATGGAGGGCATGGCAGGATGGATATGAGAGCCAAAGAAAGGTTCTATAAACAGGGGAACAAAGCTATTTTTAGATGGGCGTGGAGTGATGATCAGCCTAACGATCGATCTATTGCTTGCCCAGAGGTTCAGGCGGCCGTGATCATCTCAAAAGAAGGAGGCCACCTGTTTTTGACTGCTCCATTGTTTACCTGCAGGGCTCCCTTGTTTCATTCTTATTCCTTCCGACTAGACCAGTTTTGCATGGGGCGTTTTCTTTCTTTTCCCTTTTTTCTCTATTCCCCTGCACCCTTTGACCTATGCCTCGTGGGACGCTGCCAAGGGAAGGGGGGTCTCTGGTCTTTGGGGGGAAATGGTGTCATTCCTAACAGTTAAAAAAAAATGTCCTATAGTATTTTGTAATGGATATAATATTGAAGTAAGAGTGTTATTATGCATAAATGACTCCTTCCCCATGTAGAATCCCAGCCAGTATGCTACTGCTTGCTCTTCTCCATACATCTGTTATCTGGCAGGCATGCTTCAACCTAACACTTATTTCCTGGCTGGCTCATCTCTGCTTCTTCATCAGTAAATCCTTTGTCACTCAGCTAAATCTTATAGTTCTCCTTTTTAAGATAAATAAATAAATAAAATTATGTATCCAAGATGTTTGCTATTTTACTAGCCAGAGAGGAAAGATTCAACAAAAAGGTTGCTTGGCTGTGGATGCCCTTGAAACCTTGTCCCCATATAGAAGTGGTTTGTTTTCTTTTAAAAAAAGAAAAGAATTCATTTGCTTTATTCAAGAAGGGAACCATGCCTTCAAGAACTGATTCTGGCAATGGTCTTGCAAAAAAAATTACATAGGAACAATTTAGAATTTCATGATAATTTCAGAGTTAAAAATCCAGTCATGTTTCTAGAAGGTGAAAATTAAAACCAGCTGAAGCAACTCAAGTATCAGAACTCTCAAGGGGTTAGTAGGCCTAGAATAAGGAACGGTTAGGTCAGATCCAGATCCACACTGCCTCCAGGCAAGTATGGCTTCATCTACCAGTTATTCCCACCTCATGGAGTCCCTCGTAGGGCCCGACTTACCTGAGCCTTGATTGGACCATATATATTGTCTAGTTTCTGTCACAATTTGTCTTTGCAACCAGATGGATCTGGATTGCTGCGTGATTTGCTGTGCTAGGAAATGTTAAGTCTCCACATCTTTTTTAATCATTTCCCATGGGGTGGGATCTTTAAGAATATTCATGTCAAACTCCCTTCTCCTGGACTTTCGCCAGAGACTGGACCGGAGCATTCTCCAGAGGCAATGTAAGACCTGTTTATTTTTTAGCTTCTCAGTGCCTTACTCTTGATGCAGAGATGTACATTTTAATTTAATTATGATCTTGCTACCATTCCACCATAATAGTTCTCCTCCCCCCCCCCCCAATCACTTCGTTAATTGAAAATCTAAACACTTTGCTGCCCTATATTGTTGGGCTAGTTTTAGGGTCATTTCAGGTAAGACTGGGAAAGGGTAGCCTGACATCTATTCAGTTTCCATTTTGGTACCATAGCAATAATTTATGATATTAATGATTTAATATGTGAAAAAAAAATCTCCTATGGCAGTTTGAATGCAGGAGGAAATTGCATCTTAAAGGTCTTTGAATGGCTCTCTTATCAGATTAGCAATCTGCTACCAGTCTGGACTGCCATGAACAAGACCTCCTCCACACAATATGAGCTGTCATTTATTTTTAGAAGCACTGAGAGCGTGCAAAGAAGAAAGTTAAATATTGTTATGTTTTAATGAGTAGCTGAAATGTAGTCATATAAGGTTTGCCACTTCATATTGGACTTATGCTCCTTTGGGTCTAATCATCCAGCCTGTGTTTGATATTGTATAGAGAGGAGGAAAGGAGGAAATAAGGCAATTTGATAATTATACATGGGAGAAATATTCCTTCCTGGCCTGTTTAAGATAAGAAAAACAACATCTAAAATAGGGCTGAATCGAATCTTCTCAACAGATTCTTTCTCTGATAGATTCTGCCACTACAATCCATGTCTGACAGAATGCAGACTGGCCTTGATCCAGTCCCTGTTGTCTCGAAGATCTGGATTGGCTCCCTATGCTTAGCACAGTGCCATTTTGTGCATGTGCCAAAAAAAAAAAAAAGCAGTTTGTTTAAATGTACATGCACACAATGACGGTGCAGTTCATGCGCTGCTGGATCAGTATCTGGAGTTCTGCCACGACGATAAATCCAAGACAGATCTCTGGAGACAGGTCTAAAACCATCGATAAAAGCTGAGGAGGAAAAACAGATGATCAATTTCAGCCCTATCATAGAAAGACATGCGGCCAACCATGTGTAAGAGCAAGTAATTTGCGACTAGTACTCTTCCTCCTTCCAAACTATGGTGGATGTTTGTGTGTTTTCAATTATGTGCACTAAGTAATAATGCTGCTGAAGACTGTCAAGTGAAAAATGACCAGTGTCAGGACTAGATTAATGGATGAGGGAAGTGCATGCTAAGCCATACTTAGTCTTCCTTCCCTTTCAAACCTGCAAGAGGAAAGAAGGCCTGGCAGGGCTGTTGTAAGGATTTGGGATGTCTTGCACACAGAGTTGATTGGGGGCTGCTACCATGGGAAGTGGAGAGAAAATATATTAGTCTATTTGTGTGCAAAATTATATATTGAATTATAATGATACATAGATTGATAGATATTTTTGCTGGGTTTTTAACATATTTTTGTAAGGCACCCTGAGCCTATTTGGGACAGGAAGCAGGCAGGGTAAAAATTGGACTAAATTAAATAAATAGATAGATAGATTTCCAGGCACATAGGTCGTTTTATTTATTTATTTATTTATAATAAAACTTGTATGCTGCCCCCTCCTGCTAACAGCATCTCGGGGTGATTAACAGCATATCAAAACAATTTAAAACAGCAATAATAAGATTTAAAACACTATTAAAACACAATATAAAAACAACATACTCCCCACCCTAACCCAACTCACCCACCCCCTCTCCAGTTCTTACATTGTCTATGGAAAGAGGGGAGGTCAGTAATCAGGTGGACCTCCAATGGGAGGGAATTCCACAACCACGGTGTGGCCACAGAGAACGCCCTCCACAAAGTCGACACCTGAGAAACCCGGGGGACCTCAAGGAGGGCGCCCCTGGCCGACCACAGGGGCTGATCCAGGACCCGGAGCATGAGGTCGTCCCACAGGTAGGTGGGGCCCAGGCCGTTCAGGGATTTATAGGTCAACACCAACACCTTGAATTGGGTCTGGAAGACTATAGGCAGCCAGGTCAGAGAGCAAACCACTGGTGTAATATGCTAGCATCAGCCCATCCCCGTTAGGAGACGAGCCACCGCATTCTGCACCAGCTGCAGCCTCCAAACCAGCACCAAGGGTAGCCCCATGTAGAGTGCGTTACAGTAGTCCAATTTCAAGGTAATAAAAGCATGGACGATCGTGCATGGAGTCTGAAACATACGGCCGAAGCCAATGTACCAGATGTAATTGGCGAAATGCCCCTTTTGCCACAGGTGCCACCTGGGCATCCAGGCAGAGCTGCGGGTACAGGAGCACCCCCAGACTCCAAACTGGAGATACCAGGGCAGGACGGATCCCATCAATGATGGGAGTCACCATTCCCCAGGCTTTCCCCACAACCATCACCTCCGTCTTGTCAGGGTTTAACTTCAGATGGCTTGCCCTCATCCAATCCCCCAAAGTCACCAAACACCGGGTAAGCACCAAGACTGCCGGGCCTGAGGTGGATAAAATTGAGAGATAGAGCTGGGTGTCATCAGCATACTGATGACATCATATGCCAAACTCCCTAACAACCTCCCCCAAAGGCTGTACATGCTGAACAAGAGAGGGGACAAGATAGAACCCTGCGAGACTCCACACGTGAGGCCCCAGGGAGAAGATGAAAAATCACCCAGGACTACACGCTGTACTCTCCCACCAAGGAAGGAGTGGAACCACTCAAGAACAGTCCCACCAATCCCTGCCCGGTCCCACAGCCGAGTCACCAACAACTCATGGTCAATGGTATCAAATGCAGCCGAGAGATCTAATAGGATCAACAGGGTTGAATTACCCCAGTTCAACTCACAAGAGAGGTCGTCGACCAAGGCCACAAATGCAGTCTCCATGCCATATCCAGGGTGAAAACCTGACTGCGAGGGATCAAGAAAGTTAATCCAGTCCAGGTGTTCCTGCAACTGTCGAGCCACCACCCGCTCAATAAACCACCCGATAACTGGCCAGGACACCAACATCCAATTATGGTTTCTTGAGCAGGAACTGCACCAGCGCCTCCTTAAGGCAATCCGGCACCCTGCCCTCCCCCAGGGAGGCGTTAACAATCCCTGCCAGCAATGGTCCTAATGTCTCCCGGCTGGACTTGACCAGCCAGGATGGGCATGGGTCTAATTCACAATAAGTGGCTTGAACAGACCCCAGGCCATCCCCCGCATCTGAGGGTGACACATTCTGAAATTCATCCCTAAAACAGGACAAGGCAGGGCTTCTTCTGCCTCTAGTTCACCCACTGCTAAAAGTGTTGTGTCAAAACTGTGGTGGATCTGAGCAATTTTATCTGCAAAAAGTCCACAAACAAATCACAGCGGGCAACCGATGACTCTAAATCCAGGCGGAGGGAAACTGGACTGACCAGCCCCCTCACCACCCGGAAAAGCTCCGCCGAGCATGGCTTAGCAGACGCAATGAGAGCAGCAAAGAAAACTTTCTTTGCTGCCAGCACTGTCATGGCATAAGTATGTAACCAGACTCTATGCCGCAATCCATCAACTTCAGCACACGAATAACACCATCGTTGCTCTCACCGCCACCATTCCCACTTCATCCACTGCAGCTGCTCCGTATACTACGGAGACATGCATTGATGGTGGTTTGGGAGCAGGCGCCTGGGAGCCACCCTGTCAATGGCCTCCACCAACACGGAATTCCACATGGTCACGAGGTCATCGAGTGAGCAGTCATCGAGATTAGAGGATACATCCACACAGCAGTCTGGAACCTTCTAGGTTCCATAAGTCATTGGAGGCGAACCATCCTAATTGGTTCTGCACCCTCCCGGGGGCTGACATAAGCTGGGATACCTGTCCGGAGGAGATAATGATCTGTCCATGACAAGGGTTCTGCTGACACCTCCCCCACTAATGGATCTCCCGCCTCAAGGCCTGTGCAAAACATCATGTCTAGGGTATGTACGCCAATGTGTGTGGGACCCACCATCCTCTGAGACAGGCCCATGGTTGTCATTGCAGCCATGAACTCACGCTCTGCTCCTCCAAGACTGGCGTCGGCATGGATATTGAAGTCCTCCAGGACTATCGCCCTGGGAGACCGCAAGACCACCCCTGACACCAGCTCAGTCAGTGCAGATAGGGAAGCTGCTGTACAGGTGGGTGCCTGGTATATCAGCAGTATCCCTAATCTGTCTCTGGCAAAATCTAACACCAAATACAGGCCCTCTATTCCCATGATGTTTTGCAGAGGAAATCTCCTCACAGACAATATATCCTAAAAACTATGGCTACCCCGCCCCCCCCCCCCGCCCCCGGCCCCTCAGTCAAGGCTGATGCTGCACGGAGTACCCAGATGGGACAAGGTCAGCCAATATAGGCCCTGACTCATTGTCCAGCCAGGTCTCCGTGATATATGTGAGGTCGGCTGCCTGGTCCAGGATCATCTCCTGGACCGCAGTTGACTTATTGGCCACCGACCTCACATTCAGCAGCAGTAACCCAAGGCCACAAGTCACTCTCCGTCCACTCCCCACCCACTATGCATGTTGCAGGGCTGCAGTGTTGTCCTATGGGTGCCCTGTAACATGTATAATGGGCGGTGGGTAGTGGGTGGAAAGTGTCTTGTATGAAAACACCCATTGGCCCTTTTTAAACAGGCCGTTTTGACACAGACACAGACACAGACACACACACACAGAGACACACGCTGCTCAGTGTGTAGCGGGGGAGCAGTCTGTGTACATGGATGGCGGAGGGGGATGAGTGTGCAGTGGGTGGGTGCCTGTGTGAACACCATGGGCGGTGGGTGTTTGTGCGGGCACACTCCTCCTGCACACCCAACTCCACCCACCGTACTGAAGCCCCCATCCACCCCGTCCATGTATTAACAGCCACAGACACTTTAACACTGATAAAATGGGTGTTACATTTTATTATAGATGTTGCAGGGCCCCCATAGAGCACACCTGCAGCCCTGCAACATGTATAAAAAAATGTAACACCCATTTTGTCAGTGTTAGAGTGTCTGTGTGCAAAGGCCATCGTTGTGGATTGTGTGTTTGAATTTTGAGTGTACTCATGTTTTAGTTCTTTCTTCATCCTTCTCTCCTGAGGTGTTTCACTCTCTGTGGGGAATATAGTTCACAGGTCGTCTTCTGATACTGGCTGACAGGTTTTGATCACCCTTTCAAACTGCCAGTCTGGGAACCCTGGTGCCAGGCCTTAAGATAGTGGTAGGGTCTGGGCAGGAGGAGGACTGCATTTCAAAAACATACATAGATCTGGATTTTTCTATTCTGCCAGCTTACTGGCATCTTCAGGCAGAATGCCTCTGAGTAGCGCTGGAACTGGAAGAAAGTTAAGTGGCAATGTGGGGTAACTCTGAGAGGTGTCCCCATAATTATTATGAGGTATGTCTCAATTACAGAAAGCCTGAAGTTTTGAAACCAGACCCATGAGTACCCTTTTAATATACCAAAATGATTCTCACTTCTGCTTGTTTTCTTAATTCTGCACACCTAGCATCCTGTTACTGCTATGGGTGATATTATCCAAGTGCTTCACCATTATTAATTCATCACAGCATGGCTCTGAATTATTTAAAACATTATCTTGGAAAGATGTGTGTTCTTAAAGGACTATACATCTGAATTTACATATTTTCTCCCTCCCCTTTCCCTCCACCTTTGTCTTTCATTGCCACTGGTGAATGCTGTGGTAGAGCTTTATAATATACTTCCTCTCTTTCTACTATTCTTCCACGAGGAGTGAAATAGTTAACAATGATAATATACTGAAAGGCAATAACTAGCGTCTGAAAATGAATGGGATCATGATGAACACTTTAGGGTTATTGGTTCAGGAAGACATTGAGTGGTTTTAGACAGATGGGCTGCCCAGGTGGTGGCCGCACCACCCAGCTTCAGCCCCGGGTGGCCCGTCCATCTAAAGACAGCCTTCCAGATTTTGAATTGGAGGAAGCAGGGCAGCCCTGCTGGCAGAGCTCCAGAACATCTTGGAGTGATGGCAGTGGAGCAGGCTGGCCAAACCCAGGGCACCAGCCTGAAGCAGAGCAGCTGTCCATCAAATGTGTAGACTCATGCTACTGCTCTGCCTTCAGCCAGCTGTTTCTCTGGGCAACACCAAAGCACGGTGGATGCTCTAGCCCACAACTTGATGGTGGGTGGGGAGCACTGCGTGAGAGGACCACGGACCAGGGAACCCACTGGGTCCATTTGATCTTCACCCAGGTGGAGCTGGGATCAGGCAGACAGAGGAGTGCCCCCCGGAAGCAGCTCCAGGGGTGGGTAGTCTCACATCCATCTGAAAACCCCCATTGTGTTTTCAGATGGACTGTTTGAGTGCTTTTGTTGCAGCCATTGTAGCTAGAAGTGTATCCTCTTTATTGAATTAAGCCTGTGACTTAGGAGAGCATATCAGGTCTGTTCATGGTCCCATTCAGTAGAACAACAAGAAGCTAAAATGAGGGAAGGGGATGCAGCTCTGGCCCCATCATGGCCCCAAAGCCATACCCCCCTAAAGTTGAGAGCCCCAAATCAATGAGGAGGGACTGTACCCCATACCCTAGATATGGAGGAGAAGGCCTTCTCTATCCTCCATCCCCTCATTTTTACCCTGCTCCCAATCTGCTGGTTTTTCACAAGCCTACAATGGTTCTCTTTTCTCTTGAGATTTTTAATATTTAGGGTTGGGACTTTGTACTTATTTTCTTAATGTACCTTGGCAAAGCTCTTGAGTGGTTATAATCTAGATGAGTCTAAATTGGTGGCCAACTTTTGTGCCCATGTTTTACTTCTCAAAAGGCAATTGGCAATAGATGTTTAAGAACATGAAAGAAATAATGATGTGGGGTAAAAATTGGTTGGATGAAGATCTCCTTGGGAATATAAGTCCCTGGCCCAGTTTTTTTAAAAAAAAAATGTTTAGTAGAATAGGATAATAGGATATTGACATTATTGTCATTTGATGTTTTTTAACTTATGACAACGTATTGATTTGTGTTGTAATTTTAATTTTGTTATTACCCTGTTGGGCTTTGTGTGTGTATGAATTGTTACAGCTTTTGCTAAAACAGTAAAACTTTTTTTTTTTTTGTTAATGTACCTTGGAACATTTTGACTCCACTTCAAAATTATTGTGATAAACTTGTGCCGATGTCCACAGCCAGTGTCTGACTGAAGCCACATTAACACTATTTGACCAGCAGAAATTGGAAATGGATGGAATCCATAATCCATTCCTTGTCCCCCTGCTTTCTGGCAAGCAGAACTGAACCAGAACATGAGATGTCTGTGCCTGGAAAAACTTTTATTCCCTGCCACTACTGCAAGGTAGACATGGAGGAGAAAATTGGACTCGGAGGGTATTTTCAGAAGTGACGCTTCCACGCTTAGATCCAATCCGGGGTACCAACCAACCACGCACCCTGCCCTGGGATAGGCTGATGCCTATAACAGACATGACAGTGCGTCTAAAGTAACCACACTTTGCCCCAAACCATAGCAGCAGTTTCCACCTGCTGTTCCCTGCAATTTTCCGAGATCACAGCTGATGGTAACTGCTGCCATGGTTCAGGGTAAAGCACGGTGAACATCTGGAGGCCACCAAACAGAAGTGACAGTGGTTGTGGCCCCAGAGAGGGTGTGTGTTAAGTGTGGCTAAGTGTGGTATCGTCACTTCTGATAATACCTAGAGATTCACCCTATACTGCTTACTCAGATTTGTGTCTAATTACCAGTCAGTTAATATCTAGCTCTTACATAGCACTTTTTATCTGTGGACCCTCCAAATGCTCTACAAAGGAGGTGCATATTATCACTTCTATTTTCCACAAAGTTATTTAAAACATAGAAGAAATGTGAAATGGCAGGCTCAAGGTCACCTAACATGACAGTGGCTGAGCCAGCACTAGTTCCTCCGAGTTCTGGTTCTGAATTCTATTCTCTTGTCCACACTGGGCAAAAGGCAAATGGAGAATGTCTTCCCCCTTCTTCTCACTTATTTATTGGCCTGAAAATCAGTTTCTGATTCCAAGACAGCTCTAATCTCAATCAAATTGAAAGGTTCCAGGTGTAATTGAAACATCAGATGTGATTTTTCTAATGATTGTGCCGAATCCCAACAGGAAGGGCAATGCTGGAAATCTTGAGAGGGAAACATTTTTTTGAGAACAGTGTACTCTGTAATGTAGCCTCTAGTGACCACGCTAGCCACTTTCTGTGACTGATGATTTAATTATAATGTTAATTACTTTTCATCCTAGAATTAGGGAAACATGGATTTGATCACAAGTACAATATAGTAGGTTCTAATACTGTTTGAAATTGCATTTGTTACATGCCTTCACGCAGTGCATTTGGTTACTGTATGCTATTTTTAGCTTGTAAAATAACAGCAGATGGCAAAGAAGAAATTTGGAGGATTTCTTTTGGCTTGATAATTCAACTGTTTAGGGTAGAATTCAGCTGTACTATATTTTCACTATATTTTCTTCAGCTTAACCAGCTTCCCCAGGAGTCAGGAATTAAAATGTGGGATTTGCTAAGAGCATATAACGGATGTGATTTATGCTAGTATTTGTTTTGTTGACTTATAAAGAGTCTGTTGGTACAGCAGCTGGGAATTAGTTTAATAGTTAAGGTGTCCCACCCTCCCCCACCTAAAACTATAGTATTCACAAGCAGCAGCATTAGAAAATCATAACTGCTGCTTACAGATGTTATAACATTTCTGAGGTTATACACTAGAGTGCTCACTTGGGACAAGAAAAAGAGTCAGTCTGTTATTTCATTTTAAGTGGAACATGAGGTGATGACCAGATTATTCTGATTTTCCCAATTCAAGGACATTGCCTTAGCCTTACTTCATGCATTGCCAAATTGACTGAGATCTTTGCCCACTATGTCGTACCATCTAGGATGGGGACATCCTGGTTTTCTTTGACTGGGCAGTTTCCATATCACAGCCTGAGCTGCCAGTCTAGATGACGCCCTTCTCTTTCTAAGCAAGATGAGTGGCTTGTCAGTGGCTGCTCTGTTTGTTGTTGAACGTTGGCATTGGCTACTTTATTCTGCCATTTAACAAAAAGTATGTTCCTTAAGCATTTGTTAGCAAAACCAACAATATACTGTTGAGATTGCTTCTTAAGAGACCATGTTTTGGAGCTGTGTAGTAGCACTGATATCACATTGGTGTTATATATAACAAAAGAGTAGGTCCGACAAAACAAATCACAATGAATGGTATTTTCATTGGAAACAGGTCATTCATCTTCATTTATGCAACACAGAAAGTTACCAGCTTTTCTGCTGTTTTTGCCATTTGTTATTTTTTGTGAGTTGAACAGAGCTGCTACAGGGCTGATCCCAAGCCCCATGTGTACCCCATGCACATCCCTGGGGACTGTGGAGTTATAAAAGCGGTGGCTAAGTGCCAGGGAAATATTGTAAATTGCCATAAGAATTCTGTAAAACTGTTCTAAAGGTCCCGAAACATCTCAAAAAAAGGACAAAAAGGGACAGGCACCCTTATCAACAATGGTGGAAGTGCAGAATCACTGGTGACTGGCAAAGTACCAATGCACACTCACAAGCACTCCTGAAACATCATTATTTCCCTGTAGAAAAGGAACACTTGATCTCAGCTGAGCCCTACAAAAGATACCTCAGTTTATTTTCTTGCTCTGCAACAGACTTTCTTTTTATTCTTAAACAAATTAGCTAGAAGCACAAGAAAGTCGTGTGCACGCAGGTTGTATAGCAAAGCTCCACACTAGACTTAAGTTGGTGCCAAATCCTCATTCTGAAAGAAAGACACCATTGTGCAGCAAAGTCACAGTTGGTGGGCTGCTACCTGTAATGATGGAGTGTAGAATGCAACCCCTTAACTGGACATAGGCCCTTTTTACACAGACACGCTAACACTGATAAAATTGGTGTTACATTTTATTATACATGTTGCAGGGCACCCATAGAGCACGCCGTAGCCTTGGAACATGTATCATAAAATGTGACGCCCATTTTATCAGTGTTAGAGTGTCTGTGTGAAAAGGGCCTATGTCCAACACTGATAAAATGGACATCACATTTTATTATACATGTTCCAGGGCTAAGGTGTGCTCTATGGCTGTCCTGCAACATGTATAATAAAATGTAACACCCATTTTATCAGTCTTGTCGTGTCTGTGTGAAAAGAGCCATACTTACCACTAGTCAGGCTGTACTTACATGCTGACCGCACAGAAGAGTTGTGCTGGATGTTAGGGGTGACATTACATGCACAAGTGGTAATGAGTGATGGGCAACCAATTATGCCCTCTCACTGTGAACAAAGATTAATTGTACACTTAAATCTAGGGCAAAACTACAGTATGTACCTAATGCAGGTGTGCAACCCCCTTCTACAAACAAGAGTTGTGCCCTTAGTCTTTCAATTGTAAAATGAAATGCTTTAAAAGATTAACAGAGAAAATTGCAATACTAGGGTTGTTCGAGTTACAGCCCTAACTCAGATAATGGGATTCGGTTTGGAAGTCTGAAGTTCTGAAGACCAAAGCCATTATTCTGAAAACTTCGAAAAACTTCAGAAACCACTGCACACGCGGGGGACTGGTGGACAGTTGAGCTTCTTAGTGCCCTATGAGGTAAGAGTGGGTGGGGGATATGGGATGGGACAGTTGAGTGATGTTAAGCCAGATGGCAAGTTTTGATTGGCTGGCCAAATGAGATAGCAATCTTTTGATTGGCTAGCAGGGCAAAGTAAAAGTGTCTTCAGCCATTTTGTCCTTTTTCTGGTGGATTTAGCTGTGTACTACAATGCTGCTGGATCTGTAAGTAATTGGCTGTGGGGAGCGGTGCCTGGCCTTCCTGGTCTGACCTGCTATGGTATGGTTTGGCCGGTCCTGTCCATAGGGTTAATGATGGGGGGTTACCTTTACCATGCCATGCAGTTTTAAAAATAATAATAATTGTGTGACACGTTATTCTGCCTGCTGCTTGGTTGACACTTGGCACCATGAGGCCAGAGGGATCTCTGTACCTGGCTCTACTTCCTCTTGCCTGGTCTGTTCAAGTTACCAGTGCCACAGTACCAATGCCATTCCAAGAGGGTGCCCCTTGGGGGTGGGGGTGAATGTCTGGTTTCTTAATTTTGTGACTGCTGAGGTCTGGGCTTGCTGACTTTTGGTGGGATTAATTTCTCCATGCTGTTGCAGACTGTTTTGCAGGGTTGCTGTATTCTTCTTGAACAAATGCCCCTTGCTAGCCTGCGTTTTTGTGCACTGCTTCGTTGGCATAATGATTAAAGTGGGTGCACTCACTGCTGATGGTTGGCCATGCTGTGGGTACACTACCGTTGGATTTTTAAAAAAGATTCTGCACATAATTACACTTTTGTGGAGTTGTCTTCTGGAGCGATTTCCACTCTTGATAGCCTGCTTTTCTGGGTGGTGCTTTGGCTGTGGTTTCAAGAACTTTGCAACAAGTTTCTGAAGTTTTCCGAGGTCTGGAATTCATAGTCCGAATTCCAAAACTTTGGAAACAGCACTGAAGGACCATCGAGTACTTGGGCTGATTACTTAGAACTTCGGTATTGGGCGCAAGTACTCTGGAGTACTATTCAGTATATCCCTATTCTGAGTATATAAAACAATTGTATTCTTCGAGGGTCTGAGGAGTGGTTGCCGACGCACCCCCAGCCCCAAATGAGACACGGAGACATGAGCTGGATTGTAAAAGGCCGCACTCTTTAATGCAATCAGAGCAAGAACGTTGGTTAGATTGTTTCTAGGCAATCGAATGGGTCCAGTATTTTCTATAATCCTATAATAACATTAACAGGTATGTATATGGCGTGGATATGCCCTCCAATGCCATTACCAATTCAAATTAAACTTTCCCTTCGAACAGCTCCCTGGCCAAGGCCGAAGGGTGAATGCCTCAGAGGCCTGAGTCAGGAGTATATGGTGTCATTAAGATCGAGGGCCATGCTTGCCCTTACCCCCGCTTGACACTCCCCCCCGAGGAACGATCCTGCCGTCAGCCTTGCCCTGCTTGTCAACAGGTATCATCCCCCATCTCTTATGGAGATGACTCCTTTATCTATACTATCACTACCTAACAAAACAGCCTATTAACCATACTGGACCCCCGCCACCAAAAAGGGGCAAAATTTCAATTTGTCCCTTGCCCCACCAACGCTCGCTCACACAAGATTGCTCAAAAACGCCCCCAAGTTCTCTAAGTACAAGCTGTTTCCTTCTCTGGACAGATGTACTCCATCAGTCAAAAATAGTTCTGGTCGTACGTGGGTAATTTGATTATGTTTCAGACAGCTTCCACCCTCCGCTAGCCACCATTTATTAATTTCTCTATTTACATTACGCCTAGCCTTGTCAATTATTTTTGGGTGTACCCCATCGCCCCATGTGATGCGTGGCATCAAGTGAGTCCAAATTATCTGTACCCCTGGGAAGAAACCTTTAATTGACGGCATCTGTGACTTAATTTTTATAATCAAGTTTACACTAGTTCCTAGTCTTAAATCATTTTCCCCTAAATGTATTATTATGATACGTGGGTGTGGAAGGTTCTGCAACTGCACCAACCATGGGATCAGCTGTTCCCACTTCATCCCCCCCCGACCCAACCATCTGATTTGCGCTCTGTTCCCCATACCCAAATGTGTTCCCCCCAAAGATCGTCTAGCTGCATCTCCTGCTCGGCGCACCATGCTGTGGCCGACCATCCAAACAACCGTCTTACTTCCTGTGTAACACCTATGTCCTAAGAGAATGTACATAAGAAAATAAAGTGTTAGTTTTCGTGTTGAGGCCGGATGTAACCCAAATAGGCCCTTGAACGCCATCTTCCTAATGTCTTAATTTTCTTTTCTGATAAACCCGCTTCCGAAGCCGTTGTTGCAGCTCCAATTCTAAATGAATGAGAACCATAATTTTTGGGTGACAAACCTATCTCCTGTATTGTTCTCCTCATTACTATATTAAACTGGTACCTTGTAACTGGAGTTTTATCCCCATGTATAAACAGGTTTCCTTCAACCTGTGGTCGAATTGTCAGGTACTCAGTGACCATTTGAAAAGGGCAAAGCTCGGGTCTGTCAATCTGATTCAAATTGACCCACTGTCCTCTTCCTCTCTGGTCTGTTTTTGAACGCCTGACCCTTATTTTTAGTAGGCCGTGAGAGAGTTGGATGTCCTGCCTATCTATAGCCTTTCCTGAGTTGTCCCTTCTGCTTTCTGCCACAACTTCGCTTATCCTAAATGCACCAAAAAACATAACCTTAAAAAGTGTAGAAAACAGTATAACTTCATATTGATTTAAACAAACTCTCGGCAGTGCACTGCACAATTCTTGTAAGATGGTAACCGTTATGGGGGCCCTCTTATCCTCGTGTTTTTCCCTCTCTCGTTCCCAGGATTCGAACATTCGGCGAGCGAAAAACCCATTGTCAGGTGGGGGCTGCCCGTTCATGCGACTTATAAATGCCAAAGCAGCTACTTTTCCAGATATTGTTCTACCTGCCAAACCCCGGTTCCGTAGATGCAAAATAAATTGGAGCATTTCATCCTCCCTTATGGGGAACTCCAAACCCCAGCCCCTTTTTTGTCTGTAATCTTGAAACTCCTTGTAGGCCCTGGTATAAGCTGACAATGTACGGGGTGCAAGGGAACCCTGTACTATTCTTTGTACTTCTATTCTCCAAGGTTCCATACCCATGGGGGGAGGGGTTCTGGGTTGTGTGCAGCAGCCGGCGCTAACTCCCGGAATCTCTCCATCTGTAATCGAGAGAGCGCGTCTGCTATTTTGTTATCCACCCCTGGGACGTGCCGTGCTGTAAATAGGATGTTGTGCTGTAAACAGTTCAGCACCATTGTTCGCACGAGGCGCATCACCCTCTGTGACCTTGATGACATAGAGTTGATCACGTGGACAACTGCTAGGTTATCACACCAGAAAACCACCGATTTATCGGAGAATTCCCTGTGCCACAGCTGCACAGCCAAAACTATCGGAAATAATTCCAGGAATGTGAGGTCCCGGGTTACCCCCGATGCCCCCCATTCGCTTGGCCAAGGCGCAGCGCACCAACGCCCCCTAAAATAAATTCCGAAACCAATCCCTCCTGCTGAATCAGTATGTACTTGTAAATACGTTCCCCTTGGGAAGTTCTCCCTCCAAAAACTTACACCATTGTATTTTGCTAGAAACGTCGCCCATATACTCAGATCGTCCTTAATCCCTTTCGTTATGCGGACATGATGGTACTGGGGAGGGTTACCCGCCAGTGGAATGTAGAGCCTAGATAGAAATGCCCTACCTGGGGCGACCACTCTACACGCGAAGTTTAGGCTGCCTACTAAAGATTGAAGAATGCGGATGGTAACCTTTTTGGCTGTCATGCACTTTTGTAATTTATCACGCAATGCCTCCAGCTTATCAGCAGGTAAACGAGAGAGCAAGCGGACTGTATCTATTTCTATCCCCAAATAAGTGAGTCTGGTGGCAGGTCCTTCCGTCTTTTCAGGGGCCAGAGGCAGTCCAAGCTGTTCTGCCAAGACCTGGAACTCCTTCAAGAGCTCCTCACATTCGCCCGGAGCCGCCGAAGCAATTATGAGGAAATCATCTAAATATTTGGAGATCTCACCCGATCGAATCCTCTGCCTGAATGCCCACTCCACTAAAGAACTAAAACGTTCGAACGCGGAGCATGAAATTGAGCATCCCATAGGCATAGCCCGATCAAAGTAATACTGATCCTCAAACTTCATTCCTAGCAGGTGAAAGCTGTCCGGGTGGACCGGCAAGAGTCTAAATGCCGACTTAACGTCGCACTTTGCTAAACGAGCTCCCCTTCCGTATGCCCTTACCCTTTCTATGGCCTGGTCGAAAGACGTGTACCTTACCGTGGCCAACTCCTTTGGAATGGCATCATTTACTGATCGTCCCTTCGGGTAGGATAGGTGGTGAATTAAGCGAAATTCCCCTGGGGCCTTTTTTGGCACTATCCCTAGGGGAGAGATCACCCACTCCCCAAAGGGGGGAACAGCAAATGGGCCCGCAATTCTCCCTTCCGTTGTTTCTTTCAATATTTTGTCCCTTACCACGTGTTCCATGCCCTTCACTGACTTAAGGTTGGGAGGGGTCCGCCCTTGTGTTACTTTTATTGCCGGGATAACAAAACCTAACTTGAAACCCTGAATAACATAATGAACCTCCTTCCTATCCGGGTGATCCCTTAGGATCTGCTCGAGTCGTTGGATATTAATTGGGGTTGGGCCCTTTTCCTTTCCCAGGTCCTTGCTGTCCACCTTGGTTGTTCGGACCGGGTCCTGTGCCCATTTGGTTCCTCCTACCTCCTGTTGGCTTTCCCCTGTAACAGTTGGAAACTGAGTGCGTTCCGCCGCATACTGAGCATGCGTGACGGAACTTACAATTGCCCCGTGTGCAACGCCCATTTCTGTTATACTCCCAACAGGTGGCGCTACCTGGGCGCCTACTGTCCCCTCTGTTAGGGTCATTTGCTGGGGCTACCCCGCCCTTTATTAGTATGTGTCCGCTATCTGTCTTTGGTGTATTGGTCGTATCGACCATACAGTCCAGCCACAGGTCCTGTGCATGTCGATCCCAACGGAGCCCCGGTGTGAAAGAAGCTCTGTGACGAAAAGCTTCATCATACCTCAGCCATGCTCCCTGGGGGCCCACCCCATACGCCCTCTTTATTATATCTGCGTATTTCAGCAGTTCGACTGCCCGCTCTGGAAAAACTTCCAGGACCACCCCTATGTATATGGAAAAGGCAGAGGACCAGTTTGCCCAGTTCCTGTCTGCCTTTGGTCTCTTAAATCTCTCTCTCTCTTTACTATCCTCCTTATCCCCTGGGTCACTTATAGGGTCACTGAATAGGAGTGCAAAGATGTCAATATACTCCCCCTTCCATATTTTTTCCCTAGTAGTGTATGGTAGGTGTTCTCCTATAGGGGCCGATAGTTCTGAATATCCCCCCCCTTGCGGGGGTGGGGGGCGATTAAATAAACGACTGGGGGCTGCCCCTGAATACTCTGACACCCTATCTTGCTCCGCTCCTTGTCTAAGCCGATTCATATTCTCCGGGCGGAAACCACTACCCGCTGCTTGGTATCCCGAGGGGGGGGGGATCGGTGTCACCTTCACCCAGGTCCCATTCCACCACAACATCTGTGGTGCGTTACGCAAAGTTGAGGGTGTGGTAACCTGGGCCTGCCTAGGCGTCCCTTCTTCTTCGTTTTCCCCCTCCCTCCTTTCCTTCTCTGCTCTATCCAATTGTGCCCTTAGCCTTGCATCAAATCTGGCCAGCCAGTGAGTCCTTCCTTCCTGTTCCTCCTCCCCATATGCACCCCTATCCTGTAAAAAATTCATCTCACCTCCTCGGGGCCATTCAGTAGTCCTCGGTGGTTCTAGTGGTGCCCTCCTGCGCGCTGCCATCTCCTCCAGCTCCTTCTCGAGCCCCTGGATTCGCTCCCACATTGCCCGATCTCCTTGCTCGTCATCCTCGCTCCCTTCATTCTGCTCTGGGGCTGATGGTTCGACCTCCTGTGCACCTGTTGGGACAATATTCTGCCCCCTTTCGGCTTGGGGGGCCCTTTCTGGTGGGGCCCCAAGTGCCGCAGATGGGGTACTCCTTCTCCCTCTCGGCTGGCCTCTCTCCCCTTGGTATGCCAAAGGAGCATCCTCAGAGGCTTCCCAAGGCAGCCCCCTTTCCTCCTCGTTCCACTCCCAGCCTTCATATCCCACTGTGGGGTGTCTACGGTCCTGGCCAGGGGGGTTGCTTTGCGCCCCTTGGCAGTCCGTCCAACCTGCCCGGTATGGCTGGCGCGGTGGTGGGTAGTAGGCCTCTGCCCACTCTTCGTTCCTGAAACGGGCAGGGGGGGCCAAGGCCCGACCCCCACGCCGTAGCGCACCTCCCCCTTCATTTTGGGCAGGGGCCCAGACCTCCGCAGGGGCACTGCGCCCCCTTTCAGTCCTGCCATACCCTCCCCTAGGGGGTGCCCCCCTCGATCCAGAGGGACTGCGCCCCATCTCTTCGGGCCCATACTCCCTTCTAGGGGCTGTTCCCCCTTCATCAGGTCTGCCTTGTTCCCTCAAGGTAGCTGCCAAGGCCTCACAGGCCTGGAGGCGGCTCCTCATTTCAAACCTTGAAGGGGGGTTAGGATTGAATTCCCCCCCACCGGTTGGGCAATCAGCGGCGGCCAGAGGCGTGTCAGCTGCCTCGGCGGCCTTCCTTTTCCCCCCCTTCTTTTGTTTCGGGGGCTGAGCCGCCCGTTTCTTTTGCTTTCCCATCCCTAGGGCCCTCTCACAAACTTTGATCCCACTTTGATCCCGAAACAATTTTCTTCTCTTTGCAGGCACAACTGCTGCCTGCCGCTGCTGGGACCAAGTGAGCGGGGAGAGCAAACCGCGTGCGCTGGCCGTCCTCCCCGCCCCTCCCTTCTAGCAGGGAGGGGGAGGGAGTGTCCCCAGCGCCGACCAATCAGGCACCCGTTCTCGGGTCCTGATGCCTGGGCCGCCAATCGCAGGCGCCCAGGCCGAACAGCACGGGGTTTCCCGGCGCCCTGCAGCTTCTCCGCGCCCATTCCTACAGGGCTGTAAACGGCGGGCGCGGCAACCTCCCCCCGCCCCTATTGCGGTGCGGAGGGCCTTTCTGAGTGTCCGGGTCATCCCTCAGACCCTTGGAGAACACTTCTGAGTTTCCAAGGCCAGAGAGATGGCTAGGGGGGTCAGGGGTGGGGTGTTTAAGGGGGAGCAAAGGGCCTAGCATGAGTGTCAAGGGTGGGTTACTTACGTTCCAGAGAGCGGGACGCACAATGTGTGGCAGTGTTATCACACCAGTGCCATCTTTTAAAAAGGGCTGAGCATTCTCAGAAAGAGCCATTCAGCCCCCCTTTGAGCATGCTCAGTTGTTTATTTGTTTTTTACTTTCAAATTTATTACCCAGGAAGAGGACATGCATCATGTGGGACCCCACCAAAAGGTAAGTAATCCCCCCTGACCCTTCTGATATGATATTTGCTCCTCCTTAAGCACTCCACCTCTGACCCCCATAGTCCTCTTCCTGGCCTCGGAAACTCACAAATGTTCTCCAAGGGTCTGAGGGGTGGCCCAAACATTCAGGACCCACTTAAACACCCCATGGCCCCCTGCTAGGCCACCCACTAGGCCCTCAACTCCCCTTCCCTAGCCCCCGCTGGCCTATTCCCTCCTTGGCCAGCAGGAACCAGGGAAGGGGGAGCAGGGGCTTAGCTCTGGCCTCTGTTTCCCTGCTTTCTTTGGCCCCCTTCCCTGCATTCAGATGAGGTTTGCCAAGCAAAGTCAGCTGCTTCTCAGGGGCCTAAGCATTTTATGCCTGTGTCAGAGCAGAGTAAACTGTTGTAGTCTCTCCATGCACACATGAAGGGGAGCATTTATGCTGACTGGCATGCCACATGCATTTTATGGACTGGGGCCATGGCCTTGTAAAATGTTTTAAAATATGTATAATATTCAGCTCATGGGATGGCTAGGCAACTGTAATATACATTACTGCAGAAATATTTATTCCTAGAGCACTTTAGGTTCACATAGCACTTTCCAAGCATTCTCTTCATAGCATCCTTGTGAGAAAGCAGGTCAGTAGCATTGTGTCCATTACCTAGTAAATAGTGAATGGAGGCTAGTGCATGGCTGTGCTGATATTTGACCCCCAGAGTCTCTCAGTCCTGTTAGCTATCTGCTGAATTACAGCTTTCATGTATATTTGCACAGTATCTCTCAAATACTGTTTAATTTCTGTTCATGCGTTCTTGTTTTTGATGTTTAGATTTACTGTCCTCTCTATATAACATGAATAAATGACACTCTGATCTTATCTGTCTTTATACTATTATGAGGCAAGCTTATATTTCATTTTCTGTAAACATTTATGATACTTCTGTGTCAGGGCTGGGTCTTGAACCCCCATCCTTGGAGGGTTGGGAAGCACCACCTTAAGGGCTTGTGCTATCTTAGTTGTTGGCAGTGGCTTAGTCCTCTTTCCATGTGTCCTCCCCTGTGGCCACGCCCATCCCCAGCTGTGCCCTGTTTCCCTAGTCCTGCCTCCCAGCTTCCTGATTGGCCACAAGGAGCATTTATGCCATGGATCGGCCGCGGGAAGCTGTGGGAGCAACTGCTGTTACCCCTTGTGTGCAAGTCACTGTGTGATGTCTTGTGCACCCTACCTTTTCCTGCTTGTGTCAGTGAGTCTCCCTTTCCCAGTGTGCCTGTGAGTTCCTGTGTACATGTGAGAGTCGTGAGCCTGCAGCTTTTCCCTTTTGTGTTGGCCATTCAGGTGTCTGGTTAGTCTTACCCTCCCTGTTGGGCTCTGTGTTCTCCCCCATAGCCCTGTTCCCCATTGCTCTGTGCATCCCTGGAACTCTGTTCCCCATTGCTCTGTGCTTTCCCGTTGCTCTGTGCGTCCCTGGAGCTCTGTTCCCCGTTGCTCTGTTGTCCTCCGGAGCTCTGTTCCCCATTGCTTGGTGCTCCCCCCCCATTGCTCTGTTCCCCATTGCTTGGTGCTTCCCCCCCCCCATTGCTCTGTTCCCTGTTGCTGTCAGGCNGCTCTGTTCCCTGTTGCTTGGTGTCCTCCCCCCCCCCCCATTTCTCTGTTCCACATTGCTCTGCTGCCCCATTGCCTCTGTGCGTCCCCGGAGCTCTGTACCCCATTGCCTCTGTGTTTCCCCGGAGCTCTGTGCCCCATTGCATTCCCTGTGGCCTTGTGTCTCCCATAGTGGTGTTCCTCTTAGTTATGTTAGGTCTTGCTCTCCCTTAGCTGTGTCTTGCCTTGCCTCACTTCTCTGTAGTGGGTGTTCCCTCCCTTCCTTGCTTTTCCCTCGTGCTGTCTTCAACTTGCTTCTCCCTGGCTTGTATCCTCTCTGTTGATCTTGGAACCTCTCTGTCCCTTCCCCTCTGGGACCCTTTTCTCTTTCCTTTCTGTAACCTCAATGATGAGCCATGCACTCTGAAGCTGGGTTCCCCAGCTGGTAAGATGAGAGCTGTCTCGAAAAACCAAGAGACCGGCTGAGAGGTTTTTCCTTCCTGATATCTCTCCTATCTGGGTTCCCTGGGCCTTTCCTATGGTTACCCCCCTCCAGGTATAGGTTCCCTTATCCCCATTCTCCTGCTAGTGTAGGTTCCTTCTCCCCTCCTCCCCTGACATTCTGATGATATTTGCAAAGTGCACATTTCAGGTGGTGTTGTGTTTTAAAAGTGTGGTATTCTCAATGAAAAGTTCCGGCACTACCACTTTGCATAGGCACAAGTCCCATTGAAGTGAAGTGAGACTCACTCGTGTGCTGAGTGCTAGCCTGGCACTATCTGCTAGGAAGATCATGTCCTAAATGCAATTTGGGGAGCTTGCTAGGAGGGACTTAGTGGGAATGGAGGACAGATAGATCTCCCATCTCCACTATGGCAGTTGCGGAATCTGCCTCTATCACGGTCCCAATCTTACCATCTAAACTCTGCAAAGAAGGATACGGTGTCTGCATCCTAAAAACCATTTGGCAAAGCAGAAGGACAGTTTAGCAGCTCCATCATGCTTGAAGGACATAAGATAGTTCCCAGGAGGCTGAAAACATATCATCCTTGCTACAGAAACTGACATGAAAGCACTTCTTGAAGATATCAAGGCTCCCAGGACTTTTAATCATCCAATCCCTCTGTCTATAAGAGGCGACATGACAAACCGAGATGAAAAGCCAGTTCAGCTAAAATGAATGTAGGAGGGAATACAGATACTTTGCCAGGATATCTTTTGTACAGGATTTTAATTTTTAATCATCCATTTTTATTTTATGACAAGATGTCATTGTGCTTTAGTATTGCCCATGGAAGATATTAAACCTAATCTGCCAATTTGGTTATTCCTATTAGGGATGGGCGAACGCAGTTCTGAAGTTTGGAGTTTGGCCTGAATTCAGCCTGTTCAGACGACCGAACCAAATTTCCGAACTGAACGCTCGAACTTCCGAACAGTTCAGAAAAGTTTGGATGAGTTTGGGGGGTGGGAAAAACATGACTTTGGGTGGGAAAAATGTGACTGGAAGGGGGAGAAAGCTGAGGAGCAGACTTCCTGGCACTAGGGGTGGACAACAGGTGTGGTTTCAGTGCCAAAAATACCAATAACGAAAAAAATTCGGTCTCGGTACCGATAGCACTTTTTTGAATGTTCGGCCGAGTTCGGCGAAACCAAACTCCGTTGAACCGAACAGCCGAACCATAACTCGGGTTTTGACCCGAACGTCTGAACATCCGAACGGAATTCTGTTCACCCACTCCTAATTCCCATAGGTTAAAATAGTGCCATTTGTTTCATAAACCCATACTTTATAAATAATATGATCCCAGTATAGAGTTAACTAGAACCCAAGTTTATGTTCCACCAATATCCTGTACGTTGTCTAGCAAGTATAAGAGGATGATATGTCACTGAATTCCTGCATTGATTTAGGGACTAAGCATATTTTAATCCCCTGAACAGTCACTGCTGTGTTCACACAGACACCTCCACCCAGCAAAATTGGGTGGAGGCATCTCATGTAAAAAGGGCCCATGTTGCAGGGCTGCAGTGTTCCCCTGTACCATGTATAATAAAATGTAACACCCATTTTATCGATGTTACAGTGTCTGTGTGAAAAGGGCCCTTGAGCACATGCCCTCATCTCTACACCCTTCCTCCAAGCTCAGAGCTTGAGAGTAGGTATTAGGCCTGCAGGCTAGTTCCAGGAATTGGAAAGAAGCCAAATAAAACAATGGGCATTTTTACACACACTGTAAAGTAGGGATGGGTGAACAGAACAGAGTTCGGAAATTCAGTTTGGTTTGGTTTGAAATTCGAGTTCGGTTCGGAAGTTCGGTTCAGTTGACTGAACAGACCAAGTTCAGTCGAAATCCGAACTTCCAAGCCAAGTTCGGCTATTCAAAACCAGGTTTTTTGGTGTGTGTTGCCACTTGGTATGGGCGGACAGAACAGAGTTTGGAAATTGAGTTCAGTTCAGAAGTTCGGATCGGTCGACCAAACAGACCGAGTTCGGTCTGAACTCTGAACTTCCGAGCCGCGTTTGCCCATCCCTACTGTAAAGTTCTGATTTTTTCAATCTTCTGGCTTTATAAGTCCACAAGTAAGTAAGTTTTAAACACTGCCCTGAGGCAGCCTAAAGTAGCTACAGCTGAAGGCGTGATAGGCTGCCATGGAAACCAAGAGACTACAGCTGCCTGGAGCAAAGCAGTTTACCAGGAGAACTTTTTACACACAAAAGTTCTGGGAGAAGTTCTACGCAGAAGTTCAAAGATCTGGATGTTTAAGATTTAGTGATTTAGACACACAGAAGGTTCAGGATGTAACAGCAAGTATGCAGGAGAATAGGGATGGGTGAACAGATCACGGTTTGGGTTCAGCCATTCAGTTTATGGTTTAAGTTTCATTTCAGTACAAAACTGAAATGAAACTTAAAGCAATCTAAAAATCCTACTCAACGCCTGCTGTTCAGGAACAGTGACTAGCTCAGAAGGTGTTGGGAAGGGGGGAGGCAGATAATTAGTTTTGTTTCTTGCAAGCCTCTCCACCCCTGGTGCCTGGAAGTCTGCTCCTCAGTGACTGACACCTCCCTGTCATGTTTGACCTTCCAGTGAACCTTTTTTTGCCACCCGAACGTGATCCGAACAGACCGAACTGTTCTGCCATTTTGCCGTTCGGTGTTCGGTTTGTTCGGTATGTTTGCATTCGGGTTCATGTTCGAGTTCGGTCATCCGAACAGGCCGAGTTCGGGCCGAACTCCGAACTGCCGAACCGCGTTCGCCCATCCCTAGGCCCCGGACCCATGACGGTGTGTCCTGGGGATAGAGTGGCAACTTCTAGGCATTGGTCACATCCCTCCATGCCAGTAACTTGGCCCCAGAACCCTGACAGTGGGTCTGGGACTGGAGTGACTGTTTCTTGATGCGGTGGAATGACATTGCCTCTGTGCGAGGAATGATGGCCCCAGACCCGTGATTGTGGGTCCTGGGGCTAAGGTGGCAGCTTCTAGGTATTGACCCCAGCCCTCCCTGCCTGTAACTTGGCCCCAGAACCCTGATGGCACGTCCTGGGGCTGGAATGGCAATTTCTTTATGCGATGGAACGAAGGCTCTCTATGCGAGGAATGATGGCCCCAGACCCATAATGGTGGGTCCTGGGGCTAGAGTGGAAGCTTATGGATCTTGGCCACAGCCATCCCTGCCTGTAACGTGGCCCCAAAACCATGATGGAAGGTCCTGGGGTTGGAGTGACTGTTTCTTGATGTAGTGGAAAGACATTGTCTCTGTGTGAGGAATGATGGCCCCAGATGCATGACGGTGGGTCCTGGGGCTAGAGTGGCATCTTCTACATACATATTGGCCACAGCCCTCCCTGCCGAACCCTGATGGCGGGTCCTAGGGCTGGAGTTACTTGATGCGGTGGAATGACATCGTCTCCGTGCGAGGAATTATGGCCAAAGACCCATGACGGTGCATCCTGGGGCTGGAGTGTCAGCTTCTAGGTATTGGACACAGCCCTCCCTGCCTGTAACCTGGCCCAAGAACCCTGGCGGCAGGTCCTGTGGTTGGAGTGGCTGTTTCTTGAGGCGGTGGAAATACATCATCTCCGTGCGAGGAATGATGGCCCCAGACCCATGACAGTGGTTCCTGGGGCTAGAGTGGCAGCATAAAGATATTGGCCACAGACCTTCCTGCTGGTAACTTGGCCCCAGGACCCTGAGGGCAGGTCCTGGGGCTGGAGTGACTGTTTCTTGATGCTTTAGAAAATTGGCTCTCTGTTCGAGGAATGATGGCCACAGACCCATGATGGTGGTTCCTGGGGCTAAAGGGGCAGCTTCTAGATATTAGCCACAGTCCTACCTGCTGATAACATAGACCCAGAACCCTGGCAGAGGGTCCTGGGGCTGGAGTGGCTGTTTCTTGATGCTTTAGAAAATTGACTCTCTGTGAGAGGAAGGATTGCCCCAGACCCATGATGGTGGGTCCTGGGGCTAGAGTGGTAGCTTCTAGATACATATTGGCCACAGCCCTCCCTGCCAGTAAATTGGCCACAGAATCCTGATGATGGGTCCTGGGACTGGAGTGACTGTTTCTTGGTGTGGAGGAATGATGGCCCCAGAACTTCATGCGAGGAATGATGGCCCCAGAACTTCATGTGAGGAATGATGGCCCCAGAACCCATGGCTCAGACAGCATGGGTGGTATTGGTAGCAGCAGCAGCAGACATTGGTTGCCAGGGTACAGAACCCTTAGCACAGATGGCATATAGGCTTGACCTGGGGGCCATTGGCACTAGCACCAGCAGACATTGGTTGCCAGGGTACAGAACCCTTGGCACAGATGGCCTACAGGCCTGGCCTGGGGGCCATTGGCACTAGCACCAGCAGACATTGGTTGCCAGGGTACAGAACCCTTGGCACAGATGGCATATAGGCCTGGCCTGGGGGTCATTGGCAACAGCAGACAGTGGGTTACCAGGGTACAGAACCCTTGGCACAGATGGCATATAGGCCTGGCCTGGGGGTCATTGACACCCGCAGACATTGGTTGCCAGGGTACAGAACCCTTTGCACATAAAGCATATAGGCCTGGAGGCCATTGGCACTAGCAGCAGCAGACAATGGTTTCTGGGGCAGGCAGTCATGTGGTGTGGCATGAATGGCAGTCAGGCAGACTGAGGCAGGGTTCGAGCTTTGCAACCTGGGTGGGCTTGCAGGCAGGCAGGGTGGCATGAGAGGCAGTAGGGCAGGCGGGCTTGGGCAGGCTTTGACCTAGGCAACCTGGGTGGGCAGACAGGCACCTTGGCATGGGAGGAAGGAAGGTGGGCTTGGACATATTGAGCTTGGTGGCAAATTTGGAGGGCAGACAGGCAGCGTGGCATGGGAGGCAGTAGAGCAGGTAGGCTGGGACATTGGCAGCAGGGCACTCAGATAGGCTAGCAAAGACGGTGAGGTGCGAGAAAGCGAGAGCCTGTCAGCATCACATTGGCGGGCCAAGATCTTGTAGCCATAGGCGGGCTGGCAGGATTACAGTTTGTTTCCCAATGACACCCTGCGTCATGAGGTCAGTCAGATAAGGCGGCCGAGGCCATCTATTATGAAAGAGAGAGAGAGACAGAGAGAGAGGCAGTGTGGGTGCCAGGCTTTGGGAGGGAGGGACAGCCCCACAGCAGCACAGGAGCAGTAGCCCTAGCCCAGATTGAGGAGGAGGAGCCCCGTTCCGACTTCCCCTGGCATGGGATGGCGTGTGCTACTGCACCATCACTCCTTGTCCAGGGGAAGCTCAGAGAATCCCAGCAGCAGAAGGTTCACCTTCAAGAAGAGCAACTGTTCCACCAACTTGATCCCCAGTCTCAGGCGGTGCAGGGAGCAAATGTTCCCCACCACACAGAACACCCGATCTCTGGGGACACTGGTTGGTGGGCAGGACAGGATACCCTTGGCCACGTTTGACAGGGCTGGCCACACGTTGGCCTTGCTGGCCCAATAGGCCAAGGGATCACTGCTCGGATCAATGCATGGCTCCTCCTCCAAGTAGGTCTCCACTGCTGCTGAGGCACCATCATATTCCCTCAGGTAGCTCTGGGTGGGCACCACCGGCCCCACTGCCCTAGGTCACACTCCTTTCCCTTTTGTGCTGGGCCCCATGCTCCTCAGAGTGGCCTACACACAGGTGGAGCTTCTGATACTAGTAGGGCTCCTGTTGCTGCTGCTCATCCTGTTGCTGGTGCAGCTGCTACCGCTAGGGGCAGGGATAGACCTAGATGGCTGGAAGGGGTTGCTGCTTCCACTCCCACCATCCCTGGGACTTCCTGCTGTATTTCCCGCTCTGCATGCCGGACCTTCTGCACCAGCGTACCCTTCCGGAGGCCATAGACCGCTGTCTCACATGCCATGCTGCCCTTGATCCTGGGGTCCAGCATGGTTTCCAGGACATATTCCTACTGGCTCAGGAGCTCATCAAGGCACACACTCAGCCCCCCCTTCAGCTTCCATGCCAGGTCAGGCGCCTCTTCGGAGAGCTTCCTGCCCAAAGGGCCACAATTCAGCTCCCAATAATCTTGTCCAGGCACCTCTTGGACTATGCACCAGCGGGGTCACCTGGCTGAGGGTGGTGCTGGAGCTGCTCACAGTTTTTTCCATGGCCAGGAATGGTCTTGGGATGAAGACCGTGTGAGCTAGAATCTCCCATTTCTCCCTGTTGTACCCTGGAGGTGCCTCGATGTCTCTCTCCAGTTCCACCTGATGCAGGGTGGCTTTCTGCTCAAGAAGTCACTCGAGCATCAGGAAGGTGGAATTCCACCTGGTGGAGACATTCTGGATGAGCGTGTGCACTGGGGACCCTTGCTCGGCCTGCTTCTCCCGGAGAAGCCTGCTGCCCTTCATGCTGCGGTTGAAGAACCCCGTCAGCTTCCTCCCCTGGTCGGCCAGGGAGCTAAGGGTGCCTGGCCAAATCCCCTTCTCCCCCAATCCCAGAGCGTCCTTCACCACGAAATGGAGGGTGTGTGCAGCGCATGGGATGCTTGTGAAGCCCCCGTCACGGACTGCCTTCAGTATATTGGCCACGTTGTCCGTGATCACACATACCTTGTTGAAGGCCGTGCCTGGCATGACCCACTCCCTCACCATGGTGGCCAGGACTGCCTTGAGGTTTCTCAAGGTGTGGGAGTTGTCCATGACTTGTGCCTGAAGCAGGGCCCACCTGTACCTTGCTTCAGGACCCCTCCTGCCACTGCCAAGCGCTGCCTCTGGGTCCTGCCACCAGTGTGGAGTCACTGCCAGGTAGGAGTGCTGGGTGTTTCTGGTGGACCACAGGTCTGTGGTGAAGTGGATCATGCCCCCCCCAGCCCCTGCCAGCTGCTCCCTCACCCGCTCCTTCAAAGCCCTGTAGAGCTGTGGCACCACAGTCCGACTCAGGGTGGAGTGGGAAGGCAGCTTAAAGTTTGGGGCCAGGAACCCAATCAGCTGCTGGAAGCCCTTGTCTTCCACAATTGACAAGGGCTGCCCATCCAGGGCAATCATCTCGGCCAACAGGCGCTTCGCTTTCTCTTGGAAGCTGGTGCCACAGTGCCCTGCCAATGGCCTTGACAGATCGCCCCACCCCAGCTACTCCATGGTGGATCGACGGTGCTGCTGGTGAGGCTCCTGCTGCTGTTCTGACCCCCTAGCAGGAGGAATACTGCTCCTGCTGCAGGACACAGCGGTTGGTGCTGGTTGCCCACTGAAGGAGCCGGACACCTGGCTGCTGCAGTCGGGAACCCGCTTGCATCCACTTCCCCTGACTTCCCGCTGAGCAGCAGAGCACTGTGGCATGACTTTAGATGCCTTGCCATTGCTATTGTCCCCAGGTTGCTGAACACCTGCCCACGCTACACCAGCTTATTGCACACAGTGCACTGCACCTCTCTGGGATCATCTGCCCGCACCTGCTTGAAATGATCCCAGATTGAGGATTTTTTCCCCCCTCCTGACTTCTGACCCGCCCCAGGTGATGCACTGCTGCCAGCACTGCTGGGAGGGGGAGAACTTGGTGGCACTGGTGACAAAGCTCTGGGAGGAGGCTCAATCATCGCCTCAGCTGCAGACTTCTCTGTGGCACTAGTGTCTGCCTCTGACTCACTGTTGTCTGCGATCATGGTGATGTCCCATGAAGAGGAGTACTGGAACCCTGATGTTAGACTGCCCATGCCCGCCATGCTGCTGGCACTCTCCATGTATCCCCCTCTATAGCTGCTAGTGCTGCTGCTGCTACTCCTCTCCCTACTGACATTGCCTGGGGATTGGGCCCTGACTCTAGCAGCCGGGATGGGATCCACCAGGTCTGGACTGCTGGGGATCGCCTCAACAATGGGGGACATTGGTGGCTCTGTAGAAACATCAGAAGCAGCACCAGCACTTTCTCCAGCACCAGCAGAGACAGACTCAGTCTCATGTACTGCAGGTCTTCCAGTGCCCTGCATGACAATGGAGGGGGGCACTGCTAGGAGGCGACACTGAGACAAGTAAGTCTGGGGCCCTAAAGCAAACCTGCTGAGTTTGGGGTGAGGTGATGTGCTTGGGCTGCTGCTGCTGCCTGCTGCCATTCCCCTGGCACAGTCCCTGCCACCTCTGGGATGTGTACCATTGCCTCCCCTATGGGCAGCAGACCAGCCTCTCCTTCCCTTCTCCATTTCTCCCACCAAAAGAATGCACAAATATTTTAAAAAACAATTTTTTAATTTTTTATTTCAATTTCTTAATCTAATAATATATCTATCTATCTCTACACTAAATCTAACTGCTATTAACTATTCTAAAACCTATTGAACTAAATGGAATATCCTAATAATTAACTACAAAGGCCTTGTCCTACAAACACACATTGGGTATTTTCAGATGTTATGAGATCACAATGAACCACGGTTAATACCCACATGGGGCCAAAGCACCCTGAATGTCTGTCAGGCGGCCTCCAGATGTTCACGGTTGATTCCCACATGGGGTCAATTTCAACCACGTTTCCGGGGCTTCCTGCAGGACAATTGCCGCAAGTGTGGTCCAAGAGATTCCTGGCGGGAACCAACAAAAAGTAACGCCAGGCTATGGTCACATCAAGCAGGTGCTGCGGGCACATTGGCCACAGCGCCCACCCATCTCCCCAGAGGGCGGGTGGTGGGGGAGCATAGGGTGTGGGGCCGTGAGGCCGCACGTTGTGCCGCGCGGCCCCGTCCCCTCCCAGATTCCCCACCGGGATCAGCCGGCATGTCTGTTGGACGTGCCGGAGTGATCCCAGCAGGGAATCATTTGGTTGATTGTGGGATGGGGCGAATGCCGCCCCGTCTCGTCTGAAATCACCCATTATCTCGATCTATCTCTATAACTAAGCTAACTAATATGTATATCTATCTAGTAACTATGTATAATAATTATCTATCTATATATACAATATTTCACAGGGGGAAACACAAAGAACACAGGGAGGGGTACAAAAATGAAATGAAAATCAATCTAATAATAATCCTACTCTAAATAAATCCAAAACTTAAAACAGGGGAAGGGAATCAGGGATGGAATAAGAGGGAGAGGGACAGGATTCAATGGAGGGGGGAGGGAGGAAGGAAGATTGAACACAGGGAGGGGTAAAAACAAAAACAACACCTAAATCTATCTAATCTAAGATAAATAAATGATAATATGGAGGTAGTTGGGTTGGATGGGTGAAATAGGAGGATGATTGCAATGGACTGAGGAAAACAGAATTGCTGGGAGAAGGAGCCTTGTGAAATGCCTGCTGTTTAGGAACAGTGTCTAGCACATAAAGTGTTGGGAAGGGGGGAGGCAATCAGTTTTGTTTTTTGCTGCTGGGCAGGCTGACTGCTATTCCAAGTCTCTCCACCCCTGGTGCCTGGAAGTCTGCTCCTCAGCTGACCTCCCCCCTTCCTGTCACGTTTTGCCTTCCAGTCACACGTTTTTCCCACCTGAACTCACCCGAATGCGAACCGAACTGACCGAACTGTTCGGTCATTTCATTGTTCGGATTTGAGTTCAGTTCGGTCTGTTCGTGTTCAGATTCAGGTTCGGGTTCAGTCATCCTAACAGGCTGAGTTTGGGCTGAACTCCGAACTTCAAAAGCGCGTTCGCCCATCCCTACAAGAGAAATGTGTGTGTAAAAACACCCAGTGTCTAAGGGCCTGATCTGATCCCTAAGGTAGAGGTTCCTCACCCCTGATTTAGTTCAACCTCTTCACTGGGGAAGGATTTACCATACCTCAGCCACCAAAATGAAATGGCTATTTTTTCCCCAAGATAAATTGTAGAAAACTGGCTCAAACTATCTTGTTAATAATTTAGAAAACTCAAGGTTTCCTTGAAGTTTCTAATGCTGTTTTCAGTTTCTCTCCAGGTCCTTCACTTTCAAATATATAAACACATCCTTTCCCCACTATAAGGGGAATAGTGACATAACCTTAAATATGACTTTACTACTCAGTCAGCAATAATGATGTTATTTCATGGGCAGACTGCCTAGGAACTAGGAACATCACAGGAAATAAGCTTTAGAAGAAGGCCATACATCAGTGCAAGCTGCAAATATTCTTATGTAAAGCTTTTCTCATCTAACATACAAATCTGGATGTTATTTCAGCTCTCTGACATGTTTTATCCCAATTGCAAGTGCAGGAAAATAAATGAAGAGTGAAATATACACGTGCTCAGGTGAGTAATCCTCATTAATTAGGTGTATAATAACAAAATCCTGTGTGCTTGTTCACTGTGCAAAAAGCCATTAGGATATGATTTTACTTCAAAACATGATTTCCTGTTTTCCAGAGTTTTATGTCCTTTTGTTGTGCTTGCTTTGGCAGCACATATACTAAAATTGGAACAATGTTCTTTTGTTCTCCGGACACTGGTGTTCACTATTCAATAATCTGTATTTAAAATTGTCATTCTGCTCACTCTCCATGAGCATTTATCTGTGTTTTTTAAAAAAAATTATTATTACTTGTATGATTCACCCATGCCAGAGAATTCATCGATCTTTACTTTATTCTTCCTTCTGTTTGGAACTTTGCTTTTGACATTTCTCAGGTACATTTGCTGGATTCTTATGCTCACAAAATGTTCCAGTGGTAAATGAGAGGGATAAGCTTTCAAAATAATCAGTTTTCGCTTTTCAGCCCTTTTCAAACAGGCCGCTGTGGGTGGGGGGATGAGTGTGCGCCCACAGTGGGTGGGGGTGTGCCCATTCCCACAAGCACACACCCATCTCCACTCCCCTCCACTCCTCTCCGTGCACGGAGCAACCGGCATTGGAGCCCATTGCTCCATGCGTGGGTGATGGGTGGAGTGTGGGAGTGCGCGCACACCAGCACCTACCACAGGCGCTGTTCCTTCGAGCGCCCACCCATCCCCCACCCACCACAGGTGGTGTTCGCATGGGCGCCCACTGCGCACACGTGCAGCGGGGTGGGGTGCCTGTGTGAAAACGGCCTTCTATACACAGTGGGTGAGGTGTTCAGCCTTCACTACTGCTCTGGATGCATTATAGGAGAAATCTTTTCTTTCCATTCTTTCTTTGGTACTTAACAAAAGTCCATGAGATGGACAGGGGCCGAGAGGGTTTTATTGGGTAGATCTGGGGAGCATGGTCAGTGGAAAACTGAGTGCAGGGGAGTGCCAGGGGCAGGAGAGTCACTTTGCCATTCTCCTTTCTGATGTGACCATGCCTCTTACCAAGCATTATGACATCATGGTGCTCCAAAGGGGAGGTGGTTGCATTGGAAAGGGATGGGGTCAAAGGGCCTTTTCACACGAGACGCCTCCACCCATCTCCATGCAGTTTTGCTGTGTGGAGATGGGTGGAGGTCAGCCGTGGGAATGCCCCAGTGGATGGGTGGAGGTGCATGTGCGCGCCTGAGCCCCAGTCATCTCCACCCATCACCTATGCACAGAGGCATTGGGGAAAATGGAGGTATCTCTGTGCGTGGAGATGGGTGTAGGTGGGTGGAGATGTGTGTATGCCTTGGGAACGGCCTTACTCCCTTCTCCCCCACTGTGCTTCACTGCCCCCATGCACCCCCAGGGCCCCCACTCTGTTTGAATAGGCCCAAAGAGAGTCCTGCCCCGCTTTCAAATCAGTTCTTTATTATTGTTGAAGCCAAAAAGGCAATAGCAAATTAATACAAAAATTAACAACATCAATAACATCCCCTGTCTGTCTGTCTGTCTGTCTGTCTAGAGGTGTGCAATTCATATTGTTTTAATTAGTTATGAAAATGAATGGAGCCCCATTATTTTTTGTGACTAATGTTATGAAAACATGAATAAGCAAATGATTTTCACTTTTCCAAAAAATAAAAGTAAAAAAGATAATTGTGCATGCACAAATGGGCACCAGGGAGAACAGTCTAGTGGCCATTTTGCACATGCAAAACAATGTTTTTATTATTTTTATTTTTTTTTATTTTATTTTTTTGTTTTATTGGTTAACTTCTTGATAAAACATTTACAAACGTATTGACCATTCCATACAGCATACAGTCAAACAGCACGTTACATCCACATGCCAATATTAACCAAAACAAGATCTTGTCCTTCATATTGAGTGTGTGCATAACATTCTCTCGTGGCAGTATTAACAGTACAGCTGTCGTATAGAGCATATTTGTGTCCATCCGGTGAGCACCAGAATTGGAAATCGAAAAGGCTTTGTAAGTACTCTTGACTCATCTTTTTTCCATCCAGTTCTTGCATGATAGGCAGCCATATCTCTTTAAAGTTTTAGAAGTTGTGTAGGCCTGCATGGAGTTTCTCCATAGTAAACATTAATCTGAGTCTCTTAGCCCATTCTTTATAAGAAAGTTCCATTTCAGACTTCCAATGTCTTGCTATTATGGATCGTGCAGCCAGAAAAAGCATCTTACAGGATTTTTGATGTATTTGCACATCATTTACCTCTGGGAATAACCCCAGCAGGGCCACTTCTGGCTTAAAGGGTAGAGGTGGGACCTCGGGCCCGTTACCGGCTACCGGATTTACCAGTTACCGGTTCTCTAAAAACCGGAT
>QEPC01011675.1:1264988-1292788 GCA_003113815.1 Sphenodon punctatus
AATGGGATGGCAACTGGAGAGTGGAGACCCTTGATAGCCTGGCACATGTTTGGGTGGGGGATTGCTCATGCCTGACTGCTGGAAGAGTCCCCCACACTACAGTACCCTCTCTGTGGCAGACATCCGCTGCCACCCGCTGTTGGCCACTGTTTGTTCCTGATTGATGCCCACCACCCACGCACCCACTCGCACGCCAGTGAGCTGAGCTTGCTCTAACTGATACAGCATTTCTTGTCTTAAAAGTAAAAAAAAAAGGTTTACAAACCTGGCAGGAATGTCAGTAGAGCCTACCTCTTCCTCCTCGTCTGAAGAGGAAGCCAGTGCCACCGGTGCCACAGGAGGTTAGCAGGGGCAGCGTCCTCCACCTGTTCCTCCTCCTCCTCCTCCTCCTCCTCCACCAGCAAATGTGTCCCCAGCCGGAGGATGCGAGCAGTCTTCTTCATTTTTTTTTTCCAAAAAAACCACTCAGCACACACCAACGGTCACCCACAACACACACCAACCAGCCAAACACCCAGCACAGCCAAACCCAACACAATCACAGCAAAAACACACGCACATGAATTTCTGGTTTCCGGCGCGATTTCCAGCTTCCCGTGCGTTCACGATATTTTTGGGCTGAACGCCGTACGCCGCACACCGAACGCCAAACGTGATCTCGGCGATCCACCCGAATGGCCGAACCCAAACACACAAACCGAACGTGGTTGAACCGAACAGCCGAACGCAAACTCGGCGATCCACTCAAATGGCCGAACCCGAACACATGAACCAAACGGCCGAACCCAAACCGCAATCTGTTCGCCCATCCCTATCTTTGATTGCCTCCCTTACCTCCTGTTCTGTTATGGGCCTGTCTAAGAAGGCCCCTTGTGCATCATTTATACAAGGCAACGGTACACCTTCTTAAAAAGCTGCAATTTTAGAGTCCTCTGGCTTACGGGAGCTATAGATTCCTTTAAAAAATCCCAGAAAGGCTTCTTGTATGTGTTTCAAGTCACTACCCCTCTCCCCTTCTTTATTTTGAATCGTGGCTATGTATAGGCTTTCCTCTGTTTTGCCTTTAACAGGTTAGCCAAAGTCCTACCTGTTTTATTATTACTATCAAAGAAATGAAACCTAATCTACTGCAATTGCCATTTCCTTTTCCCTAATTCTAGCACATTTATAATTTCTCTATTTCTAAATATTTCTTGTTGGAGGTATTTTGAGGAGTTCTCTCTGTTTAACACCTCTAGTTTCTGCAATGTGGCATACCTCTCCTTAGTCTGTTGTCTCTTGTGCTTTAATACGTTTGCCTGAAGTGCTATCATTCTCCCCCTAATTACCACTTTTGCCGCTTCCCATAAGGTAGCTGGGGAAGCCACCGACTGTTGATTGAAATCAAAATATTCCTTTAAATCTGCCTAAATTTGTTTCTTATTCTTTTCATCATTCAACAGAATTATTTTTAGTTGCCATGTCCCCCGATCTCCCTCTTTACACTCCAATACTTTAAAAGAAGTGATGACAGCATTGTGATCTGACAAAACCACTGGAAGAATATAACACTTCTGACATCTGTAAAGTTCAGTTTTAGATGACAATACATAACCTATTCGGGAGTAGCTATTATGGACATTTGAGTAGAAAGTATAGTTCCACATATTTCCATTTACATGTCTCTATACATCTGACAAACCATATGTCTCAAACAGTTGTACTATCTTTTTTTGTTCTTTTCTTGCCTCTCCTTTCCTGGAGTAATCCAACTCAGACAGGGTGGTATTGAAACCTCCCTGTATCAATGTCCAGCCTTTTGCCTTTTCTGCTATAAGGGGGATATATTTTTTATAGAAAGCTATCTTTCCCTCGTTTGGGGCATATTAATTTGCCAGGGTCATCTGTTGTTCCCCCATGTATCCTATGACGCAAAGGAATCTCCCCTCTTTATCTGCTATGATTTTATCTGCATTGAAGGTGACATTTTTGCGGAATACAATGATCACCCCTGCTTTTTTTTTATGAACATGCAGAGAACATAGCTCCAATATTGGAGTTAGCAAATCTATCTGCATCCTTCTTTAATAGGTGAGTCTCCTGAAAAAAGAAGACTTCTACTCTCTGATCTTCAATCAGATTTCTTACCTTCCTCCTCTTCTGAGGGGAGTTTAATCCCCTGACATTTAACATAATAGATTTAAATCCTGCCATCGGTATATTTGTATAAGTTCTTTTGATATCTTGTTTCTTTGTACAGCTGCACAGAGCTCTCAGCTTATCATTGGAAAGTAGGCATCTGTCTTACTTTTAAATACTTGTTTCACCTTCTGTTTCTCTACCTGTATCTCACTGTCACCCTTTGATGTTAGCATATACTTGTGCCTGTTGCAAACAATCCTATACACACACCTCTACTTAAGTTTCTAAACCTCCTCACCCTCATTTCCACCCACCCCCTCATTGCCCCCCTACCATACCTTTTACCTTTTTCTGTTTTTGCATCAGATATCACTGTTCTTTTCTCTTCACACCCCTGTGAGGATCTGTTGGGACTCAGAGGCTCCTTGGTGGTGTATGTGCCTCTGAACCAAGGTACCCTTCCTCCCTCCCCCTTTCTTCTTTGACTTTTTAGATCCAAATTTAACACTGCAAACTGTTTTCAGATTCTTCAGACGTCTGTAAAACTTCTTAAAACCTACATGCCACCATAACTTTTAACCTGAACGCTTTTTGCATTCCCCTCCTTTCAGGAGGCTGTGTGGTGGCTTTAGTACACCCCCTTCCATCTTCTTACTCTACTTGGTGCTGCTGCTCATGGCTCAGCCTATATTGCTTTCAGACCCAGGATTGGAGGCCAGCGGTTGTGCCAACAGGAAAGATTCCAAATCTTCTGGATCCTCAAAAAAGCTCTCTCTTCCATTCACTGTAATCAGCATTGAAGTCGCCTCTCCCTCTGTTTCCAGGTTCTCCGGTGCCATCTTGCTGCAGGTGATTCCTCTTCTGATGTCTCTGGGCCCTGCGATTTCTTCCCTCTGGCAGAAGCGCTCGACACCGTTCTCCTGCAATATTTTCTGTTTGTTTTTGTTCTTGCCTTCCATGTCTCTGTGGGAACGGGATTTTTCTTTTCAAAAAGTTTTTATTTCAGTTTGTTGAGAAGACGGAGGAGCATAATGCAGGCTTGTCCCAATTACTCAGTTTGGCGCATGCTCCGATCCCCCCTATTTTAATTTTTTTAATTATTTTTTTAAAATAAATAAATAAATTCTTGTATCTTCAGAAAGAAAAAATAGCCCCCTATTTACTTGTTCCACATGACACATGATTTTCTAAGTACCTATCATTCATATCCCCTTCTGCCATCTCTTTTCTAAGCTTAACAGTCCTAAGTAAGTGACTCTCTCCTCACATGGAAGTAATTCTGTCCTCTTAGTTATCCTTGTTGCTTTTCTTTGCACCTTTTCCAGTTCTTTGTCCTTTTTGAAGTGGGAGAGACCAGAACAGCAGACAGTATTCAAGGTGTGCACACACCATGAATTTATTTAGTGGCATCATGACCTTTTTTCATTTTACACTATTCTCAATCATTGCCTGAATTCACAAGATATTCTAAGTAGACAGGCTAAGTTGGTTCTCCCCACCTTGCAACTCCAACACACACACCTTTCAGGCTAATCCACAGGCAGCTGTCACTAGCTGCTCTGGGTTCAGATAGTACAACGAGTGAGACTGAATCGAGGGCATATTAGCAGCCGTCACTCCTACCCATGTTGGGTCATTGCTCTGGCTTCTGACCATGTCCAGAGAGTATGAAGCCAAAATGTAGAGCATGCTGCAAAATCCCATTAGGCCTAGCCACACTGTACCATGTGCTCCTGTTTTATACAAAACAGTCCACTGTTACCTTCAGGTGACTCATGGGTGAAACAGGTCAGAACAGGCTCAAAGCAACACAATGGAGAGATCCTTGGTTCTCCGAGGAGCTGCGGATGCTGAAGCAGGCCAGGCGATGGTTGGAGCGACAGTGGCGTTGTTCTCGGGCTGAAGCTGACAGATTGTGGCATAGAGTGAATTTATGAGCCTATACCATGGCTATGCAGGCAGCAAAGAGGGAATTCTTTGCTACCCTCATAGAGCATCCGCTAAATCCCGTTAGGCGGAGCTGTTCCGTGTTGTATGGGGGCTGGTCAGTCCGGCCTCCCTCAACCCTGGAGTTGAGTCATCATCTGCCCGCTGTAACATTTTTGTGGATTATTTTGTGGATAAAATTACTCGTATTCACCAAGACCTTGATGCCGCACTTAATACAGTGGAGGAGGTAGAGGTGGTAGAAGCCCCACCACGTCCAATTTTGTGAGATCAGTTTCAGTCGGTGACACCCGCTGATGTGGTGGTGGGGTTGAGGGCTGTTCATGCCACCTCTTGTGAACTAGAACCGCGCCCATCCTGACCTGCCAGGAGACAATGGGACCATTGCTAGCTGGGGTGTTCAATGCCTCTCTGCGGAAGGGCAGAGTGCTGGCCTGCCTCAAGGAGATGGTGGTGCAGCCTCTGCTCAAGAAGCCATCGCTTGATGTTGACTCCACTGCCAGCTATTGGCCTGTCTCTAACCTTCCCTTTTTAGGGAAGGTTATTGAACAGGTAGTGGCTCAGCAGCTCCAAGGGCATCTCGACCGCACTGGTTATCTGGACCCCTCGCAGTCTGGCTTTCATCTGGGGCATGGCACTGAGACAGAATTGGTGGCTTTGGTCGATGATCTGTGCCATGAAAAGGATTAGGGTCAGTTGACCCTATTGGTCCTATTAGATCTGTTGGCTGCATTTGATACCGTTGACCATGAGATGTTGATGACGCACCTGCAGGGCAGTGCAGGGGTGTGCGGGATTGTTCTTTAATGGTTCAGCTCATTCCTGATTGGGAGAACTGAGCAAGTGCTACTCTGTGATTATTTTTCATCTCACCGAGACCTCTCGTGTGGGGTCCCACATGGTTCAGTTCTGTCCCCTCTCCTGTTCAGCCTGTACATGCAGCTGCTTGGTGAGGTGATCAGGGGGTATGGGGTAGGTGTCATCAGTATGCGGATGACACCCAACTGTACCTCTCCTTTTCAGTTGACCCAGGTCTGGCTGTCTCGGTGCTTACCCGATGTTTGGCAGCTGTGGGGGACTGGATGAGGGCTAATCGACTGTGACTGAATCCTGACAAGATGGAAGTGATGTTAGTGGGTAAGGCGATGGAGATGGCGACCCCCTTGGTTGAGGGGGTCTGCCCTCCATTGACTTCCCAGGTGCTGAACTTGGGGGTACTCTTTGATGCACAGCTCCTCCTGGATCTCCAGGTGGAGGGTGTGGTGAGGAGTGCCTTCCACCAGTTAGATCTGGTATGGCAGCTTCGGCCACTGGGTTCAGTTCTGGACCTGGCCATGATCATCCATGCCTTTATCACCTCTCGGTTAGATTACTATAACGAGCTCTATGTGGGTCTACCTATGGTGATGGTTTGGAAGTTGCAGCTGGTGCAGAATGCGGTGGTCTGGCTTCTGGTGGGGCTGGGTTGCCGAGAGCACATAACACCAGTACTCCGATCTCTGCACTGGCTGCCAATATTCTTCCAGGCCCAATTCAAAGTGTTGGTTTTGACCTATAAAGCCCTACATGGTCTGGGCCCTGCCTATCCTGTCTCTTATACACATCTAGATGTGTATAAGAGACAGGTCTGGGCCCTGACTATCTGTGAGACCGCCTCACTCCACGGGTTCTGGACTGGCCCCAGCAGTCATCTGGGGGTGCCCTGTTGGAGGCCCCCTGGGTCTCCTGGGGGAGCCATGCAGGACCGGACATTCTCGGTGGTCGCACCCTACCTTTGGAATTCCCTCCTGGTGGGGACCCGTCTGGCCCCAGACCTGCCAAGTTTCCATAGGAATTGTAAGACCTAGCTGTTCCGTCAGGCATTTGGTGAGGGAGAAGGGTGAGGGTGGATGGGGTGGTGAGTGTTTTAAGTTTTTTTCTCCCCATTCCTATTTTTTTATTGTTTTATTGCTTGTTTCTTCTATTTAATGTTTTATATATTTTTAAATTGTATTTTAGTGATTGACTTTGTTAGCCACTCTGGGCTGCCTGTGGCAGGAGGGGTGGGGTATACATATTTTTAATAAATAAATAAATGGGGGTGGACTGCCCACCCTGAATAAAAAGCATAGTTGGTTAGCAATGTAGGGTGTTTTTATATGCACAGACTGTCTCAGTGCTGGTTGCGCCAGACTACTTCACCCCCCAGCTGGCCAGTCTGTCTAAAAGGTGCCCTGCCAGATATGCAGATGGAAGAGGCTCTGCCTGCCCCAGAGCAAGCTGCTAGTGTTGATTCCCGGATCACCACCAGTGGAGTGGGCCTGCCAAGCCTGGGACACCTGCCTGAATTGGAGCACTGGTCTGTCTAATGTGTGATTCATTTTCTTTTTATTTAATGACTAAAATGACAATGGCACATTTGTTTTAGTGATTAAAATACAACATCAATAGGCCATGGTTACAAAAACAGATTAATATGAAGGGGGAAAGCGTCCATTTTCATTACCCAAATAAAAAAATCTTGGGATAAGCACTGCTATCAAAGCACAAAAATGGTGACACCCAGGCAGACAGGAGTTGCATTCCTGGGATCAAGATGAAAACTAAAAGAGGTAGGAGGAGTGAATGCATTGGTGAGACCTGATTCTTTAGCATGCTAAAAGAGACTGTTACTGCTTCCATCTGAGTGTCTTTGAAAATAAAATTTAGAGCCAAAGTCAATGCACCTATTTGAGAATGTTGACTCTAGAATAGGCTGAGTTGTAACCTGAACCATCAATCCTCCACATACAAATATACATGTAGATAGAACCTCTCAGACAGACATACTTACAGCATCCCAATTCAGTCCCCAATCTAGTCAATGGGTTATGTAACAAGACTGCTAGTTTTTGGAACCATCAATATTCATAACATGAAATGTCGGAGGACTGGGCTATCATCACTCATAATATCTTAGTTTTCTATGAAGTGACTTTAAAAGGATTTCCTGAATGTTAACTATGCCATCACCTCTGAGCCTAGACTATTGTACTCAGCTCTAATTAATGCAATATTGTAATTTTATTATTATAGGATATCAAAAGAATCTTTGAGAAAATTACAGTTTATGTGGAAATGAAGTAATAAAATTGCATTTAATAGTTTAAGACAAATATACATCTAACTCTTTGCCATGCAAGAATGTCTGATTAAAATATAACAAAATACATAAAAGTGGTTTTCAAAATGTCTTTGATTAACCATCTGAAATAGTCAATTTTAGTTACAGGATCATACCTACATAAACTTCTCAGACAGGTCTAGTAATAGCCCTTTAAATCAAATGGGGGGGGACCCTCACTAGTTGAACCCAGGATGCTCTAGTAATTATGCTGTGTTACACATGGTTTTCTGGAGAGTAGGGGGAGAAGTGCGGAAGACAACCCACTTCTGTATATTTGAGCAGCACTTACTTGCATTTCAGATGCTTGTAAAATTATTTTAAGAGGAGTGATTGAAGCACATCTCAAATGCAAGAACATCTGTTTTGTCCTTTTTGCATTTATTTTCCTGGGTTTATGTCAGGCAGGAGACTTCACAATAGTCTTGGTTTGTTGGTGGTTCAGAGGATGCGAACTGAGAGCTAACCCATGCCTGCTTATGATGCAAATCCCCTGATAACCAAGTTTCATTTCTCTTTAATAAGCTGAAGCTGTTTTCAGCTTCACTGACTGACTAAGTGTAGTTGACTTTGCCAATGCCACTATTAGGTTAATATCTTTGGGTACAGAAGAGACAGCTGGTTCTTCCCAACCCATGAGCCTCCTGTGAAACAGGACTCAATGAACAGGACATCTCAATTTGCAAAGGAATGTTAAAAAAATATGACACTCACTGATTTCAGATGTGCCGGTCTCCCTTGTTGCGACGATCTGGGATCCGTTTTGGCTCCTGGACAGGAATCAGGCCGGCCGTCCTTTAGAAGTGCCAGCCTGATTCCGCTTGGGGGTTGGGGAGGGGACGGGGCTGTGCAGCTGCACAGTCTTGCCCCCCATGCTCCCCCAGCCGGCCGCCCTCCTGGAGATGGGCGGGCGCAATGGCCAATCCGGTCGCTGTGCCCGATCCTGGATCGTGGCTGGGATCACGCTCCAGATGCAGCAGGGGTAACAGATGTTACTCTCCACCATTTACGGACCATGGTCCAGCTAACCACCATTCTGGAGCTGAGGCCGGCCTCCCCTCTGGAATGGTGGTTATTCAGATTCCCCCCCAGAGGTTCACTGGGGTAAAAAAAGAAAGACAAACCTTAGTGACTGAGAGAGACAGTTACATGCAGAATCTTGAAGACAGTTCTACCATGGGAAAGTAAAGAATAGCCATGCTTTAAAGAAATACCTCATTAAGATGGAATGTCTTTAGTTAAAACGCTACTAAACCCACCACACATGGATCATCTATAGAAAATTCCCAAATATCACAAAATGTGTAAACGTTTGAGCCCCTCCATCTGTCACCAAAACTGTATGATTCCACTAAAGAAATATATTGGGAATTGCCTTGAAGACCCTTTCACACAGACACTCTGGGTATTTTCAGACGTTACAAGATCACAGTGAACCACGGTGAATACCCACCTGTGGTCACTGTGACTCACACGTCTGTTTGGCGGCCGCCAGATGTTCGCCATGCTCAATCCCCACCTGGGGTCACTTTCAACCATGCTTCCCGGGCTAGCCACACAAATTCCCTGGTATGCGCGGTGAAAGCGATCCCCAGCGGGGATCAAAGAAAAGTAATGTCTGGTCGGTCGCAACGGCCCGGAATTACCGGCAGGATTCCGGGCCATGGCGAAGTCGGCCAGATGCTGCGGCGGCATTGGCCCCGCCGCCCGCCCGTCTCCCCAGAGTGCGGGCGGTGGGGAGCGTGCAGGGGGCGGGGCCGTGCAGCCCCATGTTGCACCGCACGCCCCCTGTCTCTTATACACATCTAGATGTGTATAAGAGACAGGGGCGGGGCCGTGCGGCCCCATGTTGCACCGCACGGCCCCGCCCCCTCCCCGATTCCCCAGTGGGATCCCCCAGGCACGTCTATTAGGGCATGACGGAGTCATCCCGGCAGGGGATCAATTATTGATTTCGTGACGGGGCCAACCGGCCCCACCACGTCTGAAAACACCCTCTATCACTGATGAAATGGGTGTTACAATTTATTATACATGTTTCAGGGCACCCATAGAGCACACCTGCAGCCCTGCAACATGTATAATAAAATGTATCACGCATTTTATCAGTGTTAGAGTGTCTATGTGAAAAGGTCCTAATACTGAACTGCTGGGTCTGTCACTCCAGTCATATACTTTGATTAGGGGTGTAGCGAGTACTTCAATTAGTACTCATGGGAACTCACATTTTCAGGCACCCCATCAAGTTATAAGGACGCCTATCAGAGGGCCAGATGCCTGGGGCAGGATCCATCCTGGAAGTGGAATTTCCTCAATTATCTAGGACTTTCTGAGATGCCGATTCCAGCTCCTGCCCACACCTGCATGCTCCCTGGTCTGACTCACCCATGCAACTGCACCAGTGAGTCAGTAGGGATGGGCAAATGTGGTTCAGAAGTTCAGACCGAACTTGGTCTGTTCGGTCGACCGAACCGAACTTCCAAACCGAACTTGCATTTCAACCCAAACTGAACTGAAGTTCCAAACTCCATTCTGTTCGCCCATCCCTATGAGTCAGTATGAAAATTTTTTAAAAAATAAAAACATCTCTGTGCACCTGTAAAATGGCCACTGAGACCATTCTGTACACGAGCAGTGTTTTATAATTATTATTTTTTATTAAAACAAAAAGGAATGAAAAAAAACCAATACTTGTTTGCTTATCCATTATAATATTTTGATTACAAAAATGAATGGGGCTCCATTTGTTTTAGTAATTAAAAAAAAAAAAATGCACCGCACACCCCTACTTGCTATGATCATTGACTGTAAGTTGAAACCTTCCCCATCCCCTCTGGTGGTGACAGCAATTTATCAATGCTCTGTTTATCAACCTCTGTTGAAGGTGATGGGCACAGGAAGGGGGTTGCTTCTGCAGGAGACAAATAGAGGTTACTGGGACCAGCAGGAAAATGTTGGCACTAAGTGGGTTCTTGCAAGAGGGAGCTTTGTGTGCCCTTTATGAGATGAAGCCTTCACTCCAAGGCTGTCTTGGATAAGGGGCTGGGTTCAGTTGGAGCAAACACTCACCCAAATTCCCTCTTAAACTGGCACTGTGGGCACAGCTGATTGCCATTTTATTATAGAACCGGGCAGGACATTTTCCTCCCAGTTCTGATTGGATTATTATAGCAGTGGGTTTTTACTTTTTCTCTCTTCCTTGAAATGCCTTCACCTTCTAGTTCTTACAGAATAAGCCACCAAGGGCATGTTTAAGCTCTGGACTTGTGTAAATAATGAGGTGGTTGTTATGTTGCAACTCTACATAGGAGTCCAGTGCATTGTGCAAAAAAAAAGAGAAAAGGAACCAGAATGGAAAGGGCATTTACTCTTGAGGCATCTCCTTATGAGTTGAGATGAACCTGCATGGCAGCTGACATGCAAGTGCTGGACTCTTGTAGTGGTGCTGCCCAGAACTACAGAACCAACTTACCATGGATAAAGGATGTACACATAACCTCGCTGGCCTTGAGCATGGGGATTCCCTTAGGCTACAAACTAGAACAGAAACGAGTATCTACTACTATCTGGTATCCAGCTGAATTTTGTGATACTGACTGATATCCAATATCTGGTTGGATACGAAATGGTATCAGGTTAGTATCTCTGGCAGTTATCTGGTTAATCACATTACTGTTTACTGCATTACCGTTTACCTATTACTGTTTAATTACCTTTTGCCTATATATACCATTTCCCTCCCTACGTCCTCCAGACATGATTCAGCAATGCACTAAACAGTGAATGGTAATTTGGTAGATAGTAGTTTTGAAAACAGTAATATCCAGTATTTTAGTTTGGTGATTGTACAGGACAGGTGTCTGTTCACCATAGACTAACAAATCTTATCTGAACATCGCCCTGTTTGCCCTTCAGTTCTTGGTGCTGTTTGTTCTGCTTCCAAGATGGTAAAGCCCTCACCCCATGATTGTTCTTCAGAGTGTCAACATTTTGCGCAAAAAGTCATTAATCATTCTGTTCTTTCTTACTCCCTCCTATTGCTTGTTCCCTTCTTTGTTTTTTGTAAAGTAGATTACAATCTCTATATGCAAAGGTCCATTTAATCTACTATGTTTATGCACACACAACCAGTTCCCAATCAGAGTCTGTGGGTCAGAAGAAACATAGGGGATATTAACTGAGACAGAAGGAATATGTTGAAATTGTGGAACAAAACAAACCTCCTTGTGGTAATATATCCTGTTGCCCACCTTTAACTCGGTATAGGCCTCTTTCACACATTACTTGGAAGGAGGGGAAAGCTCTGTGGTGGCAACTGTAGCTCTATTCTCAGAGGAATTAGAGCACATAGGAATGCACTATTCCACTTTTATCCCACAAGAACACTCGAGTATGATGGGGTCCCCCCACTGTAGCTTTTAAAATTATGGGTGGTCTCGCAGGATAAAGGCAGAATAGTGCATCCTTATGTGTGCAAATTCCCATGAGAACTGAGCTGCGATTGCCACCACGTATGTTTCCCCACCTCCCAGGTAATGTGTGAAAATGGCCATAGACAAGTTGTATGGACAGGACATACTCTCAAGTATAAATATATCTAATTTTTCATGGGCACCCCACCCCACCTGCACGGCATGGCATTTGCACAGGCACACACACCCCCTCCCGCACATGTGTGAAGGGGGGGGAGGAAGGGGGAATCCATGTGAAAAAGGTCAAAGAGAAGTGCTTGTAGACAGTAGAATAAAACTAGAAAAGTCCTTACACTAACTGTCATTAGGGCACATTAAATGATCATAGATGTTCCCTCATAGATGTTATGCAATAATAATAATAATAATAATAATAATAATAAATAATTAATAATTAATTAATTAATAAGTCTTCAATCATAGCATTTCAGTAAATAATTGAGAAAATCTGTGTTGATGAATTTAGCCCTTTTCACATGGGCTGTGGTGGGTGGGGGGATGGGTGTGTACTGACGGCAGGTGGAGGTGAGTGTGCAGCCATTTTCACAGGCACACACCCATCTTCACCCATCTCCACAAATGGAGCAACTGGCATTGGCACCCGTTGCTCCATGCATTGATGATGGATGGAGTTGGGTGGAGCGCGGGAGAGCACACGCAACCACACCCACCCTCCGCCGTGTTCTCACAGATGCTCACCGTTCATCCCCCCCCACACACACCCATGTGTGCGGGGGAGCTCCCATGTGAAAATGGCCGCCTTAGTTTCTACACATGTGAACACCCCTTTTTAGATACAAATTTGAATGTTTTATTACCTTTCCAGAAGGCATGAACTCCCCCTGGCCTCAACATATATTTATATCTGGATACAGTCAAATGCACTTGTCATGTACAAAAGTTTTGGCAACGTCATAAAATACACTCATACTCTGATCTGCCGCAAAATTTATTAAACCTCAGATCCAATTATGTAAAGAAGATGAAGGCTGTCCTTTGGACCTCCTGCAATATATAAAAACCTAGAAAGATTCCTGAACTGAGTTCAAGTACAAGTTAAGGCATTAGTCCAACCAGCAAAAAAAGTTGTGTGAATGAATAACGCCCAGATATTGCTGCAGTGCTACAAAGAAATGGACTATGAAGGTCGACACTAGGCCTTACGATTACCAAGCCTAGCTCTGGAAAAGAAGGATCAGAGCTTTCATTCTTTAACCATATGAGTCCTACGGATGGAACTGGTGATTGGTAGTTACTATGCTTGAAGATGAGGATAAGATAGTGTTGCCAGGTATCTTATTTTATGGGTGAATCGCTAGTTTTAAAACCCTGCACTAGCAGGAGTGAGGAACCTCAGGTCCAGCGATAGTTTCTATTTGGCCCTTTTCCAGTTCCTGGGAGGGGGGAGGGGTGTCCATGTGCACTGCTGCACACTTCTGGTGAGTAGGGAGAGGGGGCTTCAGATGGCGGGGGATGGGTGTGTGGTTAATGCGCACCTGCACTCATGCACTTCCCATTTATACTCCCTCATGGAGCAATGAGGAAAACATGGGTTTCTCCATGTGGGGGAAGGGTGGGCAATAGCACAATCCCAAGTGAGATCCATGTTGGATCCACGTGACGCAATGCATTCCCTATGGAGATGCATGCAGTTTGCCCACACGTGCACATGCATGTGATGCACATGAGACATGGAATTGACCCCAGTGTGTGTGCGTCGTGGGGATCATGCCTCCTCCCACGCTGCATTCAGATGAGTGCCTGGATCTGTGTTGGGACGGGTGAACCTGGGTGGGCATGAGCCATCTGAAAATGGCCTTAGTTTGGGGACTTGACAAAGAAAGCTGCAAAAAGTAGTATTTGGGGAAAGAGAAATAGTCATTTGTGGATCCCCTGTAGTGTTTGATTATGGGGAGAAACTGCAGGCTGAAGACAAGGGTAGTGTGCTGCAGGATATTTGGGATTCCAGTGACAGGGAAGGTCCAAGAATAGTGCAGACTGTAGAACCTCACAGGGCCCCCTGTATTGTGGAGCCTCCAGAAAGACCAAAGAATAAACGTGAAATGGCAGCATGAGTGTGAGAAGCACTAGTGTAAAATACAGGCTGACAGAGTCTCACGTGCATGGAGCCCGAGCCTGTGGAGGACCTGCAGCAATTCAGATGGATCATGGGGGCCCCCAACACATGTAGCCCATGAGTAAACTAACAATAACAACATATCTGACATATGGGCCTGTATTACAGGAAGTCCCCACCTCTAAAAGGGATGTTTTCTTCAAATTCATATAAAAAATTAATACAATTTTTTTTCTTTTTTCCAGTGGGAAAGTCAATGTGTGTGTCAATCAACTTTAAAGTTAGAAGGGGACCCACACAACAGGGTGCTACCCATGCTAGAATCAGTGCACGTGCATGTTGCCTGTACCTGCAAAGGTTAAAGAACTGATCTGACAGACACCCCCCTCTTGCATGGATATGCTTGCTTTCACAGCTGCTCACCAGGCTCCTCCCCCAGATTGCTTCCAGATGTGTATCTCTCCCTACATTTCACTCTCACTCACATTGCACTGTGGAAACATTTTGCGGGGCAACTTGAGTAGGAAAAAAGGTCTCATTTGAGCCCACCGTTTCCACTAGGCTGTGACTCACTACGGTTAACAAATGTGACACTGCATGTTTCGGCCTGCTCTGACCCACCTGTGCCAGCACCGAACCCAAACATTTGTTCTGGACAAATGAGATGTGGGCCCAGTTCAGACCTCGGGGAGGTAGGCGACTGGGCAAGAAACATGGGCCCGGAAGGAAGCGGGCCTACAGTCTGGGCCCAAGAGCTGCTCAAGCAGGCCAGAGAGGGACGAACCAGGTGGGTTCATTTGTTTTTGTGCCACCCCAACCGTGCGTGCGGGGTTGCCATGATGGCTGACCTTTATGGCAAGGGTGGGGCACCAGCTGCAGCATGGGGGCAGAACCAATGGGTCATATGTTGCTCCCTTCCCCGGCCAGGTCAGGCATGGGGAACGTGTATTCCATTCCCCAACCTGACCTGACTGTGGGCCATCCCCCTTTGGTACATGAATCTTCTGAGGCAGCGGCATGTTTGCTTTTATCCTATGTGACAACTGCCTGGCCTCCTAGCCCCGAGCACATTCATCACACACAAGCAATGATGCTTTGATGCAAACACTTTACATTTTCTTGCTGTGCCTTGCCAAAGAAAGCTGTTGTTAGTGAACTATTAAGCAGTGTGGGAAGCACGGTGTGTGGTCTTCTGCCACAGTCCGGAACCTTTACCCTCCCCGCCCCCTCCCAAACAATCTTCAGGCTCACAATGGCCACACTGTCTATAGTTCACTCATCAGGGGTTACAACAGTGTTTTCAGTGCACAAATGCAGTCTTATTGGGCCAAGTCCCAGCTGCTGTAAGATGATCATTCACTCCTCAAGGTTGCGGCCGTATCCTTAGGCTTGACTCAGACAGCTGGAAGGGAAGTAGGACTTGAATCCCTGAGTACAAGCTATACATACATTCAGAATACTCCAGATTTTGCAGAGTGCTGCACTCTCTTCTGCCAAATCCCACATGCCAATTGCTGCCATTCATCTGCCGACCATTGCCTACCCCACCATTCACTGGTGGTCCCCAGTCTCTAAACTTCAGTACTTTCACATGCTTCATGTATTCGGATTCATCCCACTGGTGTCCCTTCAAGGTAATGAAACTGGTGAACCCTGGGTCTCAACTCCCAATGTCTTGTGACAGTTCTTCATAGAACAAATGTTCCTATAGATTACCTAGTCAATAGACAAGTACAAAGCCAAAATCTAAATACATGCTGACACAAGATTAACAGGTATAAATATTGTATTGTGACATTTAAAAACATACTAAAGATAAAAATGTGACTATATAGTATAACAAGAAGAAAAATCCTGAGAGAGACTTCTATCTATAACCCAACGTTTCGCTATAGAAATATAGCTTCTTCAGGGGTCCTTGTTTAGTTCTTATGTTGCAAGAGGTGCAGAATGCACCCCAAAAAGGATAGCCCCCCCCCCCATGGTCGGAAAGGACATGAGGGACATGAGTCATCAGACATCGGAAAAGCCTGAGCGAAACCATGGTTGAGCAACAAGGTAGCCTAAGGGAAATGTTCTTTCATGCAAAAACCAGCCCGCCCTTGGTAAAGGTGATGGAGGAGACTCTGAGTAAATATTGGGGCAGTTAAAATAAGGCCTCCTTCCTGTTTAAAGAAATCACTGGTAAATGGAATCTAGATTAGCGACTCCAAAGGCATGGACAATTAGAAGCACCCAATGTTTTCCCCACACAAGTTAGCACCCCGACACCTGATCAGTGGGAATTGCCTGCCAGCACCAGACTCGCCTCATGATTCTCTTTCGTCTCCAGACTGATTAGAAATCGCCCCCTGTTTATGCCCTAATGTGTCCTTTGTCTCCGCAGCCCCAGTTTTTTTACCCTTTGTGTCTTCCCTTTTGTGTAACTAGACACACTGGCACCTCTTTCCCATCGCACCTATTGGCATTCTTGGCCCCTCTGCCCCTGTGGACATGTTCCTTTTCTCAGACCTAAACACACCAAGGAAATCTCTCACATCTTCCCATCTCACCTATTGTAGTATACTTAAGCTGATCCCAAATCTTTTGTCCCAAAACTTATAACCACTCCTGGCTCCCCTTCTGAAACTGAGAAAACCTTTGGAAGCAAACACGTGCAGGTCTCTCCGTGCGTGTCTGGATCTTAAGGGGTCTCCCAGACTTTGGTCTGTCCCTTCCCTGCATCCCCAAACTTTGCTGGATCCGTGGGGTTGCCTGCCCCCTCTGAAGCAGGTAAGGAGAGGTAGACACTGGTCCTGGTTCCCCTTCTTCAACCTCCTTTTGGTTCTAGCCTTCTCTCTCTCTCTCTCTCTCTCTCTTCCTTCCCATATTACTTTCATTTTCCTAGCTGCCGCTTGTGTTTCCCTCTGAAAACCGCCAGCCAGACCGGAAACTGTGCTAGCCAATTGTATGGTATTTTTTTTAATACCTCCCATTCCTGTTAAATAAATCCTCCTTTTTATTAAACATTTTGTCTCCCTCTTTTCCCTTTTACTATTCTTTTGGGGAAGGTACATAACCGGACTGTAGCGCGCATCTGACCTCAGACTGATCCGGGAGACACTCAGGGATCCCTAGTCCAACCAATTCAGCTAATTCCCCTAACTTTAAAAGTCAGGTGGGTGTTGGGACACCAACTCCCCAATATTCACGAGTGGGGTCTCCTGTTAACACTTAGGATGTAATCCTTCAGTGTCAAAAGTAGTCACTTCACAGATTGTCTCACAATATTCATTCTAGAGAACAGACATTGGCTTATAGTATTGGAGTTGTAAGGATCAGGTTTTATAATAGCACATAATAGTCACACTTTTTCTTTGTATTTCTTTCTCCCCTATTATTTGGAAAGCTGTCTTTTCTGACTCATCAAGGCAGACTGCTTTTAAAAAAAGACATTGGGGATATACAATTCATGATTTTCAGTATGCATTTAGAAATCTATTCAGGGACAATTGGTATTTAAAAATTCAATCGGTCTGCCAAGGCTTATTCTGTTGCTTAATAATTGACAGGGAAAACTGAATTGAAAATTAATCCTATAAGTCAATTAATATAAAGTTTGTCTGTCCCTTAGCTGTGTTGACTTTATAGGGTCAAATAGATGTTTCATTTGTAGTATTTAATATGTAAAACAGACTTTAAAATGGATTTGTAGTGGTCATGCTGAATCACTGAAGCATGAATCAGCGCTTATTATATTGATTTTAAACTGGTGTTATTTTGTTTACTCCAGTGCAGTTAATCCTGCTTTACATCAATGTATAGGCAATCAGAGTCAGCCTAGTTAATTTATGAACAAAAAGAGGCCTCTCTGTCACTTGCTAATCCAATGCCTTTGCTGCCAACCTGATTATGCAAAAAAGTTTCATGCTACTGTTGTTATTTAACCTAGAAAAGCCAGAGAAATAGAACCAAAACCTTTAAGGACTTATGATGCAAAAATAATTTGCTATAAATAGAGATCTTGCATTGACTTCAGTCCTTAACCCACTCACATCAATGGCAAAAATACCCATTGACTTTCATGGGTGAGGAGTGTATCCACTGACTATTCTATCATTCGTAAAAAGTAATCTGTGAAAGTGGTGACTTCTATATTGAAAATTGTAGGCCCAGCCACATGATTTCCTGTGTAAACCCTATTTCATTGATAATGTATTGGGAACTTTTGGTTGTTATGTCAGTTTATAAAGATAAATTTAAAGTGTGATATATTTTGGGGTCTGGTAGGGGTGTGCAATTCATTTTCGTTATTGTGAAAATGAAAATGAAAATTTTAATTTTCTTTATTGTAATAACAAAAAAGAAAAATAATAGTAAATAGGGGTGTGCAATTCATTTTTGTTGTTGTGAAAATGAAAATTTTAATTTTAATTTTCTTTATTGTAATAATAAAAAAGAAAAATAATAGTAAAAAAATAGAAATGAAATTTCATTTTTGAAATATCAGGAAAAACTGAAAAACAGATTTCCAGCTATACATTTTTTATTTCCTATTCAGTTCTTCTAAAACTTGAGAAGATTGTACCTACAATGGAGGGCACTATATGTACCAAAGTTTGAAAATATTGAATAAAGGAAGCCAATTTTATAAGCAATTGAATGTTGTGATTTTAAGAAAATCTGTATACACATTCCTGGTGACAACTTCTTTATTTTCCATCACATTTTCATGAAACGTAGCAACATTATGACAATCCCCAAGATAACCAATCCTGCAAAAGTTCAGAAAGATTGAATAATGGGTCTTGATATTATAAGACATCAACATGAAAATTGATTTCCATCTGTAACATTTTTATATTCTATCCTGTTCACAAGACATTTGGGAGGAATGTATCCCATGTGTTCCCTGTCATCTCTACCAAGCTACAGGACAATTTGATAGAGGAATTCAATTTTATAAGCAAATGAAGTTCTCCCCTTGCAGACCATTATTAATTATTCAGATAAATAGCAGCACATGCAGTGCCAATCAGAGGCAAGCACCTGGCATGGCAGGGGGAGGGAGGCTGTAGGAGAGAGGATGAGGAGCAACCCAAAAGACTGACAGACACAGTCTGTCACATTCACAGACACAGACACATTCACTGGCCAATGACTGCATCCTGTGGGAAGGTGATCAATAGGACCAGGAATAAGACCTCTTGGAAACTGTTATCATGGAACATAGCTGGCTGGAAAGCACGTTGCATTGATATAGATTTTTTGACTTTCCTAAGAGATTTTGATTTCGATATAATGGCCGTACAAGAGACTTGGTTGGTGAATAATCCTGCTTATATTAGCATCTCAGGATCTGACAGCTTTTGTTTACCAGCCTCGCCAGCCAACACCTCCGGAAGACCAAGCGGGGGTCTTACAATTCTGGTAGCACAAGCTCTGAAGGCCAAAATAGAGATCTTGGCCACTGTTAAATCTAATTTTATGTTAATAGTTCTGATGGGTCAGAACTACTCTTTGGGAACGTATATGTACCCCCAATAAATGTTGAAGAACTGTGGGCGGAAATGTCTAGTTTAATAATGGGGGCACTGAGTAATTATCCTGATGCAGTGCTCCTTCTGGCAGGAGATTTTAATACGAGACTGGGGAATCCAGCTAACGGTTCAGCAAAGGTACTTTTGGAAGAGTCCTTGTGTAACTCCCCGCTCCTTCCTTGGCATTCTATGGATGCAGTGGTTGGATCTAGAAGCAGGGTTATGGAGGAATTCATTCAAGTCTTAGACTTGGTAATCGTTAATGGGAGGGTTATGGGTGACAGGGAAGGCAATTTTACCTTCCACTCCTATAACGGTTCTAGTTTGATAGACTATTTTTTAATTGACCGACCAGCAATAAAAAGGGTTCTGACACTTCAGGTCCTTTTAAGACCAGATACATGCCACCTCCCTATTGTGCGGGCAATTGTGTTTTGTTTGTAGTCATTCCAATGAAGAGGATACAAAGCATTTTCTGCTTCCTTTGCAGTTAGGAACAAGTGGTGAAATGAGAGCTCGCAAAAGTGATCATTTTCCTTGTAATTCAATGAACTTTCAGCAAGGGGAGAAAAAAATTACTGTGCATGCAGAAAATGGCTGCTGCACTTAACAAAATGGTGGCAATATAATTGCTGCCATGCTAATTAAGGGCAGTGGCCATAGGCACATGTAAAATCTATTGCTATTAACCAAAATTGTGGTGAAGCTATTACCGCCATTTTGGTTAGGGGCAGTGGTCATTGCACATGCACACAGTGTTTTTGTTTGGTTTTGTTTTTCTCACTAAGAACTCATACTTGAACTGAGATCTCATCGAGACATCAGTCCTAGTACTCGAGTTTGTGAATTTTACTTATGAGAAACAAATTGGGCTGCTTGTCCAGCCCTAATATGAACATTAATTTTGGTTGCTTCAATAATTTCATTTTCATAGTTCAGTTTTATTACTCACACCCTATGTTTAGCAATAGTGCTATTGTACTAACACTAGCACATTAGTACTGTTGTGTAAATAGTGCTAAATAGTACTGCTTAGAAGTGTGCATCAGGGACCCATGTAATTATTTGTTTTCATTTTTCATTTTCAGTATATATTTTATGCTTGTTTATGTAAATATTGAAATTTTATTTTCATTTCTGCTTTCATTTTCGATATCAATTAGTTAAAATGAAAAACACATTTTAGACTGTAGTTTTTGTTTTTTTATTATATGGTGATGGAACTTGAAGAGATTATATCTATAATGGAAGGCAGTATTACTATTTATGCCAACTTTCAGAAATATTGGATTAAGGAATCCAATTTTATAAGCAGTTGAATTATGTTATTTTGCAAAAATCTGCATAAACATTCTTTAGCTGTAACTTCTTTGTCTCCCATATAATGTGGATGGGACTTGGCAAGTTTATAACCCTCCCCAATTTTACTATCTATGCCAACTTTCAGAAGGATTGGATAAAGGTTCCTGGTTGTATAAGCAATTCACTTAAACATGTGTTTCTGATTGTAACAACTTTGTACTCCAACCAATGTACATGAGATTTGGCAGGGATGTATCTCATACCTTCATGATTATCTCTGCCAGATATAAGAAAGATTTGATAAAGGGCCCTAATTTTATAAGCCTGCACAGCATATACAGAGAATGAGACTATGCCGGGGATTCTCTTATGTGTCACTGTGATATAAGATCTGTTTGTGATGCCAATTGGCCAGCAGAAATGTCAAAAAAATATCCTCATTATGTGCTGTGACCATCCCAACTTATCTCCCCCACTTGTTACTGGGAAATCAGAAGCATATGTTTAGGAAAGAGCCAATAGAGATTCTCTGATGTCCTTTGTCACAGTGCCACAGGATGTGATTGTGATGATAATTGGCCAGCCTGGATATGTAAACCATGTCTCATGATTTCTGAGATGCTACCCAAAGTCCCAGTTATGTGCCTTCTATGCCTGCCTCGAAGCCATCACCGATTGGTCCTATAAAGCTGGAAGGATGCAGTAATTATTAATAATAATAATAATGAATTTATTGCATATCCTTAGCGGTTGCAAACAACAAATGCTTCCAAAATCATCGACATCATCATAATCATCAAATTGTTAATCATACATACCAAAATATAAGCAAGTTTACAACAATACTGAAAAATAATAAAATTACACATACAAATACACCTTTACGATCCCTATTGCATGGAACAGTGCATTCGTTCATTCGAAAAACAGTACCACGCTGGATTCTCGTTGCTATAAAGATTAAATTCATCTGTCCTTAAATCACAAGCCTTACCAACCCCTCCCCTTATAAACCTAACCATGAAGGTTCACCCTTGATTATCAGGGTCCTATCATTACTGGAATCACAACCCCTATTTGTGCCAGATTCTCCAGAAACCTTTGCCTTAAGATTTTCGCCTGATAGGCGAACTCCGCAACTTGCCTCATTAAAGTGATATCCACTGGGCACAGCAGCTTTTGCAATATTTTAAATTGGGGTATCTCCTGGAGATCTGCCAGATATTTGACTCTTAAATGTTCAAAAAAGGGGCAGAACAGTAGAATGTGAGCCGCAGTGTCGGGAGTTCCCTTATTGCAAAGAACGCACAGTCTCTGCTCTTGGGGGATTCCCTTATATCTACCTTCCAGATAGACTGAAGGGAAGGTATTACATCGGAGCCTGGTGAAAGAAAATCTCCTGGAGGCATCCAACCATCCAAACAAGTAATTTATGCCAGGCTGGGATGGATGATAGGGAATATATTCCGGAGCCACTCTCTGAGAGTCCAGGAGGGCCCTTTCCAACTGGAGCGCCAGGTCTCTCAGTCTCCTCTGTGACATCTTTTTAAATAGATCCGGGTCCACCTTCACAAGAACCTCACTGGAGAAGCTCATTTTATGGATTTTCAGCCCAGCCCTAAAGTCATGTATCCAGTAATCCTGCCTTTTGGGCCATACATAATAATGAACACTCCTCCTCTGGTAAAGACATTATTTTTGCCCAAAAATTTGCGAGTTGCTGGAGAAGCACTGTTCGAACTGGCAAAACACCCATTTCCATCCTCAGCAAAACCTGAGGAGTGCCCCTCGGGAGACCCAATATAGAGGCCAAGAACCCATTCTGTATGCACTCTAACTCATCCAAAAAACCAAGGGTCCAAATAGGAGCAGCATACAGGGCCTGATTTAAAACCTTGGCCCTAAATAGACAGAGCGCCGGTTCAACCAGTCCCCCCCCCCCCCGGCCAAAGTAAAATTTCAATATTGCCATGGCGGACTTCTTAGCCTGAAGTTTAGCTAAGTCATAGTGGGCCCTCCAATATGGAAAAGAAGAAAAAATGACCCCCAAATATTTAAAGGAACAAACTTGTTCAATCGGCTCCCCTCCTATACTCCGCAAGTGTATGTTCGCTCTTCTTAGAGGACCTACAATCAATATTTTAGTTTTGGAGTAGTTTATTTTTATCAACTCTTGTTCGCAATATTCACCAAAAAGGCCAAGCTGTCTCCTAAGGCCCACCATGGCTTGAGATATGAACACAGTGTCATCTGCATACAAAAGAATTGGCAACCGACTTTTCCCCACCAAAGGGGCATGGGTGTCCACTACTTTCATGTGGTGGACAACATTATTCAGATAGAGATTAAATAAAGCAGGTGCCATCAGGCAGCCTTGCCTGACCCCACTTTCAACTGGGATGACCTTGGTAAGAGTTCCAAAACGCCCATGCCTCACTTGTAGTGAATTCCCTGAATGCAGGTAAAGAAGTCTAGGGTCTATTGAGGAAGCCCTCAACTTAACCCATAGATGCTCTCTATTCACTGAATCAAAAGCTTTCTCCAAGTCTACAAAACAAAAATATAACTTCCCCTGATCAGCTACATATTTGTTGATCAATGCTGCAATTGTCAGGATATGATCCGTTGTGCAATTGTCAGGATATGATCCTACCTTTGCAAAATCCAGCTTGTTCTGGTTCTATCGCCCCTCACTCCTGTATCCAGAACTTCAGTCTGCCCAGCAAGAATTTGGAATATAATTTCTCAATAATGCTGAGCAGACTGATTGGCCGGTAATTGCTCGGACTGGACGCATCTCCCCTTTTAAAGATAGGTATCACAATACTCTTTAACCAGGAGTTAGGTATCTTGCCAGTATCGTTAATGGTCGAGAAAAGGGGGGGGGGCAAAGATTAGCCCACCAGTGTGGGAAAGCTTTTATTATCTTTGCTGGCAGTCTATCAGGGCCCGGTGCCTTACCCGACTTAAGTGATGCAATCAGGATTCTAACTTCCTCCGGTGAAACTGCCGGCCATTTCTCAAACCTATCACATGAGTCAAGTTGCACTGGCCTAGGGATTAGAGATACAGATGGATCAAGTGAAAACAATTTGCTAAAAAATTTCTCCCATTCCTGTGTAGTAATAGAATAGTCACTAACTGAGCCCCCTGTCCATTGCATAGAACGGATCAGTTTCCAAAACCTGTTGTTATTTTTCCCCACTGCAGCCTGGTATAGGTCTAACCATAGTGCCTTTTGAAAGGCCAATTTTTTCTTGACTAGGCGGTTCCTATAGAACTTACGTTGGGCCTGAAGCTGGATCCGGGTCCTAGTCAGAGAAGCATTCCTTCCTCTTGTCATTAAATATCTAAGATGACACCTAGCAGCCCTACACTCTCCATCGAACCAGGACACTTGTTTCTCCAACCCATTCCCTCTACCCCTGAAAGGGGCCACAGAAATCAATTCTGGTTCCATTAACTTTATCAGTCTGTCATACCAACCCAGATCTCCCAGGTGCTGGGCCATCCCCTTTTCACAAAGACTCATCACCTCTGGGGCCTTAACAAAGTTCTCATAAGTGTCAATGAGATCCCTGGGGTGCATACCTATGGGAGGAGAGCAGAGTTTGAGAGACAACCACCCCCTCAACCCCTGCTAACGAGTGCACTTCCAATCTCGGCCCACCTATGTGACACTGACTGGCTCTCACTCTCTCATGCTGCACAGTCTTTGCTAGCCTATCTGAGTGCCCTGTTGCCAATGTCCCAGCCTGCCTGCCCTACTGCCTCTCATGCCATGGTGCCTGTCTGACCACCCAGCTTGCCGCCAAGCTCAAAGCATGCCTCTGTCTGCCTTCCTGCCTCCCATGCCAAGGTGCCTGTCTGCCCACCCAGGTTGGCTTGCTCAAAACCTGCCCAAGCCCACCTGCCCTACTGCCTCTCATGCCATGCTGCCTGCCTGCCTGCCTGCCCCCCCACCCAGGTTGCAAAGCTTGAACCCTGCCTCAGTCTGCCTGTCTGCTGCTCATGCCATTCCACCTGACTGCCTTCCTTGGCAACCAATATCTGCTGCTGCTAGTGCCAATATACCCCAGGTTTATATGCTGTCTGTGCCAAGGGTTCTGTACCCTGGCAACCCGCTGTCTGCTGGTGCCAATGGCCCCCAGGCCAGACCTATATGCCATCTGTGCCAAGGGTTCTGTACCCTGGCAACCAATGTCTGCTGGTGCCACTGACCCCCAGGCCGACCTATATGCCATCTGTGCCAAGGGTACTGTACCCTGACAACCAATGTCTGCTGGTGCCACTGACCCCCAGACCAGGCCTATATGCCGTCTGTGCCTGTCAGCTGCCACGGCCACTTCTTGACCCAACAGCTGCACCCAGCGGTGGGAGACCCCACCCCCAGCCTTTCAGAGGACGAAGTGACACACAGCGCACCGCCACCGCCTGTGACACTGACAACCCCCAACACAGCACCATCAGCTGGACCCTCTCATGACGTGGCAAGGCCATGCCCCCCCGTGTCACTCTGAGTGCCTCCAGGTGCATGTAGGGGGTGGGACTTGTCCTTTATCTTCCGCCGTTGCAGAGATCTCTGCCAGTGAACAGAGCATATGCCTGGAGAGAGAATGGCCCCCCTGCCTGACAGCTAAGTGCCCTTGATCTAGACTTGATTGTGCTTCCCTTATTGTGCTTCTCTTGTGCTCCTTGGTACCCTTCCTTATTCCCCTTTTGACTTCGATTGAGTGCTACGGTGCCTGAATGTCGTTGTGTTTGTGGTGTGAGAGCGTACTCCTCCCCCCTTCATTCCCAGAGAGAGAGAGAGAAAGAGTGCTGTGAGAGGGCCTTCGGGCCCGGGTGAGTCCCCCTCCCCATCTGGGGTTGTCCTGCTACCCTTGACCCCTCAGTGTGAGAGTCCCAGGACCCACTCCCCTGCCCCTCCTGGGTTCCTTATCCATGTCTCCCTTCACCACCCCCATGGTGTTTTCCTCCCTAGCGTGGTATGAAAGGAGCTGTTGCATGGAACCCCTTCCTGATCATTGCTCTGTGCCCTGAGTTCCTGGTGCAACAGCATGCGGAACAGCCCACATACTATCCTGATGGGCTTACGGGACCCCCGTCTAGCCATACAGAGCCTCCTGACTGAATGGGTGTGTTTTAGTGCAGGTTCTTCCCCTTCCCTCTTCTTCCTTGACCCCACTGACAGTGCCAAAGGTTCTGTACCCTGGTAAACAATGTCTCCTGCCTCTGCCAATGGCCCCCAGGCCAGGCCTATATGCTGTCTGTGCCAAGGGTTCTGTACCCTGGAAACCAATGTCTGCTGGTGCCAATGGCCCCCAGGCGAGGCCTATATGCCATCTGTGCCAAGGGGTCTGTACCCTGGCAACCCACTGTCTGCTGTTACCAATGGCCCCCAGGTCTATATGCTGTCTGTGCCAAGGGTTCTGTACCCTGGCAACCCACTGTCTGCTGCTGCTAGTGCCAATGGCTCCCAGGCCTATTTGTTGTCTGTGCCAGCCAAGGGGTCTGTACCTGGGAAACTCAATGGTTTCTGCTGCTCCTAATCATGCCATGCAGTCTGTCTGCCCGCACAGGTTGCAATTGCCAGCTCAAAGCTTGCCTCAGCCTGCCTGCCTGCCTGCCTCTCATGCAAAGCTGACATAACTGGCTGCCTGCCTGGCTGCCCGCCCAGGTTGCCAAGCTCAAATCCTGCCTGAATTCTGCTCATGCCACACTGACTGCTTGCCCCAGCAACCCATGTTTGCTGCTCCCAAAGGTCCCCACCTCCCAGGCCTATATGCTGCCTGTGCAAAGGGTTTTGTACCCTGGCAACCTGCTGCTGCCAAAGGCACCCACCCACCGGGCCCATAAAAATGCTGTCTGTGCAAAGGGTTCTGTACTGTGGCAACCAGCAATCTGCTGTCTAACCACCAGCACCCACAGTCCGCTGCCAAGGAGCCTGTCTCTCTTTCTCTCTGGCACACCCACACCGACACACTTCCTGCCCCTCCTGGGAGGATGTCTGTAAGTTGAGACCCTGCTGCTGCCTGGCACATCTTTGGGTTAATACCTTAACTATGCTACATGTGGAGCCAGCCAGATGCTGCTGGTAGGGATCGACAAGTTGCATAAGATTCTGCCACCTGCCTTCCAGAACTTCAGCACATAGGGATAAAAGATTGGACAGGTCAAATGAAGCTCGTAACAACAAATATAAAAACTTTAAATAAAACTATTTACAACAATGACAGCAACATTACGAAATCCAAACCAAAAATTTTAAGGAAACTATTAGTCTCTCGGACTGTCCCCCAGGACTTGGGCGAAAGGCAGGTGGTGTTGGGGCACAGCACAGGACTGAGGGGTGACCACCCGATCCTTTTCCATCTCGTAGCCATGGGAGATGGCAAACTCCATGGCCCCTTCCACGTTCCGATGCCGCCTGGAGACCGCCTGGTGGTACAGTTCCAGGCGTTCCATCTTGACAGAGACGTACTGGGCATATGCCTCCAACTTCTTTTTCTCCACCTCAAGCAGCTGGAACTGTTCCATCAGGTGGTTCTCCAGGCAGCAGACACCCTTCATCATTTGGTGGCCAGGCCTCTCAAGTTCGGGGCCCAGGGGACTCCAAATTGGGACTGGAGGAGGGGGAAGGGCTTACATGCCGGTGCTTCTGGATTGCCTTCCCCCCCTTCTTTTGGTGCTGAGGCGGAGGCTCCACATCCATGCCAGAGTCCTCCTGCTGCCTCAGGCCATGGAGCTTTTCAATATGGGCAATGAGCCCCGATGTGGTCCCCTCCTTCTGCCTCCTGATTCTTTTGCCACATTATTAAAGAGCATAAAAAGATAGGAACATAAGAACATATTTTGTTCTGCCACCTCTGCCTTGTGCCCCATTGCCTTCCTTACAGGCAGCAGACCGGCCTCTCCTGCTTCCCTTCTCCATTTCTCTCACCCAAACAATACAGAGGAAGATTTTATATATATTTTTTATTTATTCAAATGTGGAATATAATATATATCTACTACACAAATTCTAACTGCTATTAACTGTTCTAAAACCTATGGAACTAAATGGAATATTATCTAATATCTACAAAGGCCTAGTCCTACAAACACACAATAAAATATTAAAACTGATTCACTACACACTATCTCTATCTATCTCTATCACTAAGCTAACTCCTACAACTATCTATCTATTATATATATATATATATATATATATATAG
>QEPC01011675.1:1296895-1307627 GCA_003113815.1 Sphenodon punctatus
CTTTGGGGGTGTATGGGGTGGGAATCCTCCTCCTGCACCCCCAAGACTGTTTCCCACCCCGCACCCCCCCAGGCTGTTTACCACTGGGAAACAGCTGGGGGGGTGCTTGGTGGGAAACAGCCTGCAGAGGTGAGGGTGCCTTGGGGGGGTGTGAGGTGGGAAACAGCCGGGAGTGGATCCCAGAAGTCAACTAACAGTGCCACAGAAGCCTCTGCCTTGCCTTTGCTTCAGAGCGGAGGCTGCTGCAGCGCTGTTGTCAGTGTCAGTAAAACTGACAAGAGCACTGCAGCAGCCTCCGCTCTGAAGCAAAGGCAAGGCAGAGGCTGCTGCGGTGCTGGGAAGCAGCGGCAAGTTTTTTTTTTCCCCACGAGCGGCGGTGCGGCGCCTGGCGGGGCTCTTGGGGGGGGGTCAGTGCCCCAAATTCCCTGGGAGACTAGCCACGCCTGCAAACAAAAAAGGAAATAAAGATGGAATTACTTGAAACAGATGGCCAATGGAGCATGAATGCCTATCAGTTATTTCCCAAACCCCCATTTTCAGCTCAGGTACGGTATATTCAAAGGGTTTACCTGTTTTTTGGTATTTGTTTCAGCTCTAGACTTTATTTTTGAAGTCCATCCTAATCCCATGAACCCTAGATAACAACAAAGAACAAGAATGGTTGAACCTATCAAATATATCAGTAAGATTTCAATCCCAACAGCAAAACATGTGACTCAGTTTGGGGTACTACTGACGCACAGTTTGAGAACCTCTGAGTTGAACTAAAGTTTTATTTAATTTTTTATTTTTTTTTTAAATTGTTACATTGCTCAAAGTTATTAAGAGATAAAGTACAAGTTTAAGTTTATTGTGATAGCCATTGGCAGCACACACATTAACAACCACAAAAATATAAAAACAATTAAACAACCAAATATATAACACATAAATTGAAATAATCATCTAATTCAGTACAATTAAACACAAATGAATTTACGAATCAGTCATGGCAGTTTACGTTATCCGCACTGTAAAAGCGCAAAATTTTGCAACCTAAAAGGGCACTGTGAGATCTCTATAACAAAAGGTCAGGGTCTCCTGCTGATTACATGGCTTTAAGTTCATTATAATTGGCCCTATTATCTGTCCGAGATAAATGGAATATGTGCAGACGGTGCCCTGTCTGTTATTGCAATTGCTTTCTTGAATGACAGCATGCAATGATGTTTTGTATCTGTGTTTTGTATCTCTTTGAATCTTATCTCCTGTTTGGGTCAAAACAATTTCAGGGGAAATTGTCGTTACTGAATTTGACAATGCCTGTATTATCACACAAATAAATTAGATACACGTTGGGTTTGTCTACAAAATAAAAACTTTTTAAAAAGTAATAAAGATTAAGAATAAGAAGGTGAAAATCAGCAGTGGAGAGGGCTAAATAAATAAAATGTATTATTGTAGCCTGTCCCTTCCCATTGCTTCACAAAATTAATACGAGCATTAATAATAAAACAACCCAATAAAATAATAAAATAACCTAAAAACCATGAAACTGCTAAAAACAGATAGGTAAAGAGGGAGGAAAAAGTACATTGAGAGGAACTATCAGAGGATCCTCTAAAGGCACCAGTGGAATAAAAATAATAATTCTTCATCTGCTTTTGAAAGATGAGCAGGGAGCAATTGAGGAACCCACCACAACAATCGCCTGATCACTCACCAACTTAAGGTGCGATGACGGCATCCCCAAACTGTGGTTGGCATCAGATGGCTGATAACTATCACAGCGGGGTTCCAAGAGCAGGTCTCAAACAGAGTGAGGGCCTCTCCATTCAGATCCCTAAACCCCAGCAGCTCAATCTTAAACTCAGACTGCCCCACTTAACATGTGATGGGATGTGGCCACTACAGGCAGATGCATCATAATCTGTGGGTAAAAACAGATGTGACGGCAGTCTGAGGGCCACCAGTATGGTGTCAGTTTTTGTGCCACTAGATTTGGCCTGGGATTGCCCCAGGCCATGTCAGAAGCTAGCCTGGGCTCTCACCCCCGGACGCCAAACCAGGCCACAGCGGGCTATCATGTCTGCTGCGACATGGCCTGAATTGGGTCCACCATAGTCAGCTTCCAGGGCTGGCCATTATTGGCTGCCATTGCTGCCCATCATGACAGCGGCAAGCCTGGGCTCTCACCCCCGGACGCCAAACCAGGCCACAGCGGGCTATCATGTCTGCTGTGACATGGCCTGAATTGGGTCCACCATAGTCAGCTTCCAGGGCTGGCCATTATTGGCTGCCATTGCTGCCCATCATGACAGCGGCAGGGGGGTCGGAGGATGGGTACAGTGTTGGGGCAGACCAGGCTGGCCTCATGTTCATGCGTCTCCCAGGAAACTCGGCTGTGGGCACATTTGTTGTACAGCCTGATCCAGTCGAGATCATGACTGCTGTGGCTCGTATGTCTGTTTCCACTCTGTGAGAAATGCGGAGAATTGTCTGCTGGCCCAGAACGTTTTGGATGCTCTTCACTAGAGGAATGAAACATGTTTCCTACGCTTTAGAAAGCTGCCAAGCAATTTGCACTCAGAGCAAGTCTTTCAAATGTGACTAGTAATTACTAATTGCAGGTGCCTCAAACTGATGACAGTTTTATGGGGCCTGTTTTTTGAGGATGGGTGCTCAGAGAAGCATGTTTCAAAGTACATCAAGTTAAACAGCCCAACATTTGTTATATCACCAGCCATCTTAAAATAGCTAGCTTTCATTTTGTGCACTTCCTTGCCTACGTGATGCCACTGCTATTGAGACAGAATCTTCCAAACCAACATTTTTGATCTTTTGAATTGTACTCTTTGTTTTATAGCTGGGGCATATTTTGGAAGGATTAGCTACAGTCAGTTTTTCTAATTGCTTATTGTGTGAGAATATTATGAGTAAAACCAGGACGTGACTGACATAATAGTGAAGCAGCTGGCTCTACAGGGATTGGTATGGAGAAGTACTTCAGTAATCTACTTTACAGAAGGAAACAATAATTCCTCTAAATTATGCCAACATAATCTTATTGGCAGTCATGCGGGGTTCCAGTACGAACATGCCAATTGTCGTTTGCCATCAAATAATATCAGAAAACAATTGGAGCAGATGGAGTGAGCAGTGCTTTTCCATTGTACATCCCTGATGGTTCACTTTTTTTAGTGGCTTATCTGAAAACTCATCAAATTCCTACTAATTAGATTACAACAGAATGGAGATTGTTTCACTATGATTGCTGCTGCTTTTGAGGACCTTCTGGAATAAGCGCAGGTGTCTTCAATACACATCGATCTGTCACCACACAGAAAAGCCTCCTTGCGTGGATCCTTCCTTGGTAGATAGGGATGGGCGAATGCGGTTTGGATGTTCGGAGTTTGGACCGAAAGTCCGAACCGAACACTCGAATGACCGAACAGTTCGGTTGTGTTTGGATGAGTTTGGATGAGTTCAGGGGCAGGAGGAAAAACATCTTTTCAGGGGGGAAAAAATAAGTTTCAGTTTCGTTTCGGTTTTGGTTTCGATAGTGCTATTTTTGACTGTTTGGCCAACCTGAACTCGGTTGAACCGAACCATTGAACCTGAACTCGGGTTTTGAACCGAACGACCGAACATTCGAACAGCATTCTGTTCGTCCATCCATATTGGCAGAAGCCATTGTGCTGTAGAGCTGAAACAAATATCTAAAACAAATACCAAATTGTCATTTTGCATTGGTGTTAACAAACTGGATCCAAAGCACTACTCACTTCCCATTTTGTTTTCATTTTCTGATATTTGTTTCAGTTATTTCATCTTCAGAATTACCGTAATTGTCGGTTTTTTACTTTTAGTATTTTGGATACTTCAGTATTTCAGGCACTTTGATTATCAGTATTCTGTTCACTTTATCAGTATTCTGTTCAATTTATTTGGATACTGCTAAATAGTACCACCAGAGTGAACAGAATACTATTTAGCACTATGAATGTAATCCACATTTTATTAATTTATTATTAGTAGTATTATTAGTAGTATTAGTATTATTAGTATTAATAGTATTATTAATAATACTAATTAATAAATTGTTTCCAAAATTATATATCTGAATTAACAAAGATACAAATATTGCATCACTGACAATGATTTATTGGGGTATTTGTCTGCTTAACCAAATATGTGAATAATCTTCACAAATATCAAGCGGTGTCAAAACAATAGTCCATCAAATCCAGAATCCTGTCCTCCAACAGTGGCCGATCTCGATTGCATGGGAGAAGAACCAACAGTCACAATGGGCAATCCATTCCCCGTTGTTCACTCCCAGCTCCTGATAGTAAGAAGCTGCGGTCCGCTCTGCTTGGAGCAGGCCTTCAGAAACAGCAAGGAATAAAGCAGGAAGGAGAAAAGGGTGCATACACTGGTGGAAGTGGGAATGAAGAACCAGGGAACAAAGGGTATTTTTACCCAGACAAGTGTGGGTTTGCACCCCCATGTTTGCCAGCTTGTAGTCATGTCTGAGTCCATTTTAAACAGACCCAGTGACTGCCACAGCCCGCAATCTGCCTGTGTGACAGCCCCCTCCCCCACACCATAGAGCTGGAGGCAGATTGGCCACTGCTCTAGGCTGCCTCACACATCTCTCTGATGTTTCCTGGGGCAACCCCTGGCTGGGAGCAGAGCTGCAGCAGTCATCTGCTGAGTAGCTGAACCATAGCTTGTACTCCCGCTGGTGCCACAAGTTTAGGCATCCCTCTCCACTGGCAGCACTCCAGGATATTCAGGGCCACCATTAATGGGGCTGGTATGGTGCAGGTGGTTTTATGGGGCCCTGAGAGACTTGGCCCAGTTTCACTGGCAATTTTTGAACACCCTTTCACACAGCTGTGATCAGAATTTTAATTTCATGATTACTACTTTACTCTATGCGTTGTGTGCTAGAAGGCATCCCCCCTCCGATAGTACCTATTGCTTTAGCACAATATAGAATCAAAGAGCTTCGAAGAACAACTTATGGAGAGAAGAAAGCTAGAGATTCAAAATGCCGATTGTTGTATTATAGGTGTGTGCAGAAGGCATATAATTTCTTTTTTTGTTTTTATTTTAGGTTTTGTTTACAATAAACTTTTTGTTTTGGGGGGGTTCATAAAGGACTCTGAATTTTGTTCATTTCTTTCATTTTATACCTCTTTCTAGCTAACTGTTTCTCCTTTATTTCTGCTTGTAGACTAGGTCACAGGAAACTGATAGTTGAAGGGTTGAAATCTGGACCGTGTGGTGAGCAAAAGGTGTGTTTCTTGCATTTGTAACATTACTTTGGGAAACAATAACATAGGGTTTGCCTCCTGTGTGGTGGATTCTCTATGTTTCCATCTAGTTTCTATCTATAGGAGCACTGAACCTCCAACCTTTCCACCTTTTTTCCCAAAAGTTCTACCAGGAGAGATACAACAGCAATTTCTAATTGGACCTATCTACATTGGACACTGCATCTTGGTCATGTAAAGCATTTACAGATAGTGCCTTGAAAGGAACTTTCTGGTGTGGCTCAGCTGCTCTGCTTTGGGGCAGCTGTGGCAAGGGTCTTAGGATCTATGCTGCCCCTGTTCTTCACAAGTACCTCTCTAAGAGCTGGCTTTAAAAAAGTTGCAGGAATTCTCTCTCACACTCATAGGTGAGTACTTGTTTCCATTGCAAGTATAGGGTCAAGTATTCAAAGGGCTACCCACCTAAAATTAGATATTACTCATAGCTAATAAATTAACTACTCATTTCATCTCTAATGGCAACCCTAACCAAGGAGAGGGAAGACTTAGTGTTTCTCTGTGGCCAGGTAGGCTCTATTAAAGGACCAAGCAGGAAGGGGAATTCAAAAAGCAGTCTGGCTCTGGCAAAGACTCGTACAACAATATAGCAGATTACAACAGCCATACCAGGGTAGCTATCCCAGAGTAGAATTATGTAAAGGATCCGAGAAAGATAGCACTATTCTGTCTTGATGGACATTTTTAAAAAAGTTAAAAGCAAAATCATCTGTTCCTTTAAGTTTTATAGGAAAAAAAATTCTCATTCATCTGGATTTATTTTATGGACTACACTGTCCTTTATAAAAATAAATAAATAAATGCACTTATTATATTTGCTCTAACATGACACAATTATGTTCCACTCTGGAAGAGACAGAGAGAAAGTATTCTCTCAATGAATTCTATTACCTACTTAAGAAGGAAAATGGCTTGCCCTGATATTAATTGATTTCTTCTTGTAGAAGAATTTCTTCTTGCTTTTTATTTTTGCTGCTGTTCCTTTTTATCGGGAATCACTGTACCTCCCTTTTTCTATATTCATCTGCATCTGGCTCCCAGACCCTTTATCATAGGGATATATTTTATTTATTTATTTATTTATTTATTTATTTATTACATTTATACCCACCACCCACCCCACCCCGAATGCATTAGGAATGGGTGAACAGAACCGAGTTCGGAAATTCGGTTCGGTTCAGTTTGGAAATTCGGTTCGGTTCGGAAATTTGGTTTGGTCGACCGAACTATTTGAGTTCGGTCCGAACTCCGAACTTTCAAACCACATTCGGCCATCTCTAATATGCATGCAGGAGTTAAACTTGCAAATGATTTATCTTTCTATGCCTGAAGACCTTCCAGGATGCTGCTCATGTGTATAATGTTGAAAGTACTTCATGAACTATGATAATAATAGACCCCAAGCTACCTATTTCATTTAGTTTTCCGGTGCCCATAGGAGGTGTACATTTATTTATTTATTTATTTACACCATTTATATTCCACCTCTCCTGCCTAGGCAGATCGAGGTGACTTACAAAAATTAAAATATTTTAAAATATACATAAAATATATAAAATACATAAAAGGGAGACATAAAAGAAAATAAAAAACCCACGCTAACCCCCCTTCACCCACCTCCCTCACCAAAAACTTGGCGGAACAGCCAGGTCTTGCACTGTCACCAAAATGAGGCAAGGTACAGTTATGGCGTATGGTGATAGAAAAACAGTGGCATGGCATTTAAAGGGGGGGTGGGAGATTATAATTTGGTTAAAACTTTTACATGCTTAGGGCTTATTATTGCTACTTCCAAATTGTGGGTATCCCATGCCCAAAGATTGACCATAAAAGCCTCACAAGCAATGGGCGCTATTTTTAGTTTTTACCACAGGACATCAAAAAGAGCCTGTGTTGAGGCACTTAAAGTGGGGCGAGCAAAACTAGAATCAATGCTGCTCTATGGAGCTGTGATCTGGGGCTCGGACCCAAAAGTGCTTGAAATTGTAGAGAAGATGCAGGCAAAAATTCTTAGAAGACTTTTGGCTTTACAAAAAAGCACACCTCGCCCAGTGGTTAGAGCTGAAAAGAGCACAGTAAATATTACAACTAAAGCCAGATTAAGACCAATACTTTATTGGCTGACGCTTAGATTGCTGATGCCAAGTAGATTGCCGAAACAGGCCCCGATAGAAATGATTACCTCAAAAATGCACCCGGGGAGTTGGATCCATGGTATAGTTAAGCCTTTGAAGACTGCAGGGCTACGTTATATGATAACAGAGTATCAGCCAATTCCCCTTGCAAGTGAAAAATCTTTAATTATTGAACGATTTACAGATATCTCATTTCAGAGTGATCTTGTGGCAGCAAGATCACTTAGTCACATTCCATTTTATAAACATATTTGTTTTGATATTTTACAACCTAAATATCTTTCAGCTGTCACTCGATCTGATCATAGAGAAGCACTGACTAAATTGCGACTAAATCAATGACATACTAAGGTTCAGGAGGGAAGGTGGAATAAAACTCCCTATTTGGCAAGATTGTGTTTATGTCCTATGGGAAAGGTGGAAGACACAATGCACTACTTGTGGGAGTGCCCTACTCTGCAACAGGTCCAAAGGGAGAAGTTTCTCCTCCCAATAGTGAAATCAATATCTGTATTAACATCTTTAAGAAAACTATATGGTTGTTACAGAATGAATCTGTTCATATTTTGACAGGATTAGCTAAATACATTTGCGAAAACAGAAAAGTGTACAAGGAAAAAGATTTAAGAATGGCTAGTATAGTCCCAGAAAGGGCAGGCATTTCTAAGAGACTTAGGAATTAAACCGTGCTGCCAGTAACCCACAGGAACCCAAGAGACTCATGGGTCAAACTGTGCTGCCAGTGAGCCCCCAGAAGAGCAAGGCATCTCCAAGAGACTCAGAGGTCAAACTGTGCCACCAGTAAGCCCCAGGAAGGGCAAGGTACCTGTAAATGATCCAGGGTTAAGCTTATAAGAGACTAAGTGAAGTAGGCATGTTGTTCTGAGATTTTGATTGTATGGTTTTAACAAAATTCTGAATTTTGTTAATTGTATTTTAGTGAAATTGTGCCATGTGTATATTTTATATTTGTTTATATGTGTGTATGTGATGCTCTTTGAGCTGTGCATATATATTTTGGCTTCGAACGTAAATAAATTCATTCATTCATTCATTCATAGTCATATTTCTATGCCTTCCCAAAGAGGCTCTGGGTAGCTTATAAAAAAACAGCAATAAAAAACATTAAAATCAATTTAAAAAACCCTTGATACCACACCCAACCCACCCTTACACCTCCCAACCAATCCTATCCCACCCTATCCCTGCCTACCAAATGTCTGTCCAAATAAAAAGATCTTACATCATTTCCAGGAGATGAAAAGACTTGGGCTTAGGCAGACCTCCAAGGGAAGGGAGTTCCATAATCATGGGGCAGCTACTGAGAATGCCTCCCTGCACACCCTAGTCATAAAAACATCATGGGGAGATGGAACCTACAAGAGCTGACCTCAGGGGCTGCGAAGGGACAAAAGGGAGGAGGCAGTCTTTCAGATACCTAGGTCCCAAACTGTTAATGGATTTATACGCTAAAACCAGCACCTTGAATAGTGCCCCAAAAGCTATTGGCAGCCAGTGCAGACTCTGGACGGATCACTGGTGTAATGGGATCCAGGCGACACACCCACAAAAGAAGACAGGCCACTGCATTCTGCACCAACTGCAGCTTCCAAATAGTCTTCAAGAGTAGCCCCAAGTAGAGTGCACTGCTGTAGTCTAGCCTCGAGGTTACAAAGGCAGGGATGTTGGTGGCCAAATCCGAATCTGATAAAAGTGGTCACAGCCTTCTCACCAGATGTAATTGGTGAAAGGCACTCCTGGTCACCGCTGCAACCTGATAATCTAGGCACGGCAGTGGATCCAAGAGCACCCAATGGCTGTGAACCTGAGGGACCAAACAAGGCTGGACCCCATCAAAAACAGGGGTCCCTACATCACCCAACTCACACGGCTGGCCAACCATCATCACATTGGTTTTGTCTGTATTCAGCTCATCTGCATCCAGACCCTAATGGCAGCCAGGCACTGGTTAGGCACAAAGACTGCAGGACCTGGATCAGATAAAAAGAAGAGAGATGTGTGTCATCAACATATTGATGGCACCTCACTCCAAATCTCCAAATGAACTCACCCAGGGGCCTCAGACAGATACACATTGAACAGGAGTGGAGACAAGATGGAACCCTGTGGGATCCCTCAAGGGAGCTCCAGAGGGGATGACGAGCCACCATCCATCACCACTCTCTGGGTTATCCCATCCAGGAATGAGCGGAACCCCAGGATCTGGGGTTGCATGCACCCCAGACAGATCCTGCAGCTGTGTCAACAACATCCCATGATCAACAGTATCAAAGGCTGACGACAGCCTGACAGTTCTAACAAAATCAAAAGGGCACAATTTCCCCATCAATTTCCAAGTGGAAATTGTCAACGAAGGCCCTGAGACAAGCACGGTCTCAGGGCCATATCCAGAACAAAAGCCAGACTGACGTAGGTCCATGTATCCAATAGCATTGAGATGTGCCTGGATCTGAGGGGAGGTTAAAAGCAGGGTGATAGCTGGCAGGGGACTCAACATTAAGAGATGTTTTCTTGAGCAGGGGATGGACGACTGCAGTTTTAAGACAGTCAGGCACCCTGCCATCCCAAAGGGAGACATTGACAACCTCGGGCAATAACACCCCTAATATCTCCTGATTGGCTTACACCAGCTAGGCTGGGCAAGGATTTAATTCACAAACGGTCATCTGCACCCTCTCAAACAAAACTGAGATGCCTCAATCCCAAACTCTGACTTTGCACCCAAAGAAGCAGCACCAAACTCAAGCTAAATACGAGCAACTTTATCTGCAAAGTAGGTGGCAAACTTGTTACATCAGGCAGCCAAGGCCTCTTTCAGGCAGAAACAGTCAGGGTTTAATAATGTAAGAATCACGGCCAGGGGAAGGGGACATCAGGGTGGCCAGGGAGCACCGCACCCCACACTCACCCCCCCCCTGCAGAGCAACCGCAAGCCCCCGATGCTTCCGAGCCTGCTGCACCCCCTACAGGGGCCAGGAAGCCAGCAGACACTGCGGATGCTGTTGTGGCAGATGCCAGGAGCAGTACATCACATGGCGAGACCACGCCCCTGTGACCTTTCACCACAGCACTGAGCAATCCAGGAAGCACTCTGGGGATGCCCCCAGAGGCCAAGCCTACCACCCCAGCTCCATGGCGCTCAGAACATTTGAGGCGTCAGCGAAACCAGACCTATGTAAACTGGTCTATTTCCTGCTGTCCTTGCTGGTGATTGATGCTTTCATGCCCGTGAGACTGCTCCCCCCCCCCCCCCCCCCC
>QEPC01011675.1:1307637-1346230 GCA_003113815.1 Sphenodon punctatus
CCCCCCCCCCCCCCCCCCGGTGCTGTATTGTGTTGGGAGTTCTTTGGTGAATCTACTTGTGTGCGAGGGAGAGTGTGGTGTGTGCGTCGATCAAGTGTCTCTGTGAGTGCATGCTGCGTGAATCAGGTAAGACCTTTCCTCGTGGGTGTTCCTACAGGTCACATCTCCTGGGTATTCTTGGTGTGACAGCCCTATCCCCCTTCCCTTCCCTAGGGTTCGGGCACCCGTCCCCCCCTGCACTGTCTCTCACTGCCTCCCCTCTCCGAATCCCTTAGTGCTTGTGGGTTTCGACAGCATTAAGGTGTGTGTACCTCCCAGTGCCCTATGATGATCTAGGCTGGGGATTGATACTCCCAACACCCCTAATAGATCCCAAGGGTTTGTTTCCAGGCACTACCTTGCTGTCCCCAAAAGGACAGTGGTGTGGAGTCCATGTGTCCCCTTGTTGTGCCCCAAACCCCACCGCTGTGTCCCCTCAAACCCCACCGCTGTGTCCCCTCATTGTTCCCCAACCCACAAATAAGCTATTCCTCACACAGAAAAGCTTCAATGGATGGCACTTTGAAGATGCTATGGTGGCCAGAAAGAAAGCTTTCTTTACTGCTGCCTCAGTCACAGCATTTAATTAATTAACCTATTTCCTGATTTCTTCATAGTCCCTTAAAAACAGTCTATACCGCAGTCGGTCAGCTTTGGCACCAGTCAAGAGCCACCTGCACTCACCACCTTCCCTTTTGCTTTAGCAGCCTCAGATTCTCTGTTTACCAGGGAGTCCTGTGCTGCCACTGTGGAGGAGGTGGATGACTGGTGCCACTGGGTCAAAAAAATGTCATACCACAAATCAACAAAGGCATTGACAGGGACACCATCGAGGTCAATGGGTAAAACTCCCAGAGAGTTCTGAAATCCAATTGGATCCATTAGTGGCCAGGGTGGACCATCCAAACTGGCTCACCACCCTGACGGGCTGGAGCAGGAGTTCATGGCTGCCTTCCATAGGTAATGGTGCAACCATGACAGTGATGTCATAATGACATCCCATATAACCGAAACCCCTGTGTCCAAGCCAGTGCAGAACATGATTCAATGTGTGTCCAGTCTCATGTGTTGGACCACATATTACCTGGGATACGCCCATGGTTGTTGTGGTGGCCATGAACTCCTGTATTTTGAAATCACCCAAGAAAATAAGTCTGGGTGACCTCAACACCACCCCTGAGACCAGTTCAGCTAGATCAGTCAGGGAGTCTGCTGTGCAGTGGGTTGGTCAGTACACCAGCAAAATTCCCAATCTATCCCAGTCCCCGAACACTAGATTCCTGGTGTCTGACCATTGTAGGGGATTGGAATAGGTTGAGCCGATTGAAGGTCAATCCTGATAAGACGGAAGTGATGTTGGTGGGTGAGGCTGGTGGTCTGAGTGAGGGGTATACTCCTGTTATCGAGGGTGTTTGCCCTCCATTGGTTCCATCTGTGCAGAGTCTGGGGTGTTCCTGGATTTGCAGCTATGCTTGGATGCCCAGGGTTTGACTGTGGCCAGGTGCGCCTTTCATCAGTTACATCTGGTGAAAAGACTCTGCTCATATGTCTGCGACCTGTCTCCTCATGGGGATGGGCCGCAGAGAGCACATTACACCAGTGCTCGAAGCACTGCACCAGATGCCTGTTGTCTTGTGGGTCCGATTCAAGGTGCTGCTTTTGACCTTTAAGGCTTTAACTGGCCTGACCCCTGGGCAGCCCTTACAGTCACCTGGGGGCGCCCTCCATCCCACATTCTCTAAAAGCCATTAGAAACATACAAATAAAAATGCTCCAGCCCCACATTATCCACAAATGGCCTGCAAATGGGTGCTCAGCTACCAAGGCAACTGCCTGCAGGTCCCAGCAGCTTCTTATACTGGCAGGTGTGGGAGGGGACAGAGCAGTCCAAGCAGGTGTCACAGCCAAACAGCTCCCACCTCCACACAACAAATACTGGAGTTAAAATTACACACATAGGGTAGTTTTATATGTGGACAAGATGGACTGAGCAAGATGCAGAATAGGAATAATTAATATACATGAAAACTATAATCGGAAAGCAAATGGGAAAAATCCATTAGCATTTCAAACCTTTGTCATTTAAATACATTGAGGTGAAACCAAAAATGACATGATAAGCAAAGTAAATGCTGGTTACGACATCTGCATAATAGCAAACACTAGGGGAGGAGGCTGTAGGAAAGAAGGCTCAAGGAGGAAATGTAGACATAGCACTTGAGTGTAGGAAAACCAGCTGGCATAGCAATATGCTACACATACCTGACCAGAATCTTGTCTCGTCATGTATGAACAGCAAGGACACAGACAGGGACATTCTTGTGGCTACTTCTCAGCTTTCCAATTCTCTTCCCTCTGAGATTCACCAAAGTCTGAGTCTGTGCATGCTCTGGGACTAGTATCAAACATCTTTGTTTTGCCAGGCTTTTTGTGGCTGAGATGGGCTAAGGATTAAGGAATGGGTAAAATTGTCATCGTTTTTAATATACACATTTGGTTTTATTGTGACCCACTATGAGCCTGCTGTTTCTGGAATGGACAGGAAGGATAGATATCTTTAAAAAAAAAAAAAATCAATAGTGGCTTTTGAAGCTCAAACCTTTATTTAGTCCACTGTTTTTGGTATCCAAGAGCAAGTCAATTATGTCAAGTAAGACAGGTATTTTATTCCCTCTTTTACTTGAGGTGCCAAGTTCATCTTACAATATTTCTAGAAATCACTTACTGTAGGACTGGATACACCAATTCCCCAATGCTTAAAATGTCATTTTTATAAGTGCATCATCCATCTGGTGGTGTTGCTTCTGGGAATGGCAGTGCTGTCCAGAAAGCCACTGCATAAGAATTGGCTGTCTCTCAATAAACACAGGTAAGCAGGCATTATCCACACACTGCACAGCTGTGTGCCATTGTATCATCTGCTCGCCACATTATTCAAATTATCTCTTCCATACAAATTCCAAGTTTTTTTTTTCATTAGGGAAACCATCTCTCTTATACCCACATGTTCAACACATCTGTCTCATTCTCCATTTGGCTCACAGAAAAGAAACCTTCCGGCGGGTTGCCAAAATGAAAAGGGAAGAAGGGAGAGAGAGACAGACATTTGGAAAGAACCATTAATGAAACAAAATAGAAAATAAATCCTCTGAAAATTGGATGCGTTTTCTTAGCCATCAGGAAATTTGCAGTTAAGGTGGACAATGAATGAAATATGCTGTAAGATTTGCGACTGTGACAAACTGTTGCAGTGAGAGTAGTAAGTGGCACAATGAAAAATGGGAGACAGATTTACTCCTCCATATTTTCTCAGGAAGACTGACTGATTCCCCCTTAAATTTTGGGCTGCTGCTATTGCCCACCCAGGCGAAATGATACAGAGGCAGCAGGTGTCTTTAGACATAACAAAGATCGGGTGTCAAAACCCCTAAGCACATGTTTGGTCATTATGTGTAAGCAAGCAGCATAAAAATCCCAACACCAATTTGGCCACCCATTGAACACGTGATGTGAACACCAGTGCATCACAAGGACAATTTGCGTGTTTCGGCTGAACACATGGCCAAGGCCAACATTGTGTCTTAATGATATCGTGTGGCATGTCAGCAGGTACAACACAGGAAACGAGGCAGTAGCGCTGCTGTGCTGAGATCAGGTTGTGAGCAAAAAAACACCCATTTGCCCCAAGATGGGCTCTGTGTCTAAGCAGTGCCACATAGCCCTCTGAGATAGTCCAGGGGGAGCCTTTTTGGAGGTTCCCCAGGCGAGGTGGGTGGCCACTGATGTTAGATCTTTTTCGGTGGCTGCCTCTGTGTTTGTGGAATTCACTCCCGGAGGAGGCTTGGTTGGCCCCTACACTCCTGTCATTTCAACATTTATGTAAAACCTGGCTGTTCCGCCAGGCTTTTGGTGAGGGGGGGTAGGGGGATTGTTTCCCTGCATCTATGATACATTTTAAACTTTTAAAATTGTTTCATTGTTTTATCTTTGTTATTCGAGGGGCGGGATAGATTTTTTAAATAAATAAATAAATAAATAAATAAATACAAATAGTGAATACAGGGCCAAACTGGTGTTCATATTGAGGTCAAAACACACATTCAGACACCCGTTGACGTTATGTCTAAAGACACCCAGCAGCAAGTTAAGGAACAGGGGCCAAGGACCAGGGAGGAGGTCACACCAGACTGCACCAGTCCAGCTGGGGAGAAGGAGATTGGCTGGGGAAGGGGAGAAGATAGAGAGAAGCATGGGGAGGGGTGTCTGGAGTAGGCCCAGTTTTATGATATTGAGGCCCTGTGAATGTTAACATGGTACATGTGATAGCTAGTTAATGGGGACACTCTTTGCCCAATTTGCCCAAGACAATAAGGTACTGCAAATTAAATGGGTTAACCCATTTTTATGGATAGGTTATGCATTTCAGCTCCAATGATAAGGCTACAAATCTCCTCTCTTAGACAATGTAAAGACGGCGCCCAAACCTCATGCAAATGCTAACAGACACCAGCACAAAACTGAACTAATTCCAATTTACTGAGGTATTTTTTAGGACTGTACTGAATAGTACATCTGAGTACACAGGCCGAATACTGAAGTTCCAAGTAATCAGCTCGAGAACTCTGTGGCCCTTCAATGCTGTTTCCAAAGTTTTGTAATTCAGACTCAGAATTCCAGACCTCGGAAAACTTCAGGAAATTACCCAGAAAAGCACAACCCAGAAAATCAGGCTAGCAAGAGTGGGATAGTTTCTTGAGAAGACAACAAAAGTGCAACTGCATGCAGAAATCCAAATAAACCCAATAGTAGTGTACCCACAGCATGTTCCATCATTAGCAGTAAGTGCACCCTCTTTAATCATTATGCCAACCAAGCTGTGCAAATAAATGCAGGCTAGCAAGGGACATTTGCTCAAAAATATTACAAAAAGATTACAACACAAAACAGTCTGCAACTGCATGGAGAAATAAATCCCCACTGAAAGCCAGCAAGCCCAGGCCCCAGCAGTCACAAAATTAAGAAACCAGACATTCACCATTCACACACACCCACACACCCAGGGGCACCCTCTTGGCATGGCATTGGTAACGTGGCATTGGTAACTTGAACAAACCAGACAAAGGGAAGTGAAGCCAGGCAGAGAGATTCATCTGGCCTCATGGTGGCAAGTGCCAACCAAGCAGCAGGCAGAACTAGAAGCAATGTGGCACAATTTTATTTTATTTTATTTTTTAAAATCTTAATGGCATGGTAAAGGTAAAGGTAACCCCCATCCCCCAGCACTGGCCCTAGGGACAGGACAGGACAGGCCAAACCATACCATGCCATACCAGGCAGGCACTCCTGCTCTGCCCAGACGATTACTTACAGATCCAGCAGCACTGTAGCACACAGCCAAATTCACCAAACAGAATGGACAAAATGGCTGCAGCCACTTTTATTTTGCCCTGCCAGCCAATCAAAAGCTTGCCATCTGGCTTACCTTCACTGAACTGTCCCCTCCCATACCCCTCTCCTACCAAATATGGCACTAAGTTTAATTTCCAGAAGAAGCTCAACTGTCCACCAGCCTCCCAAGAATGCAGCATTTTCCAAAGTTTTCCGAATAACAGACTTGGTCCTCAGAACTTTGGAATTCGACCTTTCAAAACCGAATACCATAATCTTTGCCAAATTCTGAAGTTTTCCAAAGACCGATTTTCAGTGCTAGTATTTTTCATTGAAATCATTTGTATCCTCTGTGCTTTTGACTAACATTAAATCCCTTGAGAAGTTTGTTGCATGATTCTTCAATGGTTTTTCACTAGAAAAACCCACTATGCACCATCATGCTTTCACATCCATACTAGGAGGCCAGTTCGAGCCTCTGTGCCTCAGGAGAGAGCCTAATAGATATTGTGGCATCACATTCTATGTCAACATGTAAGGATTTGTGTTGCAGTCTTTTTTTCCATATTGGGAACTGGGATTGATTTCCTGACTATTTCCCAATACTGATCTGATTTCTTGATTCTCACAACACTGCAAGATACTCCCCAATTTTCTGACTTTCCACTTACTGTTTTACCATGTACAGCGTACATGTACTGTGTACTGTTCATTTACCACTTACCAAACACATTGCTGAGGGCATCATTTTACTTCCAAGTTTGTTGTATCCACATTTCTGAGCCAATCACTGTGAGCATAGCCCTCACCCTAAACTCCCCCAGTGCCCCTTAACCACCTCCACTCCAGTGACTCCAATCAGAATTGTTCTTATATGTTGTTAGCAAGCAAGCATTTATATAGTGCAAGCAATGTGCCTGGCACTTTAGAAAATAATGGAATAGACACAGTCCCTTCCCTAGGGCTTACAATCTGAGAGATAGAGAAGGGGTGGGGAGACAAAGGAAGGGGAACAGAAGGAGAGACAAGGGTTGTAACATTCATGAAGATGTGAGGTCTCAGATGCACGTACTTGGCTTGGTTACATTGAGAATTATGGCTGGCTGGTCCATGTGGTGAGGATATGAGTGCACAGACCTCAGGTAACAGATTGTACTGGATGGTAGTTATCAGCAGGAGTTAGGAGAGGGGAGCGAGGAGTCGGGGAGGACAGAGTGGAAGAGGTGGGTCTTTGAGGGATTTAAAGGTACAAAGGGAGGGAGAGAGGCATATGTGGGCAGGGAGGGAGTTCCAGGTGCGGGGGGAAGATAGGGAGAAGGGACGAAGGCGGTTAGGGGAGCAGGGGAGGTTTGGGAGTGAGAGCGATGGGACAGAAAAGGAGCAGAGTTCATGGAGTGGAGTATGAAGGGAAATTAGCGCAAAGAGGTAGGGGGGAGCAAGGTTGTGAAGAGCTTTATAGGTGAAGACTAGGAGCTTGTGCAGGATTCATTCAGGAAGGGGGAACCAGTGAAGAGAGGAGAGAAGGGGCTGCACGTGGTTGAAGCAACAGATGAGGTGGATGATCGAGCAGCAGAGTTTTGGACAGAGATAAGGGGAGAAAGGGAAGTGTGGGGGAGGCCAGTGAGAAGGAGGTTACAGTAATCGAGGTGAGAGATGACCAGAGTGTGAAAAAGGGTTTTGAACGAGGAGACAGCAGGTATTTTCAGATGTTACGAGATCACAGTGAACCCACCTGTGGTCACTGTGTCTCAAACGTCTGTTTGGCGGCCACCAGATGTTTGCCACGATCAATACCCGCATGGGGTCAATTTGAACCACGCTTCCTGGGCTAGCTGGGGGAATGTCCCAGGAAGTGTGGTCAAAGATCCCCAGCGGGGACCAAAAAAAAATAACGTCTGGCCGGGCGCCACGGCCCGGGATCACCGGCGGGATGCCGGGCCGCGGTGAATCCGGTCAGACGCGGCGGCCTCATTGGCCCCACCGCCTGCCCGTCTCCCCGGAGGGCGGGCAGCAGGGTACGTGAAGGGGGCGGGGCCATGTGGCCTCATGTTGTGCCGCGCGGCCCCGCCCCCTCCCAGATTCCCCGCCGGGAACCCCCCAGCACGTCTGATACGGCATGACGGGGTGATCCTGGCGGGGAATGAATTGGGTGATTTCGGTACGGGGCCAATGGGCCCTGTAACATCTGAAATCACCCAGAGACAAAAGGAAGAATCTTAGCAATATTATGGAGGGAGAAGCAACAGGAATTGGCAACAGAGTCAATGTAGGGTTTAAAAGAAAGGGGTGAGACAAAGGTGAAGCCTAGGCTATGGGCTTGGGGTACAGGAAGGGTGGTAACCCCGTCAATAAGGATCGACAGGGAGGAGGGAGAGGAAGGATGCTTGAGGGGGGGAGATAAGGAGTTCAGTTTTAACCATGTTGAGTTTGACTTGATGTTGAGACATCCGGGTAGAGATATCAGAGAGACAGCTGGTGAGGTGAGCTTGAACAGATGGAGAGAGAGAGGGAGTAGAGAGATAGAGTTGAGTGTCATCAGCATAGAGGTGATATTGGAAGCCATGGGAGGCAATGAGTTTGCCTAGGGATAGGGTATAGATAGAGAAGAGGAGAGAGCCAAGGTCAGAGCCTTGGAGAACACCAACTGAGAGGGGAGAGCAGGAGGTGGAGTTGGCAAGAGACACATTGAAGGAGCGGTCAGAGAGGTAAGAGGAGAACCAGTCAAGGATGGAGCCATGGAAGCCAAGGGAGTGAAGTGAGTTCAGCAAGAGTGAGTGGTCAACAGTAATGAAGGCAGCAGAGAGGTCAAGGAGGACAAGAATGGAGTAGAGGCGATTAGATTTAGCCACAAGAAGATTGTTGGTGATCTTATCAAGAGTAGTTTCAGTAGAGTGAAGGGGGCAGAAGCCAGATTGGAGGGGGTCAAGGTAGGAGTTGGCGGAGAGAAAATCGAGGCAGCGGGAGTAGACAATATCCAACTCTTGCTCCAGAACAGGCAAGCAACCTTTGCATGAAAAGTTGGTGTCTGTTGCCTGGTGGACATAATTGGCATTTGGAATGAAGTACTGGCCTCTGTCTTGGCCAAGGTGGAAGTATTCTCGCCTAGATGCTTTTTTTCTGCAAGTCTATAGCTCTTTTTGTTTAGGTACCAATTCCTGCACGTTGCATCCCACTTGGGTGATTTTTCTGCCACCCATGTGTCCATGGCAGAGTCATAGCCCAGTCTTCTCAAAGTATCATCCTTTTGAGCAGTCATGGCTAAAACAAGTTTTGATGATGATGTCACCTGAACGTTAACCAGTCCTTTGGTCACATGTCCTTGAGAAATGATGCACTGTGTGTAGTTAACTGTAATTGTGTCTTGGTGCCTTTTGCTTTAACCAATCTGTAACTGGATTGCAGATTAGTAAAGGAATCTGCATATGAGCTAATGAGTGACAAGGAGGTATAAGGGAAAATGGATGGTAAGAAATGCAGTATTGCATCAGTATTCTTTCTTGGGTACTGGGAAGTACCCGGGACACCCAGGTGACTTCAAGGAGGGTGCTCCCGGCAGACCTCAGGGGCCAATCCAGGACCCAGGGAATGAGGCAGTCCCAGAGGTATACAGGGCCCAGACCATGTAAATGCTGTAAATAAAACTCTGTGAAGTGCACAATAAAATCAGAGGCCATTGAGATAATGGCTTAGGGCTCAAGAACTCTTGTTGGGCCTAGGAAGGGAAGTGTTCATCCAAGGATTGCATATGTCATCATGTGGCACTTGAAGCCAGTCAAACTGCCAATAAGTAAAGTAAATTATTATTATTATTATTATAAGAATTTGTGAAGTGCCAGCTGTGCACCTGACACTTTACAGAACAATAAGAATGACACAGTCCCTGTGTGTCATTAGAAAGGAAAGTTCTGTCATTAGGAAAATGATCTGTCTTTAGGAAAAGGATAATCCGACTCAACATCACCATTCTAAATTTGGAAGATCTAACATGTTTATTAAATTTCTGAGGTCCAAGATAGGTCTGAAGCCATCCAGCTTTTAGGGAACCAAAAAATATTTTGAATAGAAACCAGAACACCATTGTGCTTGTGGGACTAACTCAATGGCACCCTTGTTTAAGAGCTGGTCAATCTCAAACAACAGCACATCCACTGCACAGAAATCTAGTGGGACAGGGACAGATACGAATTGACCCTTTGGGGTATCAGAGAATTGAATCTTATAATCATCCCTAACTATGGAAAGAACCCAGTGGTCCATCATGATGGTTTTCCAGACCTCCGATGAGTAAAACAAATGTTTTTGGAGAGGGAAAACCTGTGGTGACTTGGGTGATACACTTTTGCTAAAATCACTTCTTAAGTGGTGGTGGAGTTGGGAAAGAGGCAGATAATCACTGGTCATGACCTCTCAAGTTTTGAACTTGGGGAGGTCTAGGAAAACCCCTGTGAGTCAGATTGCACTCTAGGTGGGGTAGGAGGAGGTGGGAATGAGCAACCCTGGTACTGTACAGGTCTCTCTGGGCATTGGAAGTGCTGAAACTTCCCTCCTGCCCTGAGGTGCCATTGAGCAGGAGGGGATGGGATATAAGCTGTGAAAATAAATATATAAATAAATAAAATAAACGAGGGCTTATTGCCAGTACTAAGGTACTAAGGCCCATGGATCTTGCTGTGTACCTCTCCATTTTTAACTGTTTGAGCTCCTGGTTAGTGGAAGCTGCAAACATTTCCTCCGTATTGAAGGGGAGGTTCTCAACCACTTATTGGGCTTCTAGAGACAGACCCGAGGCAAGGCCGGCCTTAGAAATTATATTATATTTTATTTTATTTATTATTATATTATATATTAAGATCACGGCACATCAGTTGTTAACAGTAGTGGGGAGCCCCAGACTTCATTTCCCCTTCCACTGGAGTTTGAGTCTACAGCCCCCTTCCTATCTTGCTATTGTTGTGTTGGAGTTGGAGAAAGAGGTAGAGCAGCTTGTGAGCACTGTTACCCCCCTCCCATTATGCTGCTGGTAGGGATGGGAAATTGGTTGGAAAATAAGAATTGGATTAAAATCAGAATCAGATTAAATTGCTTCAGATTTGAATCATATTGTAATCAGAATCAAGTAGTATTTTTCTCCCATTTACTTCACTGGCATTTTTTCCACACATTAGAATCAATGAGAAACCCAACCTATTTGTTTTAATGGGCAATGCAAGGCATATTGGTTCTTGTGCAGGAATTGGTTTAATCCAAAGCAATAAAAATTGGGTGAATCAGATTAATCCAATTTGGGGGTCCCTTATGGGACCCCTGTTGTTTGGATGCATGCTGAAATTGGCATGCCCCTGCTTGCCTCTAGAATTAAGTGTTTAGTTTTGGGGTATTGGCTCAGAATTAGGGAACTTGGCTCAGGGCGTCTCACTAGCCTCTGCTTGGCAGAACAGTCTAACATCTTTACCAAATATAAGTGGCTTGAGACAGTAGAAAGTTATTTGGCTCAACTAGGCCTCACTATAGGAGGTTTGAATCCTTATTCCCGGTTACAAGCGAAATCTTTAATTAAAGCAAAGTCAGAAGATGTGCTTATCCAAATGGAAAGGACAGCTCAGGCAGAACAAAAAATTGCTGTCTGGTATTCTTTGTTTAAGGCAGGTCCCGAATTGGAATCATATCTCCCAGATATATATATAGCTGCAGGGCAAGGAGAGCCTTAACAACACTAAGATGTAATATGATGGACACGAAAGTAAGAGAAGGGAGGTACCAGGGAGTCCCATTGGAACAAAGACTATGCCTCTGTGGGCAATTAATGGTTGAGGATTTTTATCACTATCTGTTTTCCTGCCCTATTTACAGGCAGGCAAGGGAGGAAGCGCTGGGCCAATGGCTCAAGGGTAAGACTCATTGGGTCCCCCAGTGTCAGATCTCTCGCCTTCTGTCAAATACAAATAAGGACTTTACTTGTAAACTAGCCCATACGGCATTGAAAATGGAAATAGCCAGGAGAGAATAATTTAGTGGTAACCTTAATAATTCTAAGTAAGTAGCAAACTAATAGAATGCCTTGAGGTTATGTTTATGAGATTTTGTTTAAAAGGGCTAGACGGCAATTGTCTGAGCTGTGAGTAATAAAGAACTTATTTGTTAGTTTAACTCCAGTGCTTATGAGGTATATAATAATGATAATAATAATGATTAATAATAATTAATTAATTAATAATAAATAAACAATTGTATTATGGGGAATTACATTAGGTGTTAAGGAATGCTAAAGCTGACCCCCCTTTTTCTATTTTATTTATTTTCCTTTTTAATCTATTTTATCTCAAGTGGCTTGGTAGAGATTAACTTTGGTAATTACTAATAATTATATATTTTATATGTATGTATTTATTTTGATCCCATGAGTGTATGTGAATTTTGTTACATATTTTGTTACGTCAGGATTTTTAATGTTAATGATATTGCTGTTATGACCTCTGGTCAAAAAAATAAAACTTTTGATTGATTGATTAATCCAATTCTGATTTTCCCCATCCCTAGATGCTGGCAGTAGCAGTCTTTCCTTTGCTGCCATTGTCACATGCTCCCCTTGTTTGCCAGTTCAGTGGCTGATCTGTCCTTCCTTCCCGTTGCAGAGAAATGAACCCTCAGAATCCTGGTAACCAATTCTGATGCCCCACGCCCATCCCTTCTGCTTCAGTTTTCCACCCATCACCCCACACTGAGTACTACTCATGGCCACCTGCCCAGCAGCCCTCAGCCACAGGGAGTTTGGCCAATTTGCCCCCCTCAAATGATGCGCTGGTAACGAGCACTCACCTTGATAAGGGATTCTGAACTTTTGGTTCTAACGTTCCACACTAGCTGCTATAAAGATAATTCAGATGATCTGGAACATCAAGATGATTATATTTTTTTATTTTATTTTATTTTATTTATTTATTTATTTAAAAACATATACCCTGCTCCCTCCAGCCTTAAGGCAGCTTGGGGCGTCTTACAAAGTGGCTGGTCATATACAAAGGGGCCAGTCCAATGGCCCGTGGATCCCGCGTACGCCCACTCCCACACATGCCTGCATGGTACCCTTTCACAACTTCATTGCTGGCACACTGTGCTATGCAGAAACCATGCAGAAACCATGTGCATTCCCATGCAGGTGGAAGTCAGCACAGGATCTGCAGGTCATCGGATCAGCCCCCAAAGAAGACCTGGACTAAATCTGTACTAGGAAAAATTGCCATGGGAGCCGCCCATGCACTTACTATGAAGCCGTTTCCTGTGTTGTTGTTTTTTATAATCATTATCTTATTTATACATTGTTACACTAGTTCATAACTTAATAATGGTGAAGACATTCTTGGGAAATACATTGTTGAGAACTGCCTTCATGCTTTAATTGGCCGTTCACTTATGTGTCAGAGCGTTATACGACTGCTCCTTATTTAAAACGTGCATTCACCCTAGACTGAAGATACAGGCACAATTCATTCCATGTTAATAAACACCATGAACATTTATGGCACCACTGTTGCCATTACAAAAATTATCCACCATGTACAATTGCCTATAAAGTACAAAAATTTTTACAGCAATAAAGAGTAAGGCCATGGAACAATTAGTAAGCAAGGATTGTTCAATGAAGGTCAGTTTTCACATGTATACTTAATGAAGATCATTTTCTTTAACACACTTTCAATATTGGATTCCATTATAGGTAGCTGTTTAGCATGAAACAATTTTACAGCACAAATGAGTATCCATGGATTCTATTTTTTAAACTTTCCTAATCCCTCCTATATTTCAATATTCAACATCCCTGTAGCATGTAACTGATTTATTACGTTTTCCCCTTTATTTTTTGCCATGTGGAGAACTTATTAATCATCCCGTTTACTATGTTTCCATAAGGGAAAAACTCCCACTTACTCATTAATTTGATAAGTAAATGAGCTTCCCGTGCCAAGAAATTAGTCTTACAAACACATACTAGAGATATTTCTGTGATATCATGAGGCTGCAAAACCAAGGGACTAGAGAGAAATCATTTTCGTATCATCAAATATTGATCAAGCTAATGGAAAATTTTGACAAACACATTTATGTGGTGACATGAGATTTATTGGCACACGTGTTCTCAGCAGATATTTTTCGTTTATGATGAAAAGCATTTGTATTTCCAAAAATCCCTACTGAAGAATGAAGCAGGATTGGAAGCATTTAAAATTGCAGGCAGATGCTCAGATTGCAAAAGCATACTATTACTCTCCATTGGTTTATTTCATACATAACTTTGAAGATTTCTGATGGTAACATTTAAAAATGACATTCCTCTTTTATAATCTCCCCTGTAATTCTCTATACATGGTCAAATCTAGAAAAGGGCACTTCTCCACCCATTTATCAACTGCGGGATCATGCTGGGTGGGCAAAACTGTTCTTGAATGGTTTTGCACTTCCCTAGCTGGTAGAACTCAGCATGTGGTTCTGGGGGATTTTACATCATCCCCCCAGAATCTCACGTGTGGAGTTCTGCAGGGTTCCATTCTGCCCCCTGTCCTGTTCAACGTGTACTTGCAGCCATTGGGTAAGATCATGAGAGGGTTTGAGGTAGGAATGGGCAAACAGAACCGAGTTTGGAAATTTGGTTCCATTCAGTTTGGAAATTTGGTTCAGTTCGGAAGTTCAGTTCGGTCGACCAAACAATTCGAGTTCGGTCCAAACTCCAAAATTCAGAACAAAGTTTGGAAATTCAAACCCCATTGAACTAAATGGAATATTATCTTTTAGGGATGGGCGAACAGAGCCGAGTTCGGAAATTCAGTTTGGTTCGAAAATCGAGTTCGGTTCAGAAGTTTGGTTCGGTCAACCAAACTGATCGAGTTCGGTCTGAACTCCGAACTTCCAAACCGCATTCGCCTATCTCTAATTGCTTGGAAATGAAAGGATCTTTCATAGTAAGGGGCAAGCCAGCACATCCAGATATGCCACTCTTCTACTGTATGGGCTAGGGGTGTGCATGTCATTTTTGTTATTACAATAATGATAATGAAAATTGCCATTTTCATTAACATTCTTGCTATAACAAAAGTGAAAAATAATAATAATGAATATACAAATGAAAATGACAATTTAAAAAAAAATAAAAGGGAAACACTGAAAAACATATTTCTGGCTATATCTTTTTTGTTTCCTATTCACTTTTGATGAAAAGTAGGGAGGTTGTACCCCTAATAGAGGGAGCTACATGTACTATTTTTTTTAATGATTAGATAAAGGGAATCGATTGTAGAAGCAACTGAATGTTCTGATTTTAAGAAATACTCCATACACATTCATTGATGCAATGTCTTTATCTTCCATCTAATTTGCATGCAACCTGAGAATATCATGTCCCTCCACAACCTTAACACTCCTGAAAATTTTCAGAAACATTGGATAAAGGGTTCTAATGGTATAAGACATTAACTTGAAAATACATTTTCAGATGTAACATTTTAATATTCCATTCTGTTTACAAGACATTTAGTAGGAATGTATCACATACCTTCCCTGTCATCTCTGCTGAATTATAGGACAATTTGATAAAGGTAACCAATTTTATAAGCAATTGAAGTTGTCTCCTTGAAGACCATTCTTCAGCTAAATAGCAGCAATACAGTGCCAATTAAAGGCAGGCACCTGGCATGACAGGGGGAGGGAGGCTGTAGGAGGGAAGATGTGGAGAAACCCAAAGACTGACAGACACATTCACTGGCCAATTACTGCATGCTTCCAGCTTTACAGGACCAATTGGAAGTGGCTTTGAGGCAGGCATTGGGGGCGGCCCTCAGGCAGGCATAGAAGAGACATAACTGGGATTTTGGGGGTAGCATCCCATCAATCAGGAGACATAGTTTACATATCCAGGATGGCCAATTATCATCACAATCACATCCTGCAGCACTGTGACAGAGGACATAAGAGAATCTCTATTGGCTTTTTCCTAAACAGATGCTTCTGACTTCCCGGTAACAAGTGGGGTAGAGATGTTGGGATGATCATGGCACAGAATGAGGATATTTTGTTGACATTTCTGCTGGTCAATTGGCATCCCTTCTTTAACAGTAGACAATACTGTTAGACAATAGACATGTAAATTAAGCATTGATGGGGAAGAAGAACCAGTTTACATCAGTTTCAAGGTGTTGTTGGTGCTTGCCTATAAAGCCCTAAATGGCCTTGGCCCAACCTATTTGTGGGACCACCCCCCAGTTCTGGATCGTCCCCTGTGGTCATTGGGGAGTGCTCTCCTTGAGTTCCTCCAAGTATACCTGGGAACCAAATTGGGGAGGGCCTTCTTGGTGGTCACTTCATAGCTGTGGAACTCCCTGCTGGTGGAGGCCTGTTTGGCACAGAATCTCCCCTTGTTTTGATGCCATTGTAAGATGTGCCTGTTCTGCCTGGATTTTGATGGGGAGGATGGGGGAATGGGTTAGGGTGATGGGCAGTTAGGGATATTTTAAAATTCCTCCCTGTTTTTTTTAAAGTTGCTTTTATTGTTTTTTATTATTGTAAGACACCCAGACCTTCCTGTGGCAGGATGGGTGGGATAGAATTTTAAATAAATAAATAAATAAATTAATTAAATAAATCACAAACCAATCTTATACCACAGTGACACGCAAGAGACTCAAAAGCATAGGCTCCTTCTCTGCATATACTGTGCAGGCATATAAAGTTGGGACCCTTTATCATATCTTTATGATATTTCACAGAGTTGATAGCGAAACTGTGATATACAGCTCTCTCAAATTTCATGTACACTGGTTGGACTACAAAGATGTTACAGTCAGATATACATTTACAAGCTAATTGCTTATACCACCAAGACCCTTTATCTAATCCTTCTAAATGTTGTCAGAGATGGTAAATATGGGAAGAGGTGTAAACTTGTCAAGTTTCATCTACATTAAATGTGAGACAAAGAAGTTACAGCAAAGAATGTATATGAAGATTTTTGCAAAATAATATAATTTTTTTGTAGGTAGATAGATTTATTGATGACCACAAGGTCTTATCAATCAATTTAAAATCACAAAACACAAATATGAATAGATACAGTATACTTAGTAACATATAAACCAAATGACAATAATCAAGTAAAAAAATGTACAATATAGTCATGTGACCCTCCTCATATTTAATACGTGTATATTTTGCCTTGCTTGCGAATATAGCCACTGCCTTTGTTCTTTTGGGATCAGTATCGTTTAAAAGATACTGACGTTGCAGAATCCCTGGGCGAGATGTATCCCAGCACACCAACTCCAGTAATTGCCCACAATATTTAGAATACAGTGGACAATCCAGAAGATAATGCGCTACGTCCTCAACCTTTTTACCACACAGACAAATACGCTCATCAAAAGGGGTACACATATATCTTCTGAGTAACACAGCTGTACGCATTGTCTGAAAGTGTAAGCTGGTAAAAGCCTGTCATAGTATGGGATCTTCTAACTGTAACAGATAATTTGCACACACACCCCTCGGGGGTACAAGATATTTGTAGTAAGGGGCAGACTTGATCTTATTTGTTGTTGCCCTTAAAGTTTGTCTGTCAATATCAAGTATACAGACCTTAAGCAATTTAATGACCGCCTTACTTGCGTCCCCTCGCAGGAAAACCTCAGAGAAATCTAACTTCAATAAACACAGGTTCACGTTCGTCCACCATTGATCTGACCCACGCACCTTGTCCAGTATCTTTTCATTTAGCACCAAAATGACTAAAGATGTTTCCGGTGCATCCCTCAATCTTGCCCAGAAGGATAACTTCCTCATGGTTATCTGGGCTGTTAGTGAGGGAATCCCTAGTTCAAGGTTGATCAATGCCACACCCAGTCACTTCACAGACCATTGTGGCCAATATGAGGCCAGTGCGCAACCCAGACCCTGAAAACCCGGCCTCTCCCCATCCCCCAATCTCATCCGCATCCCGTGCCTTCCCAAACACGAATTGCCTTTCTCCTGCTCCCTCTGGAACTGCCGCTCATCCGTGACTAAAGCCCCCTTCATCCATGATCTCTTCCTCTCTCGCCCCTTTCAACTCCTTGCTCTTACAGAAACCTGGATCTCGCCCTCCAACTCTGTTACCCCGGCCACTCTATGCTCGAGGGGCCTTTTGTTCTCTCACCGACCCCGCCCTGAGGGCCAGGGTGGTGGCGTGGGTCCCCTCCTTGCCAAGCACTGCCAATTCAAAACCCTTTCCCCTCCTCCCTCCCCCTCCTTCCCTTCCTTTGAGGCCCACTCTGTGCGCTTATACTCCCCTCTACACCTTCGGGTTGCTGTCATNCAAGACATTTGGCAGGAATGTATCACATACCTTCCCTGTCCTCTTGGCCAAACTACAGGACAATTTGATAAAGGGCCCAAATTTTATAAGCAATTGAAGTTGTCCCCTTGAAGACCATTATTCAGATAAAAAATAGTAGTACATGCAGTGCCAGTCAGAGGTAGGCACTTGGCATGGCAGGGGGAGACAGGGTGTAGGAGGGAGGATGGCAAGCAACCCAAAATGGCCAATTATTGCATGCTTCTAGCTTTACAGGACCAATCGGTAGTGGCTTTGAGGCGGGCATAGAGGGCAGCCCTGAGGCGAGCATAGAAGGGACATAACTGGGACTTTGGGGATAACATCCCAGAAACCATGACACATAGTTTACACATCCAGGATGGCCAATTATCATCACAATCACATCCTGCAGCACTGTGACAGAGGACATAAGAGAATCTCTATTGGCTTTTTCCTAAACAGATGCTTCTGACTTCCCGGTAACAAGTGGGGTAGAGATGTTGGGATGATCATGGCACAGAATGAGGATATTTTGTTGACATTTCTGCTGGTCAATTGGCATCCCTTCTTTAACAGTAGACAATACTGTTAGACAATAGACATGTAAATTAAGCATTGATGGGGAAGAAGAACCAGTTTACATCAGTTTCAAGGTGTTGTTGGTGCTTGCCTATAAAGCCCTAAATGGCCTTGGCCCAACCTATTTGTGGGACCACCCCCCAGTTCTGGATCGTCCCCTGTGGTCATTGGGGAGTGCTCTCCTTGAGTTCCTCCAAGTATACCTGGGAACCAAATTGGGGAGGGCCTTCTTGGTGGTCACTTCATAGCTGTGGAACTCCCTGCTGGTGGAGGCCTGTTTGGCACAGAATCTCCCCTAGTTTTGATGCCATTGTAAGATGTGCCTGTTCTGCCTGGATTTTGATGGGGAGGATGGGGGAATGGGTTAGGGTGATGGGCAGTTAGGGATATTTTAAAATTCCTCCCTGTTTTTTTTAAAGTTGCTTTTATTGTTTTTTATTATTGTAAGACACCCAGACCTTCCTGTGGCAGGATGGGTGGGATAGAATTTTAAATAAATAAATAAATAAATTAATTAAATAAATCACAAACCAATCTTATACCACAGTGACACGCAAGAGACTCAAAAGCATAGGCTCCTTCTCTGCATATACTGTGCAGGCATATAAAGTTGGGACCCTTTATCATATCTTTATGATATTTCACAGAGTTGATAGCGAAACTGTGATATACAGCTCTCTCAAATTTCATGTACACTGGTTGGACTACAAAGATGTTACAGTCAGATATACATTTACAAGCTAATTGCTTATACCACCAAGACCCTTTATCTAATCCTTCTAAATGTTGTCAGAGATGGTAAATATGGGAAGAGGTGTAAACTTGTCAAGTTTCATCTACATTAAATGTGAGACAAAGAAGTTACAGCAAAGAATGTATATGAAGATTTTTGCAAAATAATATAATTTTTTTGTAGGTAGATAGATTTATTGATGACCACAAGGTCTTATCAATCAATTTAAAATCACAAAACACAAATATGAATAGATACAGTATACTTAGTAACATATAAACCAAATGACAATAATCAAGTAAAAAAATGTACAATATAGTCATGTGACCCTCCTCATATTTAATACGTGTATATTTTGCCTTGCTTGCGAATATAGCCACTGCCTTTGTTCTTTTGGGATCAGTATCGTTTAAAAGATACTGACGTTGCAGAATCCCTGGGCGAGATGTATCCCAGCACACCAACTCCAGTAATTGCCCACAATATTTAGAATACAGTGGACAATCCAGAAGATAATGCGCTACGTCCTCAACCTTTTTACCACACAGACAAATACGCTCATCAAAAGGGGTACACATATATCTTCTGAGTAACACAGCTGTACGCATTGTCTGAAAGTGTAAGCTGGTAAAAGCCTGTCATAGTATGGGATCTTCTAACTGTAACAGATAATTTGCACACACACCCCTCGGGGGTACAAGATATTTGTAGTAAGGGGCAGACTTGATCTTATTTGTTGTTGCCCTTAAAGTTTGTCTGTCAATATCAAGTATACAGACCTTAAGCAATTTAATGACCGCCTTACTTGCGTCCCCTCGCAGGAAAACCTCAGAGAAATCTAACTTCAATAAACACAGGTTCACGTTCGTCCACCATTGATCTGACCCACGCACCTTGTCCAGTATCTTTTCATTTAGCACCAAAATGACTAAAGATGTTTCCGGTGCATCCCTCAATCTTGCCCAGAAGGATAACTTCCTCATGGTTATCTGGGCTGTTAGTGAGGGAATCCCTAGTTCAAGGTTGATCAATGCCACACCCAGTCACTTCACAGACCATTGTGGCCAATATGAGGCCAGTGCGCAACCCAGACCCTGAAAACCCGGCCTCTCCCCATCCCCCAATCTCATCCGCATCCCGTGCCTTCCCAAACACGAATTGCCTTTCTCCTGCTCCCTCTGGAACTGCCGCTCATCCGTGACTAAAGCCCCCTTCATCCATGATCTCTTCCTCTCTCGCCCCTTTCAACTCCTTGCTCTTACAGAAACCTGGATCTCGCCCTCCAACTCTGTTACCCCGGCCACTCTATGCTCGAGGGGCCTTTTGTTCTCTCACCGACCCCGCCCTGAGGGCCAGGGTGGTGGCGTGGGTCCCCTCCTTGCCAAGCACTGCCAATTCAAAACCCTTTCCCCTCCTCCCTCCCCCTCCTTCCCTTCCTTTGAGGCCCACTCTGTGCGCTTATACTCCCCTCTACACCTTCGGGTTGCTGTCATCTACCGCCCCCCGGGTTCCCTCTCCTCTTTCCTCCCGGACTTTGAATCCTGGCTCACCTTCTTCCTCTCCGATGATATCCCCACTCTTATCCTTGGTGATTTCAACATTCACGTTGACACGCCCTCCGCCCCCTCTGTTTCCCGCTTTCTCTCTCTCGCTTCCTCCTTTAATCTCCGACTCTGGACCGACTCCCCCACTCATACTGACGGCCATTCCCTCGACCTCGTCTTCACTCGAAACTGTTCTCTAACTGACCTCTCCTTTGACCCCTTCCCTAGTTCTGATCACTTCCTCGGCTCCTTCAGCCTTTCCCACCGACCCCCCTCCGCCTCCCCCTCTATGCGCCCCTTCCGCAATATGCAGGCCCTTACTCCCTCGGAGTTTGCCGCACATCTTTCCCCCCTTCTCCCCCCCGTTTTCGCCTCCTCCTCCCCTGACTCTGCTGTCTCTGCTCTCAACGCTTCTCTCTCCTCGACCCTTGACTCTCTTGCCCCCCCCTCTGCTCGCCCCGTCCGCCCCCTCGACCCCCGCCCCTGGCTTACCCCTGCCATCCGCTACCTCCGCTCCTGCGCCCGGGCTGCCGAACGCCTCTGGCGCAAATCCCGCTCCCTCCCTGACTTCCTCCATTACAAATTCTCCCTCTCCTCCCTCTCCTCGGCTATCTCCCTAGCTAGGCAGCGCTATTATGCCTCTAGGATCGAATCTTTCTCCCGCGACCCTCGCCGCCTTTTCTCTACTTTCGACTCCCTTCTCAAACCCCCCTGCCCTCCTCCGCCCTCTTCCCTTGCTGCTCAGGATCTTGCATCGTTCTTCACCTCCAAGATTGACAAGATCCGTCGGGATATTGCCTCCCTCCACCCCCCGCCCCCCTCCCTCCTCGCATCCTTCCCTCCTGCCTCTCTCCAGGAAATCTCTGCTCTTCTCTCTTCATCCAACCCCTCCACCTGCCCCCTTGACCCGATCCCCTCCCGCCTCCTGACCTCTATTGCTCCCACTGTCGCTCCCCCCCTTCTGCATGTTGTCAATCTCTCCCTTTCCACAGGCTCCTTCCCCTCTGCCTTCAAACATGCCACTGTCTCCCCCATCCTCAAAAAGCCTACCCTGGACCCTTTCGATCCCTCTAGTTACCGGCCGGTCTCCCTCCTTCCCTTTGCTTCGAAGCTCCTGGAACGTGTCGTCTACTCCCGCTGCCTGAACCTCCTCTCTGCCAACTCCTCCCTCGACCCTCTCCAGTCCGGCTTCCGCCCCCTCCACTCTACTGAAACTGCCCTGGCCAAGATCACCAATGATCTACTTGTCGCTAAATCGAAGCGCCACTACTCCGTTCTTGTCCTCCTTGACCTCTCTGCTGCCTTTGACACTGTCGACCACTCGCTCCTCTTGGACTCGCTTTACTCTTTGGGCTTCCGTGGCTCTGTCTTTGACTGGTTCTCCTCCTACCTCTCTGACCGCTCCTTTAATGTCTCCCTCCCCGAGTCGACCTCCCCCTCCCTTCCCCTCTCGGTTGGGGTTCCCCAAGGTTCTGTCCTTGGCCCTCTCCTCTTCTCTATCTACACCCGGTCCCTTGGTGAAATTATTGCCTCCCACGGGTTCCAATACCATCTCTATGCTGATGACACCCAACTCTATCTCTCTACCCCCTCTCTCTCCTCCTCTGTCCGCTCACGCCTCGTCGACTGCCTCTCTGATATCTCCGCCTGGATGTCCCGACGCCAACTCAAACTGAACATGGCCAAGACTGAACTCCTCATTTTTCCTCCATCCCCCTCCTCTCCCTCTGACCTGACCGTCTGCATTGATGGGGTCACCATCCGTCCTGTTCTCCGTGCCCGCAGCTTGGGCTTCATTTTTGACACGCACCTCTCCTTTAAACCTTACATTGACTCTGTGGCCAAATCCTGCCGATTCGCTCTCCTCAACATTGCCCGCATTCGCCCCTTTCTATCTGTCTCCTCGGCCAAAATCCTTGTTCATGCCATGGTTATCTCTCGCCTCGACTACTGCAACCTCCTCCTTGCTGGCCTCCCTCGCTCCCACCTGTCCCCCCTTGTGGCGATCCAAAACTCTGCCGCCAAGGTCATTCACTCTGCCCGTCGCTTCGACCATGTGCCGCCTCTCCTCCTCTCCCTTCACTGGCTCCCCCTTCCTGAACGTATCCTGTTCAAACTCCTGGTTTTCACGTTCAAATCGCTCCACGACCAAGCTCCCTCTTACCTCTCAGACCTAATTTCCCTACGCACTCCTGCACGCGCTCTCCACTCTTCCCTTGTCCCCTCCCTCACTCTCCCTCATTTCTCCTGCTTGCCTAACCGCCTTCGACCCTTCTCCCTCGCTGCCCCCCATGCCTGGAACTCCCTCCCTGCCCACATCCACCTTGCCTCCTCCCTCCGCTCCTTCAAATCCCTCCTCAAGACCCACCTTTTCCTTGCTGCCTTTCCCAATGCCTGTTAGTCTTTCCCCTTACTCTTACTGTCTGCCCTCCTCTGATGACTGCTGCTACCAACCTCTTTGTAACCAAGCCAAGCATATGCACCTGAGACTTCGCATCCGCTTGAATGTTTGTTTGTCTTCTCCCATGTCTCTCCCACTGTCCCCTCTCCCTGTTTCCCCCCCTTTTGTCTTTTAGATTGTAAGCCACAGGCAGGGACTGTGTCTAGTTCTGTGTTCTGTACAGCACCAGGTCATATGACTGGTGCTATATAAATGTCTATTAATAATAATAATAATAATAATAATTAATAGGAGGGATTGCCAAAAGTCTCCATCAGAATTCGCTTATTACCACCTCTAGTTCTTCAGTAGGGGATGCCTCCAAACCCCATAGTGGCACACCGTACAATATACTGGCCAGAATTTTTGTGTCCATTAATTTTTTTACTTCTTGAATGCTGCATTGACCAAATCACATATGGAAGCGGAATATCGCCATCAGCTCTGTCTTTGCTTTCTGCTTAGCAGCGTGGATATGGGCCTGCCATGTTCCATTGAAGGAGAAAATTATGCCCAAATACTTGTATGATTGGACTTGCTCCAACCTGTTTCCGCCAAGAGTCCAGCTATGTCTAACAAAATGTCTAGTGAACACGATTATTTTGGTTTTATCAACATTAATAACAAGTCTTAGTTCCTTACACCAAGACTTGAAATCAGCTAGAGCTCTATTAAGCCCCAACTTGGTGAGAGATAACAAGACCATATCGTCGGCGTATAACATCATAAATATCCTCCTGGAACCTACACAAGGTGGATGGTATCTCCCTCTGTCCTTCTGTTTTAATATCAAGGCATTTACATATATATTAAATAAAATTGGGGCCAGGAGGCATCCCTGACGGACTCCTCTGTGAGTGTGAACATAATTGGATAGGGAGCCTGAAGAATGGACTCATTCTTAAGTCAAATAATATAATTAAACTGCTTATAAAATTTGATTCCTTTATCCAATCATTTTGGAATTTGGTACACTTAATGGCTTCCCTTGGTGGTACAATCCCCCCAGGTTTCAGCCACATATAATGAAAAACGTAAATGTTACAGCTTAAAATGTGTTTTCCATTGAAACCAATGAAAACGAAAGCAAAAATGAAAACAAAATTTTGATTTTTATGAAAATGAAATATTTAAATATCAAAAATGAAAAACAAAAACAAAAATGGCTTGGGGCCCTGCTGCACACCTCTATTATGTGCTCCTATGCTCCAGCCATCAACTTCTCAGAGTGAAAAGACATCTCCGGTTCCCATTCACAGTCCAATACCCACCACATCCATCAGTCATTGAGCTGCAAGTCAAGAAAAGTGGCTAGTGCCCATTCTTGGATATGGCAGTATTGTCAAATAAGACGTGACAATCACAGTGCTGCTATCTGCAATATATGTCAGCCAAGAGCAATTATGTTATGGAAAAGATTCAACCAAGGTAAGTTTGAAACTTCCTCTGTGATCCATCACTTGTGTCTAAAATACCACATTGTGAAGGGAACACAACCATGCCCTGCTGCTACCCAGTCTCAGACTCTGTCACAGATTTCTCCCCAGTCACAGGCTGTATCATCTCCTCTTGCTCCACAGCTGCAGAGAACATCTTCTGTGGAGAATGCCAACTCTATGGCAACATCAGCTTCTTGGGATCCCAGAATGCCGGGTGTAACTGGCATGCAGATGACGCTGCAAGAGACTTTTGGGAGGCAACGTAAATACCCTGCCTCACATTCCAGGGCCCACCAAATGGTAACAGAAACTGTAAATTGGATAGCAGAAGGTATTCTCCCATTCTCCTTTGTGAAGACAACTAGCTTCAAAAACTTCACGTCAGTTCCAACCTCTTATTCCTGTTGAAAAGTGCCAAGTCCACTACAAAAGCAATTCCAGAACTGTATAACACTGACTGAAATGAAAAAAATTTCTCTCATGAAAATCTCATGAGAATCAAGAATCTTTACTGAGATCTCAGGACAATCTTGGTAATGGCTGGAGATCGCGGTCAAGCATTTTTCTTGATTTACCATTTAGCATGATTTATCATTCACTGTGATTTACCATTGACTGATTTACTGTGTACCATATACCAATTTACTGTGTACTGCTTACTGGGCACGATCCTATGCTATGTGTGCACTACCCACTTACACAACGGAAGCAGTACACATGCACAATACAGGCACACATGGCATGTGTGCACACAGGAAATCCATGTGCAGCAAGGGCCAAGCCCAGCCCAACACAACACCCGGTGCCCACGCACCCCGCCTGCTCCATCGCCTGCTCTACGCACCATACCTGTCAATCCTCCAGGCCGTGGGGTGCATGGGCACGAGGGTCGAGTCAGGCTGTGCACACTTGTCATGCGTGGCTCTCCTATGTGTGTTTACAACGTACATGTGTGTATTGTGCGATTGTGCCATATGCGTTGCGGGCGCAGGTAGTGCATGCAGGGCATAGGATTGTGCCCACTGTGTATTGTGTTCATCCTGGTAATGCGCATATGAAAAATAGCCACCACAGTTATTACGCACATGCAGATCCCTCTTCCAAGATGGCACCAGCAGCATCGCTGCCATTTCGGAAAAGGACAGCTGTTGTGTGCATGTGTATTACCGGAATGAACACAGTACACAATGAGCGGTACACAGTAAATTGATATACTGTACATGGAAAATCATGCTAAATGGTAAGATAGATAAATGGTAAATCAAGAAAATTCTCGACCAAGAAAGCATTGAGAACCGGGGTGGTGGAGGGGGACTTTCTCGATTATTGATTCTCACTAAAAATGAGTCAATAACCATGATTCTTGAGGAGAATCAGCACAAAAATCGAAAGGCAGCTTGGTAGCAATGTAAGGGAGGCACTTTCCATTTTACCATAGACCTGTGGACCAGTGCAGTACGACACAACTATATGTCTGTAATTGCATGCTGTGACAGACTGGATGAAGGTGCGCTGACGGACACTGATTCCTGGCAAGACTGAGGTGATGATGGGTGGTTGACATTGTGATTTGGGATCAATAACCCCCGTTATTGATGGGGTTTAGCCCCCAATGTTACTTAGGTTCTCGGCCTTGGAGTACTCCTGGACCCTCTGCTGCACCTGGAATCTCAGGTGGCTGTGGGGACCGGGAGTGCTTTTTCGCCAGCTCCATCTGGTGAGAAGGCTGCAACCCTTTCTTTGTGATTCGAATCCAGAAACCATCGTCCATTCCTTTAATTACCTCAAAACTAGATTATTGCAGTATGTTCTATGTGGGGCTGCCCTTGAAGACTGCTCAGAAGCTGCAGCTGGTGCACAATAGGGATGTGTGAACAGATTATGGTTTGGGTTCGGTCATTTAGTTCAGTCTGGTTTGGTCTGGTAGTTCAGTTCAGTCGTTCGGTTCGGTTGCCAAGTTCGGATTTGGTAGTTCGGTTCGGTGGAGATTGGTTTGGGCGTTTGGAAAAAGGTATTGTGTGATCCCGTGATCGCATCAGAAACCAGAAATTTGAGTGCATGTGGAGCTGTGTGGCGAGAGAGTGTGTGTGTTGTGGCTGGCTGGGTGTTTGGCGTGTTTTGATTTTGTTTATGTTGGACTGTGTGTTGGTTTCCATTTGACTGTTGGTTTTGCTGGTTGGAGAGTGTTGGTGAGTAACTGTTTGTGTTGGCGAGTGATTGTTTAAAAAAAAAAATGAAGAAGGTGATTAAACACCAGGCCTAGGGAAAGGCCAAGGGGGTGGAGTCGGTGGCGGAGGAAGAGGTTCCTGCCGCTGTTGCTAGACCTTCGGTGGTGGAGGAGGAGCAATAGCTGGCGGGCACAGGAGGTGCTGACACTGCTGCCAGGTTTGTAAACTTTTTTTTTTTACTTTGAGGAGAAGAAGAATACTATCCGTTAGAGCGAGCTCACTGGTGTGCGGGTGGGTGCATGGGTGGTGGGCATCAGCGGGTGGCAGTGGATGGCTCCCACAGAGAGAGAGGGTATTGTAGTGTGTGGGGGCTCTTCCAGCAGTCAGGCATGAGCACCCCCACCCAAACATCTGCCAGGCTAGCAAGGGTCTCCACTCTCCAGTTGCCATTCTCACGCACCCCCCAACAAGGGAAGGACTTGCACATGTCAGCCAGCCAGGGTCTCTCCGTTGCCATCCCTCCCCAGCACCCAAAGAAGCACAGGATTTGCACGTGCCAGTCAGCCAAGGTCTCCCCATTGCCATCCCTCCCCAGCACCCAAAGAATGGCAGGATTTGCATGTGACAGCCAGCCAGGGTCTCCCATTGCCATCCCTCCCCAGCACCAAAAGTGGGCAGGATTTGCACATGCCAGTCAACCAGGGTCACTGTCTCCAGTTTTCACCCCAAGGAGGGAGGACTAGAGGCATTATCATAAATGCATGATATTACTTAAGTGTTGTTAAATAACTACTTGTTTGTGTGTTCCTGTTTCAGAGAGGGTGATGAGGAATCTGTTGCTGCTGGTGCCAGGCGCAGGTCATCAAGGCAGAGGGTGGACTCTCCAGTGCCACCCCCAGACAGTTGGTGGAGAAGATCTGATGTCTGGAAGTGGTTTGTGAAGGGTGACACATACGCCGTGTGCACGGTAAGGCACGGGGGCTGGAACTACAGGGAATGGATTGTCCTATGACCTGTTCAGAACGGAAGTCCCCTGTAGAGAGAGATTGGCCAAATGGCCACCCACCCACTTGTGGAGACAGAATGCAAGCAGGGCTTGACAGACTATTGGTCTGACACAGTATGGCACTTCTTATGTTCCTATCTTTTTATTTTCTTTAGATATGCAGCAAAAAATTCAGACTGGCCAGGGAGGAGACCACATCCGGCCTAATCTCCCACATCGAGAAGCTGCATGGGGAGAAGGTGAAGTGGCAGGAGTCTGGTGTGGCCGTGGTGGAGCATCAGTGCCAGAAGAAGGAGGGGGAAGGCAACCCAAAAGACATGGCAATGCCATGAAAGCCCTTCCCCCTCCTCCAGCTCCGAAGTGGAGTCCCCCGGGCCCCAGGAGTCTGCAGCAGTGAAGGCCTTTCGGGCTGAGGTGGAGAGGCCTACCCGCCACTTTATACAGGGCCTACGGCTACATGCAGCCACAATGGAGAACCGCCTGTTGGAACAATTCCAGGTGCTCAAACTCAAGAAAAAGCAGGTGGAGGCATACTCCCAGTACATCTCTGCCGAGATGGAACTGTACCACTACTCACTCTCCAGGTTTCATGCAGATGTGGCAGGGGCCGTGGACTTTGCCTCGGCCCATGGGTGAAAATGCTGGAGCACAGGGTGCCCACCTATCTGTCCTGTGCTGCGCCCCAGCTTTTACCTTTCCCCCAAGTTCTGGGGGACAGGCCCGACAAAGACTAGACCCCCAGGTTAAAAGTTAAGTTTCCTTTCTTTTTATATATGTTTGGTTTTGGTTTTTTTCTGTTGTTGAAAGTTCATAGTTGGATATAAGGTTTTATTAAAAGTTATATTTGTTTTGTTGTTACGAACTTTGTTTGGCTTTCCAATCTTTTATCCCTCTGTGCTGAAGTTCCGGCACGTGGCAGAATTTCATTGTATATAAAGCTTGTCTGTGTCAGATCCCTACCTGAAAGCAGCAGAAGATGTAGCGTTAACCTATTAGCCCCAATGGGTGCCAGCAGCAGGGTCTCAACTTGTAGACAGCCTGCCAGGAGGGGTAGGGCTTGTGTCTGTGTGGGTGTGTCAGAGAGAAGGAGAGACAGGCTCTTTTGGCAGTGGGCATCCACGGATGGGTATGGAGGAGTAGGCTGGGGGGGGGGCAGGTTTTCAGGTGGGTGACAGTAGCTGCTGGCCAGTCAGGCATGAGCAGCAGCAGCACCCAGAATGAAATTACAGCCCCCCATGACTGGAATGATGGTCCCAGAATCTCGTTGATGGTTCCTGAGATGGGCAGGCATGACTGCTTCAGGTACAGTGGAACGACAGCTTATGGGAGATGAATGATGTCCCTAGAAGTAATGCATGGCTGGGCACACTTCATTCAATCATGCAATAGGTAGGTATAGAAATGCACACAGGCAGGCACATAATACGTTCCACATTTTGTTATATTCCATTTCATTCTGGTACGCTTTTGCTGCTGCTGGATGTGGACATCAGGCACATACGAGAGTTCTTCCTGGTTCTGGCAGGTGGCAGCTTGAGCTGGCATCCCCTCCACCCCATCACTCTCATTCTAGTGGAGAGCCTCTCTCTCCCTCTCTCTCTCTGGTCATATAGTGCAGGTGACAGCATGGGTGGGATCATGTCTGTCTCACCTTCTAGCAGTGACTTTCTCTCTCTTATTTCTCTCTCTCTCTCAGCAGCAATGTGGACGGACAGACAGGCACCTTGGTATGAGTGGCAGGAAGGTGGTCTGAGGCAGGCTTTGAGCTTGACAGCAACCAATCTCAAAGTCTGCCTCAGACCGTCTCTATGCTGTCTGTGCCAAGGGTTCTGTACCCTGGCAACCAATGTCTTCTGCTGCTGCCAATGGCCCCCAGGCTTATCTGCTGTTTGAGCTTGGCAGTACAGAACCCTTGGCACAGACGGCATATAGGCCCGGGGGCCATTGGCAGCAGCAGCAGACAGTGGGTTGCCGGGGTACAGAACCCTTGGCACAGACAGCATATAGGCCTGGGGGCCATTGGCACTAGCATCAGCAGACAGTGGGTTTCCAGGGTACAGAATGCCAGGGACACTGGTAGCCCTGTAAGAACATCGGAAACAGCAGCACCTGTTCCATCACCAGCAGAGACAGACACAGCCTCAAGTCCTGCAGGCCTTCCAGTGCCCTGCATGGCAGTGGAGGAGGGCACTGCCAGGAGGCGATGCTGAGCCACTGAAGCCTATCGCCCTAAAGCAGGCCTGATGAGTTTGGGGCGTGGTGATGTGCTCGGGCTACTGCTGCTGCCTGCTGCCGCTCCCCTGGCACGGCCCCTTCCACCTCTGGCACATTCCCATTGCCTCCCCTATGGGCAGGAGACTGGCCTTTCCTTCCCTTCTCCATTTCTCCCTCCAAGATAATGTTTTTATATATTTTTTTTTTTATTATTTTTTTATATATATATATATATATATAATCTAACTGCTATTAACTATTCTAAAACCTATTGAACTAAATGGAATATCCTGATAATCAACTACAAAGGCCTTGTCCTACAAACACACTATATCTCCTTCTATCTCTATAACTAAACTAACTACTATGTATATCTTTCTAGTAACTATCTATCTAATACCTATCTATCTATATATATACAATATTTCACAGGGGGAAACACAAAAAACACAGGGAGAGGTACAAAACTGAAATGAAAATCCATCTAATAATAATCCTACTCTAAATAAATCCAAAACTTAAAACAGGGGGAGGGAATAATCAGGGATGGAATAAGAGGGAGAGGGAAAGGATTCAATGGAGGGGGGCGGGAGGAAGGAAGGTTGAATACCGGGAACACAGGGAGGGGTAAAAACAAAAAACAACACCTAAATCTATCTAATATAATCTAAATAAATGATAATATGGAGGTAAATGTGTTGGATGGGTGAAACAGGAGGAGAATGGCAATGGATTGGGGAGCTGGGAACTGCTGGGAGACGGAGCCTTCTGAAACGCCTGCTGTTCAGGAACAATGACTAGCTCAGAAGGTGTTGTCAGGGGGGAGGGCAATGAGTTTTGTTACTTCTGTGCCCGCCTCACTGCAAGCCCCATTGGCTCCATGCAGCCTAGCCTGTGGCCAATCACAGACTGAGAAGCCAGTGGTCTTAGGAGAAAAGGGATGGTGATTGGGCAGGCTGACTGCTACTCCAAGCCTCTCCACACCTGGTGCCTGGAAGTCTGCTCCTCAGCTGGCCTCCCCCCTCCCTGTGCCTGTCTGTGTCAGGCAGTGGGTCACCAATGACTGTGGTCACGTTTCTCCCGCCCGAACCACCCAAACGCGACCTGAACTAACCAAACTGTTTGGTCGTTTTGGAGTTTGGAATCAGGTTCGGTTTGGTGGGTTCGGGTTCGGTCATCCGAACAGGCCGAGTTCGGGCTGAACTCTGAACTTCCGACCCATGTTTGCCCATCCATAGTGCACAATGCAGTAACCCAGATCCTTATGGGGATGGGTCACCAGGAGGACATAACACTGGTGCTCCAAAATCTGCTCTGGTTGTCTATTTTCCTCCAGGCATAATTCAAGGTGCTGTTTTGACCTTTAAAGCCCTAAATGGCTTGCGACCAACTTATCTGGCCGATTGCCTGACCTACCATGTCCCATCGTGACCTCTGCGGTCAGCTGGGGATGCCTGTCTGGAAGTCCTAGTTTTTAACGTGATGCCTGTCTGGAAGTACCAGTTTTTAACGTGGCCTCTATGACAAGGAAGGTGTTCTTAGCCTCTGCTCCACAGTTGTGGAACTCCCTCTCTGAGAGGTTTGTTTATGCTTGGGCATGAGCGCCTTTAAGAGACAGTGCAAAACTATCTTATTTGAAAGAGTGTTTGACAGTGGGGGTTGGGGGGGGAGTTGTGGAGGCAAAGGGTGAGTCAGGATGTAGGGGGATTGGATTGGAGAAGGGCTGAGGGAATGATGTGGTATTGTGCAGTGTTTTAAGTTTTTTGTATTCACGCTTTATGTGTATTTTTTATATTTTTTATTGTAAGTCGCCCTGAGCCAACTTTGGTGGGAAGAGCTGGCTAAGAAATTTAAATAAATAAATTCTATATCTAATCCACGTATAAATAAATCCTATCCTGAGTATGTAGTGTGTGTGTGTGTGTGTGTGTGTGTGTGTGTATACTCTGTGTGTGTCTGTCTGACTCTTTTTAAAAAAATCACACTTCAGCAGCACCTTCCCGCCTCTCACAAATACTCTTACCCACAAAGAAAAGGCAAATGGAAGCACTGCTTTTATACAGTGTTGTGATGAGGGAAGGGGCGGGTCTGCAATTTCACACTGTGATTGGGTCAGAATGTTTGAACTCCAGATGCTATAAAGAGGAGAAAAGCACTTGCCAGATATACGAATGACCCCTTTAAGATGCATCATTGATGGTGGTTTCTGGGGAAACCTGGGCTCCTCTACACAGCTGCACAGCACCTGCCCCACCCCTATTTAAAGCCGCCTTGACTATGACTCCTTGCTGGTTAACTGCTCTGTCAGTTCGTAAACTAGTCCTGCCTCACTACCAGTGCTTCATATGCTTGTCATCTGCCTGCTTTGCCATGTGACTCAGTGTTCGTGAGTTGTATCATTCCTGCATTGTTGTTTACCTTATCTTTGTTTCTTGGTTCCTTTGTTTGCCTCCCCCCAGCTTCATAAGTGTTGTATGCCCGGCCCCTGCACCTCCGTCCTTTAGACTGCTTGGTGTTTGTCTTCTCCCCCTCCATTGCTGGTCTCTCGTTCAGCCTTTGCTTACTTAGCTTTCCTCTTCCTATGTCATGCCGCATCATTTAACCTTCCTTTCCTTTGTTCCTCAGTGGAGTTACACTCCTTTCTGCCTCTGTGCCATTACCCTCGCCTATTTCCCTTTTGTGCTCAGCGTTCCCTCTTTGGTTTGCCTGTTCTTTTCTTCCTGTCTTTCTGGGCCATTAACAGGCAGAACACAATCCCCGAGTGACAGTTTTTCCTTTGAGGGCACTAACCATTGATCACCCTGAGGGAACTTATATTAACATACTGGGTGCCGCCCTTTTCTGTATAATATTCAGCTGTGGTCTATCATTGTATCTGGTACTATTCCCTGGATTCGCTTTCCTTGCCCTCTGGCGCCTCTAGTGATCTTTTACCCTCATATAAACCTAACACAGAACTGTGGTAAACAACTAACTGACAAAAACCCAAAAGTACAATGGTAGCTTCAGTAATGCAGCAAGAAGTAAATTTACAGTAAATGGTATGCGGTAAAAGGTACACGGTTAGTCAGTGAACTAGGATGGTATTTTGCAGTATTCAAGAATTGAGAAATTGCATCAATGTTAAGAACTGATTGAAAAATCCATCTCATTTCCCGATATCACAAAATTTATTGCAAGCAGCATTTTAAGTGCTCATTTCAGTACTTGTTCCATATTATTTTGAAGGTACAGGAGGGATATGAAGTCATATTTGGAAGTGTATATGTGGTGTGGAGGGCAGCTGAGGCTAGTGTGAGCCTGAAGCTCGTACTGTCACTGGGACCGATCCCAAGCCCCATGGATCCTATGCACAGCCGCATGTGGGTGGTGCATGAAACCACGTGAAAACGATGCAGCTCCTATTGCAGGCACATTATGTTCCACGGACAGTGTGCACATGCTCGCAAGTACACAGGATCCGTGAGGTATGGGATCAGTACCTCTCACTATGGCCTAGATCTTGTATTCAAGGTGTCCTTCGCAATTTCTGTGGAGATGACTGTGAGCAGCTTGGCAGTGCAACTCATCAGGCCTATGGTTTAGGACTATGAGTAAACCAGCAGGCAGAAGACACAAGCATAAGATCCATTTATGTGCTAATGTGACCTGGGGGGAAATTCCTTCCTGACCCCATGTATGACGACTAGCTAGAGCTTGATCATGTGTGCAGAAACCACAAATCAGGCACCCAACATAAAATTATAGTTCTCAGGCATTCACCGTAAATTATAGTTGCCAGGCACTGTTTCAGACTCAGTTTCACCTCCACTCCTTCTATATGTCATTGGGAACCCATTCAAAAAGTACACTGCTCTGATAACTAAAAAACTTCTTCTAATTTCCAGCTAGAGACCTGTTTGTACCCATCTATTCTTGCACCCATGTTTACCTTTATTTTAAATAAAACTCTACCTTCCTTTGTATTGAACTCCCTTAATATTTGTATGTTATAGTTATTTCTTTTCTCATTCCTTTTTTTGTTACACTGAATAGGCTAAATTCTTTTAAACTCATCTTGTAAGATAGTTTCTCCATTCCTCTGATGATCCTACTAACTTCATTGCACTTGTTGCAGTTTAAGTTCACCTTCCTTGAACATCAGTAATCAAAATTGAACACAGAATTGCAGATGCAGGGTATTTTCAGATGTTACGAGATCACGCTCAACCACAGTCAATACCCTGTGGTGGGGAATGGTCCCGTAACACCTGTTGGGGAACCGGAAGTTTCCCCCCAGATGTTTGGCACGGTCAATCGCGGTGGGGAATCACATTCACCACGCAATCGGCTGAACCGGCGGGGCCAGCGCCGATCGTGTGGTGAATGTGATTCCCCGCCGCAATGAAGGGGCCAGTCTCGTCTGGACGGAAACCACGGCCAGGAATCCCGCCAGGGATTCCTGGCCGTGGTCAATTCGGGCGGGCACTGCAGCTGCATTGGCTTTGGCGCCCGGTCGTCTCCCCAGAGACGGGGGAGCGGGGCTGAGCAGCCACACATTGCGCTGCGTGGTCCCGCCCCCTCCACGATTCCCCACTGGGATCAGCTGGCACGTCTGTTGGACGTGCCGGAGTGATCCTGGTGGGGAATCATTGGGGTGATTTTGGGACGGGGCGAATGCCGCCCCGTCTCGTCTGAAATCACCCGCAGTCTTACCATTGCCTTATATAGAGGTAATTATGCTAGGGCTGAACTCAATCTCAGTTTTCTCTCAATTCTTCCCAAGAATCACAGTTATTGACTTGTTTTTAGAGAGAATTGATAGCCAAGGAAACCCCCAGTTCTTCACACTTTCTCGGGCAAGAATTTTTCTCAGGTTGCCTCTATTACCATGTACCATTTACAATGATTTGCCATGTACCATATACTGATTTACCATGTACCACTTACTATGTACTGCATTCATCCCAGTAATGAGCATGTGCAAAATGGCTGCCATTTTTCCAAAAAGGCAGCAAAATTGCCAGTACCATCTTGGAAGGGGGCTGTGCATACTCAGAACAGCTGCAGTGGCCATTTGGTAAAAGTGCATTACCGGGACAAATGCAGTATAATGAAAGTGGTACACCATAAATTGGTATACAGTACTCAGTAAATTTGGAAGAGATTCTCACCAAGATCTTGAACGGCTACCAAGATCGTCCCAAGTTCTTGGTAATGATTCTCGTTCTCTTTTGATTTTTGTGAGAAACAAATTGACTCTGGCTCTAAATAATACCTCCTTTGAAGTATTTTGGCTCTCAATAATATGTCCTTTGAAGTATTGGCAGTACCATGTCTAGTAGACCCCAGGACTGCATTTGCCTTTGTTAATTTAATTTAATTTAATTTAATTTAATTTAATTTAATTTAATTTAATTTTATTTTTTACAGCTGCATCACACTGGTGTCATACAGTTCTTTTATGATTAACTAAACCTTCCAACTCTCTTTCCCCTCCCATTATTTCTAATTGATAAATTCCCAGACAATAGCACAATTGTTTATATTAATCCCCAAGAGGAAAACCTTGCAATTTGCACTATTAAATTTTACCTCATTTCTAGTATTCCAGGTGTGAGATTTAATTGATGGTGTTTAACGGCATAAGGCAATAAAGGCATTAATCGTTTAGCAAGCCATATTCCTCAAGAATGCTGGGTTTAAAAAGAAACAAAAAACAAAAAGAATAAATATGTAGGAGGTATGGTTGGGTGGGTGGGTGGGGCACAAAATATCTCTTAGCAATGGGTCCCTACTTCATTGTATTCACTATGCTTAGAATCATACTTTCTTTGTCTTTGTGACTCCAATTCTGAGTTTGAGTATAATATTTTATTATACTATATTAGAGCAATGCTTCTTGTTGATTTCTTCTAAAAGGCAATTATTTTTCTTCTCAAGTGTGAACATAAGATCATAAAAACTGCCATACTGGAACAGACCAATTGACTATCTAAGCCAACAATCTGTTTCTGGCAGTTGCTGCCACCTTTGATTTCTTCAAAGACGTGCACAACATGTCATAATGGAGAGATTGACTTTCTATTAGTTCCTAGCAGTCAGTGGTCTGACCAGCTTGACAAATATCCATCTATAGACCCATCTTCAAAGAATGTATCCAATTCATTTTTGAATCTATTTATGTTTTTGGCCTTCACAACATCCTTGGGCAATGAGTTACATAGATCAATTGTACATTGAGTAAAAAGGTGCTTCTTTTTATTTGTTTTAAATCTGCCGCCAGTTAATTTCATAGGGTGGCCCTCATTTCTTCTCTGAAAAGTGATTTTATAAAAACCTCATCCACAGTTTCCACTTGTAATATGACATTCAAAAAGGAGTTTGCTTGTTTCCATCACTAACTTCTAGGCCTGAAAATTCTACATGGAAACTCACGTCATATTCTTTCCTACTCTGAAGGGTCTTCCAGAGATAATAGTGCCACTCAGTTTTTGAAAACCACCTTATTTTGGAGAGCATTTATTCGCAGCTCCCCTCTTCTATTTCTGAAATCTATGATTTTACATTTAATTCCTATTGTAGGCCATTAAAAAAAAATAATGAGTTGCTATGCATTTGAGAAAGATACAAGGTGACAGACCGGGCAACATGCAGCAGAATCCCCCCTCCACGTTAACCGCGGTGGGGGTTTGGCGCTGCCTGCCCCCCTCCACTCCCCTGAGTGGGGAAAGACGGGACATAGCGGGGTTGTTTCGGCCGCCCAGGCTGTCAAGGAAGGAGGGGCCCCTTGCTGCAGAGCAACGGGGGCAGCAAGAAACGCGCCCGGGAGACTCGCGAGACCAGCGAGATCCCGGAAGCCATTTTAGACCCCCTGCTCTGGCGCAGCATTCCATGCGGCCAGAGCAGGGGAGAAGATGTGCACCCACCCACCCTCCCTCTTTTAAAGGCACCACTCCGAGCTTGCAGCTGGTTGCAAGTTAGAGCTGGAAAGGAATTTTTCCCTGAACCCAAATTGGCTAGAAAGGGCGAAGGGTTTTTTTCACCTTTCCCAGAGTGAATTGCTGATTCGGTAGGAGGTGAGAGGAAACAGTTGAGGGTGGTAGGTTCTAAATGTCGCACTCTTTGGGGGTGGGTGATGGGCAGAGGTAAGCCCAAGGTTTGAAGTTACAAGGTTTGACGTTATAAGTTAGAATAGCATGGGTATCAGCATCTCCTTTAGAGATAGGAAGGTCCATGACATAGTTGCCACAGCGCGGCCCACTGTATGGCCAACCCAAGAGAGACGGACGGCCGCACCTGCTGGGAGGAGCATCTGCCAAACAGCGGGTAACGGTGTTCTCAACCTTTGCTGAAATTAACCCCAGAGATGGGGCAGGCACGAACAGTCCCCCGCCCGGCCTGGGGAAACCCGGGGGACGAGGCAGGGCGTAAGTTAATAGTAAAGAAGGAACAGGTGGTTACCCTCTTGATTTAATTAATGGGGAAGAGGTACGCACAGAGTGTGAGGACTGAGAGGGGAGGAGAGGGGACCTCCTAAAAGGGGTTGTTAATTAGTAGTTAGTAAGGTTAGTAGAAATAAGGACCCCAGTTCAGGAAGAGGGGGAGGCGGGAGGTGTGCCCCCATCTCCCTCTTCCCGTTTATTAATATTCAATAAAGAGTGCGGCCGTTTTATCCCATTGAACGTGTCCTCGTCTTTATTTGGGGGATGCGCCGACAAAATTTAAAACAAATATCCAAAATGTATTATCCCAAAGTCATTCTCCAATCCCATCCAAAAGTAGAGCATGGACTTTAATAATCCACAAAGGAGCTGATCTAGAGATTGCATAGTAGTTCTCTGAACATTGAATAGTTTGTTTACTTCATAGAGCACTTTACAGTTGGCATTATCTGAACTGATGACCACTGTTTTTCTAATCAATTTCACTTTGCACCTTCAATGCACAAAGTCGTTGCCCCAACATGTATTATATGCAACACAGCACTTCCTGAAAGCTCAACTCATACCTTTCCTGAGATTGCTGCCCTTATCACCAAGTCACTGATAAATTGTATCAAAGTAAATTGAATTTTTATCATATTTAATTTGATTCTCAGGTAGTTCCTTTCGAAGCAAACACCACTTCCTTTTATCTTGATAGAGCCCCTCTTTATCAGCTGGGACAGAACAATTATCCCACTATCTCTTGTGCAAATCAAGAAGCAATGAACTTTAGCAGAAAACCTCTGGTAATTCCAAAACTTCTGTGATGACATTCTTATTTTGGGGCACTGCAGTGAGATTGCTTTTACTTTAGCACTAGCTATCCAAATGCTTCCTCGCTAGGAGTCTGCACCAGGGTCCCATGTGGGGTTTTTTGGGGGGTTGTTTTTCATTATTAAAAACTGTCATTGTAGTTATCGTTAATAACAAAATTTTGTTATTCGTTATCGGTGTCATTACTGGTATCAATTTCAAGCGATAACAAAGGTTTTGTTTGCAGTATCATTTCCACTGTGGGCTGCCACCAGTGGCAGAAGTGCCAGCAGACACTTGCCCCAGAGTTTTCAGAAGTTGAATTCCTTCCTCTCTTTCTCATTATAATGCAGTAGTTCACAATGACAATATGAAAAATTACTAATATGTATTTTCTAACCTAAACCTACACCTAATAACCTATACTATATGCAATATATTCCTATCTATCTATCTATCTATCTATCTATCTATCTATCTATCTATCTAA
>QEPC01011675.1:1355902-1372743 GCA_003113815.1 Sphenodon punctatus
CCCCCTTCCCCCCTGTGCCCGTTGTGCCATGTGTGTTGTCTGTCCCGCTGTGTGCCCCCTTCCCTTCATTTCCCGTGCGGGTGTGTGAGCACCTGGGCGTGTGTTTGTGCTGTGTGTTCCACTGTGTCCTCGATGTCTCTGTGCCTGTTGTGTGTGGGCGGCTTCTCTCCCTCTTCCTCCTCCCTTCCCATTCCCCTTGTGTGGGCATTCCCTTTTGGTGCTTTTGGCTTCCTTTGCCCTCCACCGGCCTTGTCTGTGTCCCGCCCTTCTCCGGTGCCTTCTGGGTGTTTTGACCATGGCCGGGAATCGGCGTCACGTCTGTTGCGCTGCCCCGAGTTGTGGTCTGGTGGCCTGATTCACTGCCATGGTCCCGCTCCCGTCACATCTGTTCAGGACTCTTGTTGACCACGGTGGGTGGTTTTTTGGTTCACCACCGCTGGTGATCCACTGTGGTGAATCTGGACCACGTAACGTCTGAAAACACCCCATGTTTCTGCTTGGCCATTTTCCCATTCGTTCGACAGTTACTCCCAACCTGCCTTTCCTCAAACACCTACAACCCACAAAGTCAAGGAGAGAGTAGAGGGAATAAGGTGTGTGGGGGGTGGGGGCTGTACAAAAAATGATTTCCTGAAACAAACAACCAACAGACAAAACCAGAAGTAAATGAGAAATACAGTAAAATGATAAATCTGTTAACTGATAATGGTATTATCATTAGTATCCAGTGTTTCAGACAAGTTGGTTAACCAATAACAGTACTCAATTACCAGTATGACTACCTGCGTTATTGGTTGTTAACTACGGCTACCTAAGTAGTTTTTTTTTTCAGTTCTACTGTAATTCTCCAGACAGCAGGGATGACACCATTGGGTAGTAAGGATTAGCAGGTGCCCTCCCTTTCTTCTCCAGCTCACAAATATTTCCTGTCACCTCTTCTGCTCCCACATCTACCAGAACAGTAGAATAACTTAATGCTATGTGCAGCAAAATCCTTGCTTCCTCAACAATAGTCCTTTGCAATCCATTTGTTTCACTAAATAATTATTCTAGTATTGTCCTCACAGGACAGAAAATACTCAGCCCATAACTCTCAATCTTTCCAGGAAGAAAAATAGATTCAAGATAACTAGGGGATGAGAAATGTGTCTCATCTAAAGTTAAGGTCATGGGGCATCCCTGGGTAGCTTTTCTGTCAATAACATGATTTCAGAAAGCTCAGTGCTCTTAACTGTTTCTCATTCTGTCTGAAGCAAAAATAATACCAGTAGAATTTACACATAAAGTAGAAGCGCCAGAGTGGGGAGCAACTAACTAAACCAACCCATTTTGATTAGTAAACTGAGCAAACCTGGCACAAAAATGAAAGAGGCAGAATGTGTATGCACCATCAAGCTGTCATTTTGACAAAGTGACTTTTTTCTCCAGAGGGACACTTTAAATTTATAAGTAATCTCTGAACGGCCTGGCCAGGACTTATATTAGATATCTGAGCCTTTAGTGTGCTGAAAAGCAAATCAGACTTTTCTTTCCCTTTCATTGAATCTTCATGCATGAGAACCTCTCCTTGAGTCTTTGCCAATATCTTGATATCTGTGTTTAAAGGATATCAATAGATGGGACACTGATAGTAGTCATTATGTCAAGAGCAGGAGTGACAAAGAGAAAGCACTTCACATGTGGAAGGAAGTCCTGGGAACAGACCTGCGCTAGATCAGATTATACCATAAACTTAATTACAAGACACTTGAGTTAGGGCTAGAGCTGAAATGGGTACTAAATTTAGTACCTGTGGGTGATACCCTTCCCCCCCCAGTACTGCATTGGTACCCAATGGGATACCTGGGTAACGACTGGGTACCCAAATACCTGAAAAATTGGGTGCTTCCAGTACTGATTTTTCGATTTACTGCGTCGCAATCGATATATTAATTGTGACAGATTTTCTGTCTCGACATCTGAAGGGGGTTCCGGACCATGACCCCGGGGTCATGGTTTTTTTACTCAGCCTTTACAAGGGGACAAAATTCAGTCATGTGCCGTGGCACATTTTGGCCTTGCCTAACTCACGCTACCAGGAATATTTTCTGTTTCAACATCCAGTGGTGGTTCCAGACTATGACCCTGGGGGTCACGTTTTCCCTGCCCCACCTTGCCAAGAGGACAAAATTACTAGGTCGCACTCCAAGGGTAGAACAGAATGTGCCTTGCCATTTTTTGGCTTTTCCCAAAACACTTAGGCCCTTTTTACACAGACGCTCTAACACCCATAAAATGGGTGTTACATTTTATTATACATGTTGCAGGGCACCACTGTAGCTAATCACCATGGGCCCTGTGCACACATGATGCCTCCACCCAGTTCCTCTGGGTGGAGATGGGTGTTGGCCGGTGGGTGGGGAGCATTTCCCTGGGTTGAGATGGGTGGGGGCGTCTGTGCAAATGCCACTTTCGGTGGGTGTTGGTGAGTGTTTGCTCCCGGACAACACCCATCTCCACCCACACCCACCCACGGAGCAACGGATGCCACTGCCAGTTTGTGTTCACTGCCCCGAATTGCCTGAGGCAGGATGGGTGCAGTTTATAAAAATTTTAAATAAATAAATACAAAGCTGAAGCAAATAATCAAAGCAAATACAAAATTCAGTATATTCACTAGCGGTGGTCTTTCAGATGCAAATTTGTATCGATTCATTTTAGTTTTGTTTCCCAAAGTTATCAGATTTAAATTTGGTTTGTAATACAGATCCATATTAAGGGTGGGACATCAGGGGGAATTTCAGTTTGTTTGTTTTTTGTTTTTTCCAGTTACAGGTTTTTACGAATATAATTACGAGTTCAATTTTCGGTTCCATATTTAAATCCATAAAAACCTATGAACCAAAGGAAAATAATAAAAACAACCCATGTGCATGCACAAAATGGTCTCAGGACCACTCTGCGCATATGCGCCCTTTGCCAAAATGGGGCTGGCAAAGTTGGCACCATTTTGTAAAAGGGAAGCCACCTGGAATTAAAGCTTCCCCCTAACCCGAACATCTCCCTCCCCGGTCCCATATTTCCCACCACCCCATAACCCTTGGAGTGCTACTTACTGGCCTTGGAAGGTTTGATTGAAACACTGTTGCTGCTCTGGGGGCTCCGGCAGTCTCACTCACAGTGGCATCCTGCCTCTACCAGATCTCACATGTGCAAAATGGTGCCCAGGACTGTTTTGCACATGCAGAAATGGTCATCACCCTGAACCAAAATGGCAGTGACAACATTTTGACTGCAACTAAGGCCAGGGACCAGGGGTAAGGGGATGGGGAGAAATACAGATCTGAAATTTAGGATCTTTGGATTAATCAGAACTGGCCAATTACAGGCCAGTTTGGATTAATCCAAAACCAAACTTCCCAGCCGCAGTATTCAAATCAATTAAAAAATAATAAGAAATTTTAAAAAAATTACCCAGGTGCAAAATGGCTGCTGGACCATTATGCACAGGTGTCCCATTTTCCAGAATGTCCAGAGCCCCCACAGCAATGGCAGTGCATCAATCAAGGCCTTCAGGGCCCTGGGATATGGGGATGGGAGGAAGTACAGATCCGAAATTTAGGAACTTTGGATTAATCCAAACTGGCCAGTTATGAGTCAGTTTGCATTAATCCAAAATCGATATTCTGAGCCCCAGTGTTTCATTCAATTAAAAAGCTGCATGTGCAAAATGGCCACTGGACTATTCTGCACATGTGAGAAGTTTTTCCAAAATGGTGGTTGCCCACCAGCTCCAGGCTCATCTTGATGTTACCAGGTTCCTGGAAGTGTTTCAGTTGGGTTTTAGTCCTGAGTATGGCCGAGAGACTGTGCTTGTGGCCTTGGTCAATGATCTGTACCTGTAGATGGATAAGGGGAATTGTGCCCTGCTGATCCTGTTAGATCTTTCAGCAGTCTTTGATACAGTTGATCATGAGGTGTTGTTGACACATCTGTGGGATCTGGCAGGGGTGAATGGGACTGATCTTGAGTGGTTCTATTCATTCCTGTTGGGGAGGTCTCAATGAGTGGTGATGGGTGATTGCTCATCGTGTCCCCTCACGACCTCCCCTGTGGGGGACTCCCACAGCAGCAGGATGCTATTATGTCTCCACTCTTTTTCAATACATATATGAGGCCACTGGGCGAGGTCATTAGGAGGCTTGGGGCGAGGTGTCATCAATTTGCTGATGACATCCAGCTCTACCTCACTTTTTCATCCAACCCAGGTACTGAAGTCTCAGTGCTTACCCGATACCTGGTGACTGTTTAGATCTGGATGAGGCTGAGCCAATTGAGGTTGAATCCTGACAGGACTGAAGTTATGATGCTTGGCTGCACCTGCAACTTAGGGGGAATTGGGACTCCTATTATTGATGGAGTCCAGCCCCCTTTGATCACTCAGGTCTAAAACCCTGGAGTACTTCTGGACCATTTGCTGGCCTGGATCTTCAGGTTGAGGCGGTGGCCAGGAGCACTGTTCACCAACTCTATTTGGTGAGGAGTCTGCGGCCTCTTCTTCCTGATTTCGACTTGGCCACTGTCATCCATGCTTTCATCACTTCAAGGCTAGATTACTGCAATGCACTCTACATGGGACTGTCTTTGATTAATGTTCAGAAGATGCAGCTGGTGCAGAATGGAGCATCCTCCTTCCAGGGACAAGTCACCGACAGCACATTACAGAGTCTACACTGGCTACCAATAGCTCTCCGGGCACAATTCAAGGTGTTGGCTTTGACTTTTAATGCCCTAAATGGCCTGGGCCCACTTATCTAAAAGACACTCAGCCTGTCTTACCATGCTCCATGGCAGCAACTTCTGTCAGCCATGTGCGCTCTTTTGTGGGTTCCCCCTGTTACTCTTGTCCATGCAATGGGGGTCTGCAGGGGGTGTTCTCAGCTGCTTCCTCAATATTGTGGAATTCCCTCCCCCTGGAGATCCATTTGAGTCCAGGCCTGAGTGTTTTTGCTTGGCAAGGACCATGGTTATGTCAAAAAGAAATGGAACAGCCCTTTCATCTCACCCCTTTCTAATGTGACCACATCCCTTTCCAAGCACTGTGATGTCATCATGATGCTTGGTCAGGTCAGCCTTAGGATTTGTGGGCCCATGGTGAAGATAAAATGGGGTGGTGGTCCTGGTGGCCCTTCCCCATTGGGGGAAACCTCTATGGTGTCCTGAAGGTGTTCATGTTTGGGGCCTCACTGAGAGGGAGTGTTGCCCCCACAACTGTCCTGGTGAAAATAGAGGCCACTATGGGACTAGAGGTGATGCGGCAGGAGCCTTAACCGCGCCACAATTCAATTCCTAAAACTCGGCATCCGACGTTGTGCCCCGCGGAATTCCGCTCGGAACATCTGCGATTCTGAATTTGCTGCTACAAGAATCTGCAGACACAGCATTTATGTGCTTTATTGCATTTTCCGATCATCACTGTTGTTGCGTACAATCAGTGGCCTTTTTCCGCCTTCTGCCAATTTAATATATGAAAGAGAGTCATGAGCATTTATCGTAGTTCCGCGAAGGGAGTATGCAGCGCTGGTGCGCTGCTGCGCATGTGTGTGCTGTGCACTGCTGACTGCTGGGGTTGTATTGTCCCTCTGTGCCACAATCATCGCCCATTTTTTTCAAATACATACATGCACATGTTCTGGGTGGGAGTTCAAGGAACGGTCTTTTTATTTAATGGTACATTGATCTTTTATGTAAACGTAAATTGAACTCCAAACTAAACTTTTTTGAGCAAAACTCCTGGTGGGAGTTTAAGGTGACCTGTGTATTGGCTGACTGAGTCATTTTTTACATCATCGGACCGGTACAGAAAGTTGAGGGAATGAAGCCCCTGCAGAAGAGTTTGTTACAATCCTCATTCCACGCACTTCCTCAGTCTAGAAGAAGTCAGAAGAACTCTGTAGTTCACAACTCCTACAACATCAATATGGCATGGTGGCATAATTGTTAAGGTTCCTGCTTGCTGTACAATTTGAAGCTGTCTTTTCGCGGGTTCGAATCCCCACTGTTCCATGTCACTTTTAATTTTTTTTTTAACTTTTACATAACTGTTATTTTATGTTTATCATAAAATTATTGATGTGTTGTGTTATTGTGACACAACGAGCAGTGTCCCCTCCTTCCCCCTCTAGGCACCCGGAGTCACAGCACAGCTGAGAGATCTCAGATGAGCTGAGTGAATGACATTCATCTGCATCATTGAGAGTTTGCCTTCTTTAGTGTTCCATGACTGTTTTTTGATATAGCATTAAACCTGTGTATGTGGTCACACTCAGATACCTCAATGATAAAGACATGAATGATAAAGTCCATACAGTGCTTTTTATGTTGTTGCATCAGTCTACAATTACTATTTCTTGTTTAGTTGTTAACTTAAAACAAGAATGATCACTCTGTGTCTCTACTGCTTTTACTGAGGCATGCTGTGCAGCCCGAGACCATCCACTCCCATGCTCCCACCATATAGACAGAGACGGCTTAAAACTGTAGCCGAACATACCAGCCCCACCTCACCCACATGGGTCATTTAATTACCAAAGGACGCACACCAATAAGCACAGTCCTTCCCTGTGACTGACAGCTGACAGCCACAGGCATTTAACACAGGGAGGCGGGCTTTATTTCACGTTGGCCATGTGAAAGCATGCTCCCCCAAGCCCTCAAAGTCACACAGTCACAGGATGAACTGAGTGAATGACATTCATCTGCAGCACACACCCACCACCACGCCTACCTCTTTGTTATGTTAACAGTTAACACTAAACAGCTAACTGCAGTAAGTAGGTTTGGGAGTGAACGTTACATGAACTCCCCCACCCTCAAAGTGTTAGGAAACAATCAGTCCCCCACTCCCCATCCCCTACCCCCCAGCTGAGAGTGTTCAACTTTCAATTACAGAGGTACTAGCCTAGCCTCTCTGTAGTGGAACTAGAGAGCCTCTAGCCTTATAAAGTAAGTAGGCATACACACACACACACACACACACTCCCCCATTTTAAAGTCAAAATGGGTACTCGTGGGATACTAAATGAGTAGTGCCCATTGGCTAATCCACAAATGGTAGGTTGAATAATGCATATTTGATGAGTATCCCCATTTATTTATTCAAATGCACAGTTCCCAATCCCATCCATTCCCAACTATGGCTGCATAGTTTTTATCTCCACCCCCCCAGGCCACATATCCACCCTGATCCCTCTGCACTCCTCAAAGCCATACACCCACCCTGATGCCTCTGCACTCCACCAGACCATGAATCCACCATGACCCCTCCATGTTTCCTTGATTTGCGATATAAATATGTGTGTGTGGCCTGGTATGTGTGTGTGTGTGTGTGTGTGTGTACATATGTTTATGCCTCTGTGTGTGTACATATATATATATATATATATATATATATATATATATATATATATGTGTGTGTGTGTGTGTGTGTGTGTGTATTAATAGCCTTCATGTTTGTTCTATATCTGTTGCACTTGCGAATAATAAGATCAGAGAAAACAATCTTGCAACCAGAAAAAAGCCGATAGATTGCCATTTAATCATTTCTCATGTACTCTAGTAGCTCAACGCCTTTGAGCATTCCAATATCATTACCACCAGAGTGGATTACAATGCACGAAGGAAGGGAAGGAATGGAGGCAATGAATTGCCTTTCGTTCTTTAAAGCAGGCAATACTTCAGACCATCACATCCCCCCCCTCTGCTGATCCATCGCACTGTAGCATTTTCTAAATTCAAATCAACCTCAGTGTGTTCTGTGCAGCAGAATTACTCTAGTCTGGTGATGTAGGAATCACCAATGAACCAAATGTTCTTCATCATTACCTAATGGAATAAGGCAAGCAATTAGTGATCAGTAGGCTGGGTTGTTTTTTTTAAAAAAAATTAAATAAATGTCCTTATTACACTTACTTAACATCTGTAATGGAGAGAATGCTGCTGAAGTGATTATCTGCTAAATGTATCAGGGAGTTGATCTGAAGAGTTGATGATAATTTAGGTAAGCAGCAAGCATAATGTTTGATGAAGAATGTTGATGTCATCTTTATTATCACAAACTAAGCAAGTAAATAAGTAACACACAAAGCACATGCACTCCTCATCACACATCAGCAGCATATGCCACGCGGGACTCTGAGTCTGGATGGGAGAAGCATGCCAGAGGGAACCACTCACTACAGAGAAGCCTGAGTGGGTATAGTCCCATTTGTCAAATGATAGTCTCAGATTTACATTGAAAACTAATGTAACTAGGATTGTGAGTGACCTACGCAAATATGTAAGGTATGCTTAGGAAAACTACATGCAGTTCCTGCATTGACTAAGTTGCCAAAACATGAATGTTCACACAAATCATGAGCTGGGAGCTAAAAATCATGAAAGTGAAATAAAAAGAACTAAAGTGTTTCCAGCTTCCAGGGACTATCACGTTTGTGGGAATGGGAAGAGGCAGTTGAAGAACAACATAAGGTTGCTGCCTCATAAACAATGTTCTTTGTGATGTCTCTCAACATTGTCACAAATGCCAACCCTTTGGAAAATACTGTTTGGAATGAGCGGGAAGGTGCTTTGTTTACTGCGTGTGGGTTCGAGGAGACTGTCATCATTTGTGTGATTGTTCAAACTAGCAATCTGTGCTTGATATGACTGTGTGTATAATGGCACCTGAGTGCGTCCCATTTGTGAGAATGTTTGGAGCCAGCTCGCAGAACCATTGTTTACAAGGCATCGACCTCGAGGCATGCCTCTCCAGCAGGGATTTTTTTGCTTATGGTACAGTCTTTCATTGGAAATACATGACCTGGTTTTGAGCTCTTTTACACCAACAAAATCAGGAGTAAGTCCATTAAAGTTGATGAAGTTCCTAATGTAAAATCAGTGGAAATGAGTTCAGAATCAGACACTTAATCTTTACTTTCCAGTTTATAAGTTAAGATCATGTGGATTTTTAAAAAAAAACAAAACAACAAAAACCAACACCTATCTATTATTTAATGGACACTTTGTGAAAGGAACTAATTCTAGAAGAAACCAGTTCCCTAGTTATTTAAAATAGCTTTTTACTAAAAGCTCCTACACAGAAAGAAATGTGTTTTATTTGTAAATGACCCTGCTAGGACATGTATTAATTTTGCACATGAGTAAGGCCATTTAAAATTCACTCTTGCCTACAGCATTAATCAATGAATAATTAACTATTGGTGGGATTTTCTTACACACGGGATAAGCTTGGAATAGTCTGAGATTGTTGCAGAATTAATGTACCATGCACTACTTTTGTGCTGTTAAAGAAAATTGTTCAAGTTAGGTTGTTAAAAGCTGGAAGGTCTTGGAGGGTCTTTTCTTGATAATCTGTGCATACCAGAGTTTCCGGGTGAGATCCTATGCTACATTCTGGAGGAGCGGATGGGGAGACAGTAGAATTAAGGTAGGGCTGACATTAATATTTGTTGTAAATACTGAATTTGATGGATTTAGAGCACCCACATCCAGGGTCAGCTTTAGAATTTGTGGGCACAGAATAAAGATGAACGCAGAGCACCTTGTGGCCTCCTCCCCTTAGGGGCACCTTTCATGAGGCCCTGAAGGTGGTTATTTATTTATTTATTTATTTATTTTTAAAACGTATTAACCCACCCCTCCTGCCACAGGCAGCTTGGTGTGGCTTACAACAGTAAAAACAAACAATTAAAACACATAAACGGTGGAAACAGGAGAGGATAAAACACCACAACCCCCCTAACCCCCCCCAATCACCCCTCTCCCCCGCCAAATGCCTGGCAGAACAGCCAGGTCTTACAACTCTTCTGAAAAGAAGGGAGGTACGAGGCCAGCCAGGCACTCAAAAGAAGGGAGTTCCTGAGGCACAGTGTGGCCACCGAGAATGCCCTCTCCTGCCTGGCCACCGGAGAAACTCGGGGGACCTCAAGAAGGCATTCCTGGGTGACTGCAGGGGCTGATTCAGGACATGGAGAATGAGGCGGTCTCACAGATAGGCAGGGCCCAGACCGTTTAGGGCTTTATAGGTTAAAACCAACACCTTGAATCGGGGCAAGAAAACCACCGGCAGCCAGTGCAGAGAGCGGAGCACTGGTGTAATATGCTCCCAGCGGCCCAGTCCCACTAGGAGATGGACAGCTGCATTCTGCACAAGCTGCAATTTCCAAGCCATCACGATGGGTAGCCCCATGTACAGCACATTACAATAGTCTAGTTGAGAGGTGATGAAAGCATGGACGACTGTGGCCAGGTCAGAGTCCAAAACAAACGGCCAAAGCCATTGCATCAGATGCAACTGACGGAAAGCACTCCTCGCCACAGCCTCCACCTGGAGATCCAGGTGGAGCTGTGCATCTAGGAGCACCCCTAGACTCTGTACCTGGGAGGTCAATGGAGGACAGACCCCATAAATGATGGGGGCTGCCAATTCCATCGCCTTACCCACTAACATCACCTCCATCTTGTCAGGATTCAGCCGCAGTCAATTAGCCCTTATCCAATCCGTCATAGCTGCCAGGCACCGAGTAAGCACCAAGACATCCGGGCCTGGGTCTGTTGAAAAAGAGAGGTACAGCTGGGTGTCATCAGCATATTGATGACACCAAACCCCCTAATCACCTTGCTGAGCAGCTGCATATACACGTTGAACAGGAGAGGGGACAGAACAGACCCCTGCAAAACTCCACACGAGAGGTCTCGGTATGATGAAAAACAATCCCCAAGAACCACCAGCTGGGTTCTTCTGGTCAGGAACATGTGGAACCATTCAAGAACATTGTCACGGAGGAACATAGGGCCACACATGTGTAACACCGGCCTACATGTAGACTACAAGTCTGGTAAATATGTAAAGCAAAAGGTTCCACATGTATGTAATGTTACAATTGAGACCTGTAAAACCCAGATCAGGACTGTGACACGTAACCAAACTCCAAGAAGTAGGGACAGTTAAAATATTGTGTATTGGCAAAACCCTTGCCAGATAGAACCCCATGGAGATGCAAATGGATCGTCATGTTTGCCTAGGTTGCCTACATGACAGGCCTCACATTCTCTGAGGCGGGAAACCCGAGACAAAGGGACCATGACAGATACTTAAGCAAGGGCCATTAAGCCAGCTTCGCTATCGTTTGCCCAGAGCCACCTTGAGCACTCCCATCTGCATCTTGCCAGAAAACAAGATTGGAAGACATGAACTGAGAGAGGGGACTTTGCTTTCTAGCAACTCTAAGTCTGGAGACCCAGTCGCTTACATCAAGTGCTGAGAAGAACTTACCGATCTTTGTAGGGTAAGATGCTTATTTAGGAACTCAACAAGTATAGATCAGGAATGCATTATATGTACCTTTGATTTCTAGTAACCACTCTGTATCAACAATCTTGCTTATGTAATCAATAAACTAACTTCTTATCTTTATGAAGAAGTGTCTGTGTCTAACATTGGAACACAAGTGAGCAACAAGAGTTCTCAAGCTCTTGCGAACCCAGAGAGTAAAGAGTCTGTAAATGGCAAGGATCGGGCCCTTGAGTGACAATGAGGCTGTCCCTGCGGCAGGCTTGAATCAGCCAGAGAGAGAAAACTGATCCTAGTGGACTGTACACAAGGGAAACTGAGTCACTCAAACCCAGTAAAGTGGGGGTGCGGACCTCCAACCCATGACAAACAGTCCCTCCCACTCCCGCACAGTCCTGCAGGTGCATCACCAACATCTCATGATCAACGGTATCAAACCCAGTCAACAGATCTAACAGGATCAGCAGGGTCGAACGACCCCAAACCATATCTTGATGCGGGTCATCTACCAAAGCCACAGGCGTAGTCTCAGTGCCATAACCCAGACAAAAGCCAGACTGAGAGGGATCAAGAAAACCGATGAGACCAAGATGCCCCTGCAGCTGCCAAGCCACTACCCATTCAATAACCTTCTCTAAAAAGGGAAGGTTAGAGACAGACCGATAGCTGGCAGGGGAGTCAGCTTCAAGCAATGGTTTCTTGAGCAGAGGCCGCATCACTGCCTCCTTGAGACAGCCCGGTACTCTGCCCTCTGAAAGGGAGGCGTTGACCACTCCAGCCAGCAACGGCCCCATTGTCGCCTGGCAGATCTTAATCAGCCAGGATGGGCAAGGGTCTTATTCACAAGAAGGTGGCCCTGACCGCCCCAAGAACATCCACCTCATCGGCGGGCATCACCGATTGAAACTGATCCCAGAAAACCAGACATGACAGACTGATTCCCCATGTGTAATAAATGCTGTGTCGAAATCATGATGAATACGAGCAATTTTGTCCACAAACATGTCACAGAGGGCAGTAGATGACTCCACTCCAAGTTTGAGGAAGGCCAGACTGACCAGCCCCTGCACTACCCAGAACAGCTCCGCTGGATGGGATTTTGTGGATGCTATGAGGTCAGCAAAGAACTCCCTCTTTGCTGTCCACATAGCCACAGCATAGGCTCGTAAACTGACTTTATGCTGCAATCTATCGGCTTCAGCACGCGAATGATGCCACCGTCTCTCCAACCACTGCCCAGTGCCCATCCTGCTTCAGCAACTGCAGCTCCTCAGAAAACCAAGGAGGTTTGCGGGGCTGCCTCCTGGGCAGCGGACGCCTGGGAGCCATCTGATCAATGGCCTCCGTCAGCGAGGTGTTCCACAGCACAACAAGGTCATCGATGAGGCGGTCGTCAAGGTCAGAGGGCATTTCCCCTAGAGCATTCTGGAACCGTCCCAGTTCCATCATCCTCTCGGGACGAACCATCCTAATCAGCTCAACACCCTTCTCGGGGCAGATGTGCGCTAGGAGCGAGGTCTGCAGGAGGTTATGTTTGGGGGCCCTCTGGGAGGCAGTGGGGCACCCACATCCTTCCCTGGTGAAAACAGGGAACACTGTGAAGGGGAGGGGGAAGAAAGAGCAGGGCCCAGGGCAGTCACCTCAGATCACCCTGGGGTAAGGCCAGCCCTGCTCATATCCATTTAAATCAGGAGCGGGGAACCTTTTCTTTCCTGGGAGCCATATTGAAAACTAGTACGAGCTCCGAGGGCCACATAGAGGTTGGGGGTGCTTAATTGGTGTATTAAAGAAAAGGAGGGCCCAAATCATGGATCTGTGCCATGGATCTTTCCCCTACCCTTGTGTGTATCCCTCGTCTATGCTCCTTTATCCTGAGCTCAGTTTTCCAGTGTTTTGGAGTAGAGACTGTATCCAGAGGCCAGATCTAGGCACTGGACAGGGGCTTCATAAAAACTTGCCAAGGGCCACATTTGGTCCCTGGGCCTAAGGTTCCCCACACCTGATTTAAATGAAGTGAGTACAAAGTGGTATTTGCTTGCCACTTTATTTACGGTTCTAAATACTTGTTTCAATTACTTTGTGTCTGCTTATTCAATATGCAGTACTTAGTTCATCTTGGCAATAGTAAGAATTAGTGCAACAGCATGATCTGAAATCATGCTAAGTAATACTGCCTAATGAATGAAGGAACCAAATAAAACATAGAAAGTAATTGAAACAACAAAGCAAAGCTACCAAATAAGCAAAGAAAATGAAATGTCAAAATAAAAATACAAGTATTTAGAATGATAAATGAAGTGAGCCGTGAATAGTGTTTTGTATTCCCTTTGTTAAAATAGATACAAAGATGCAGAATTTGTCTAATTCAAATTTGACACAGATATTTGTTACTTTTACAGTCAGTTTTTAGTTGCCCAGCATCCCGTGCTTGTGCTGTGTCCCATTTCCAACTAAAGCAGCACAGTTTTAGACCCTTACACAGTCACCACAGAATTTCAGTGGCGACAGTCAGTTTAATTAAAATGATAGCTACTACCAATAGTGGATTTGATATTCACAAATTTTATTGGTATTTTCACAGACAGCCCTTCAATAATCATGACTAAAATAGATATTTATTAGGGTTGAATGAGCAGCCCAATTTGTTTCTTGTGAGTAAAACTTGCAAACTCAAGTACGAGGACCGAGATCTCCGTTCCAGTTCTTGGTGAGAAAGAAAGAAACAAAATAAATCACTGCACATGAGAAAATGGACGGTGGTCCATTTTGCACATGTGCAAATGGCCACCTCCCTTAACCAAAATGGCAGCAATAGCATCACCACCATTTTGGTTAAGGGTAGTGGACTGTGCATGTACAAAATGGCTGCTGCCCTTAACCAAGAGGTTGGCAATGCTATTTCTGCCATTTTGATTAAGGGCTGAAGCCATTTTATGCATGCGCAAAATGACCCGGTAGCCATTTTGTGTACATGCCGTGATTTCTTTCCCCACCTCCAATAATTCGGTAAATCAATCCATCTTCTTGGCTCGTCCTGGGATTTCAATAAGGAATGCATGCTTTTTCAAGCTCTTGTTTCAGCCCTAATTTTATATATTCACTTGTTTGGGTTATTTCATTTCCTTCTGTGTTCTGGTTATTTGGGTCAGTAATTTCAGTCATTCTTCTTCTTCCTTTTAGACAAAACCAGTCTGAATAAACAAAATACCAAGTAAACAAAATAACTAAAACAAATATTTGAAAAAGTNACAATAATCATGACTAAAATAGATATTTATTAGGGTTGAATGAGCAGCCCAATTTGTTTCTTGTGAGTAAAACTTGCAAACTCAAGTACGAGGACCGAGATCTCCGTTCCAGTTCTTGGTGAGAAAGAAAGAAACAAAATAAATCACTGCACATGAGAAAATGGACGGTGGTCCATTTTGCACATGTGCAAATGGCCACCTCCCTTAACCAAAATGGCAGCAATAGCATCACCACCATTTTGGTTAAGGGTAGTGGACTGTGCATGTACAAAATGGCTGCTGCCCTTAACCAAGAGGTTGGCAATGCTATTTCTGCCATTTTGATTAAGGGCTGAAGCCATTTTATGCATGCGCAAAATGACCCGGTAGCCATTTTGTGTACATGCCGTGATTTCTTTCCCCACCTCCAATAATTCGGTAAATCAATCCATCTTCTTGGCTCGTCCTGGGATTTCAATAAGGAATGCATGCTTTTTCAAGCTCTTGTTTCAGCCCTAATTTTATATATTCACTTGTTTGGGTTATTTCATTTCCTTCTGTGTTCTGGTTATTTGGGTCAGTAATTTCAGTCATTCTTCTTCTTCCTTTTAGACAAAACCAGTCTGAATAAACAAAATACCAAGTAAACAAAATAACTAAAACAAATATTTGAAAAAGTTATCTGGCAAAGTGACAGAGAATAAGATTCATAACTGCTTCATTTGAACTGAATCAAAACAGGTGGATTTGTCAGATATTGTAATTTTAGCAAATATTTGTTCTAGCTCTAATTAAGATGCAACATTAATCCAGGGGATCCAGACCAACCATTCCATGCAACAAGTACTATGACGCTCTCTCTACCCATTTTTATTATGATATGCAAAGAGGAGGCCAGACCAAAGGGTCTCATGTTGGCTTGAAATAAAATAACACCCACTTAGAGCAGACAGAGAATACCTGCAAAAATATGTAACCCATTGAATTTCTACTACCCTAATCAACCCATTAGCATTGGGGACCATTCAGTATCCAATTGCAACCTGATTCAGGTACCCTGCATCCCAGAATGTAGGCTTCCATTCCTGGAATGTTGACTTCCAATACTGATGTTTTGACTTTTTCTTTGATATACTGACTTCTAACACCTGTTCATTAGTTTTCCATTCTCCAAAAGTCAACTTCTGGTCACAGAAAATCAACTTCTGGTCACTTAAAAAAAAATTGGTTGCCAATTTTTGGGTTTTCTGACCCAATATACTGATTGGTATCCTGATATATCAATTGGGAATTGGTAAATAGGTTAAATAGGTAATGGGAATTGGTAAATAGAAACATTGGACAAATTCTGACCGATTCCCACCAGAAATCAGAACATATGGGGCGTGAGGTTGGCCTTGAGCAAAAGGTTTTGACACCCATATCACAAATGGCAGCAACACAACCAGCATTTGTGCATGCCCAAATCAGCTTCCCATATCCCAAATGGTGCCAATGTTGCAATTTCAGATATGGGCAGTGGCCAAATTTTGTTTTTTTTTACAGCTGGAATTCCAGTCAGAAATGTTAATTTTATTTATTTATTTTAAGCATTTTTTGAGTCGCCCCCCCATGCCTATGGCATCTCGGGGTGACATACAATTTCAGTTTATGATCAGAATTCTGGTTTGAGAAAAGGAGTAACTTACTTTTTCATGGAAATGTTCATGAAAACCGATTATTTTTTTTCAAATCACCCCTAGAAACTTATCTGTTGTTGTTGTTGTTGATGATGATGATTAATTAGTGCCAGAAATGTACCTGGTGCTATACAATCAGTTGTTAGAGAAAGGTCCCTATTCCTAGGGTTTACATGCAATACATCTGTAATATTTGCTGACACCAACTGCACCTTTATGTCAGTCAGGCGGCTTTATGTCATAAGTGCTTGAGGTGAGAGTATCACTAAACTGCAAGTATCAGGAAAGCTACCTGATTCAATAGCTTACAACTGTTCTACTTTCTTTTCATGCTCTATCCCTCCTCCACACAAACTTACTCAATGCTCCCTTGACCTTCACTCATGCATTGTTGTAAGAATGAATTACCATCACTGGAGTCAATTTCATATGGTGCACCTATTAGTAATAGGGTGATTTCAGACTTTACACGGTCCTGATTCAGCACAGTGGGTTCCCAGCGGTGGGAAGCCGCCATCACCCCCCTGTGGTCAAAGAAGGCCCAGAACAGACATGACGGGCTGAGGGCAAACGAAGCCAAAAGTGCCTCCAGGGAACGCCCAC
>QEPC01011675.1:1384354-1395131 GCA_003113815.1 Sphenodon punctatus
TACTACAGGTAGCATTTGACTGCATTTTGTCTAGCTGGTTTGCTTGTCTGAGAGGACAAGCCACCATTAAGTCCATAGGAATTTTGCCATTGATTTTAACGGTGAAGGATTACATCCTCAGTGTCTCAGAGTACATAATAGGTGTCCCCACTGCTCTGTTCTGAGGAAAAAACAACTGAAATAGTTTTAGGGAAGAAAGAGAAAAAGACAATACATTAGGGCTTTTTTGGGATTCACAAATCTAACTTAAGGTTTGCTTCCATTAAATTTTTTTCATATTCAGCTTAAAAATTCACATGAGCTTCAACTTCATTAGAATCAAACTTATTTGAACCTAATGAGTTTAAGTAACTATACATTCGGCAAAGCTCTGTGGAATCTTAAAGCACAATCCTCTACCACTAAAAAGGGACTGGTTAAGTTCTTGAAGAATTTACAAGTCCATTATTGGCCATTAGCCAAGTAGATTACAAGATGGAAACTTCTTACTGTCGGGAACAGGGAGTAATCAGCAGGGAATGGATTGCCAATTGTGACTGCTGATACTTCTCTCCTGCCGTCAAAATTAGCCACTGTTGGAGATAGGATGCTGGGGTTGATGAACCATTGGTCTGACTCAGTATGGAAATTCTTATGTTCTTATTCAATCAAATAACACACCTTTAACCATGTGAAACAACCAATCACGAGATTCAGAATGATGGAATGAATGAGAACTGAATATATGTGCAGTACATACAATACTTCTGTGGCATAGCATGTAAAGTCCCATTCACTTCAAAGGGAAATAACTTCATAGTATGCTACCAATCTCAAACCCAGGGCCTGTGCATTCCATGTACTTGTTTTGATCATGCTACTGCGGAGGGAATGTTTTCATAGTGACCAGACATTCCACCTTAGGCAAGATCACCATGCCTTGCACTTCCTGGTTATGCTGCTCCCTGAAGACCAGGAATGACTATTTAAATGTCTTGTCTGGTCTCCAGGCAACGTGGGACACAGGGGGTGATTTCAGAAGTGACGCATTCCAATTCACCACAGTGAATCCCACCCCGGTGTGCACGGATTCACCACGGCCTGTGGTGACACGTGTGGCCCCAACAGAAGTGACAGGATCATGACCACCGCCCAGGGGCAATCAGAGAGAACATGGGCTGGGGGAACACAACAGACATGCAGTGGAGACATGGACTGCGGTTCGAGCCCCAGAATGCACCGCGACTGGGGTCAATTCCTTCCACCGCAGTTGCGGGTTTCGTTCAGAAGTTACTTTTCATTCACCCCTGCCGTGGTGATCGTTCACCACACTTCTGAACCTCCTCTGGCCCCGACCTCACGAAACGTGGTTAGGTTCATCCCGGGCCGCGTTTGACTGTGGTGAACATCTGGATGCGAGCAAACAGGCATGCCCGGCGCTTTCACCACCACCCGCGTTTGACTGAGGTTGACTGTGGTGGACATTCACCACGTCACTTCTGAAATCACCCAAGGTAAAGCCACAAAAGACAGGGCCAGTCAGCTGCCACACTATGGGCCAGTGGGGATTGCAGTCTAGATGAGCATCCCCCTCAGTGGGAATCTGGGTGGGGGTGGGGGTGTCCTGTCACAAGTCCCTCCATACCATGGGTCAGCTGAGGAGCCATGCACACAAGACAGAACTCCTGGACTCCTGCTATGCTGCAGGATTGGGCCCCTGAGAGGAGCTACTGTGAAATAGCTGATTGGTGAGTGGGGCTGGAGGAGTGTGCTCACTTCGGCTATCAAAGGGCATTTTCTGACATGACAGCGCTAGTTGCCACCATGCTTTGATCCTGCCCGGGGTGAAATCCCTCACCCTGGGCAGGAACTGGCCTTTTGGTGAGGCTACATCAGCCAAATAGATGGAAGGTAGCCCCATGGGCCCATATTAGCTTAGGTGAGGTATCAGTCCCCAGTGATGCAACACTGACATTCTCTGGCCAACACATTGTGTAGTAGCCAGGCACCTTCCCCAAGGAAGAAGTGGGCAAATATATGGTGGCTGTTGGGAAGATGGTAAGCTGTGTTGCAGGCTAATGTGAGGTAACATGACCTCCTATGGGATAGCGTCTCATATGGCCTTATCCATAGTTGACCAGTTGTGCCTCTTCCAGACCCCTGTGCCCCCATTCTTCCCTCTGCCCCATACTTCTGTCTGGTCCCATGCGCCAGACTCTGTGCACCACTGCTGACTGAGGTATTACACAGATTGCCCCCTACCTCCCATCTCCACTGCCAAAAAGTGTATCGTGCATGTGTCTGTGTGAGAGTGATCAATCTAGTCCCCATTTGCTCTTAAAAAATAAAGAGAGAAAAAAGTGTTGGGGGGGTGGGGCGGTTCAAGGCTAGTCTCAGAGTTAGACAATGGGCTATTTTATATTTATTTATAAAATTTATTTATACAATCATTTAATATCTCGTCCCACCTGCTCCGAGCAGCGCGAGGAGGCTTACAATATTGAAACATATAAAATCGATAAAACCATAAAGTACAATAAAAAGGAAGGGACAAAAGTAAAACTGCCCCCCTCCCTCCATTCCACCCTACACCCCATCTCCCTCACAAAATCCAGGTGGAACAGCCAGGTTTTACACATACAATGGAAGGAGGGGAGATCCAGGGCCACCATGGCCTCCCCCAGGAGGGAGTTCCACCACCCAGGTGCAGCCACCGAGAATGCCCTCTCCATAATGGCCCCCTGGGCCACATGGGGGACCTCGAGAAGGGTGCCCTCAGCAGACCAGAGAGACCACTCCACAGCGCAGAGAGCAAGGCAGTCCCACAATTAAATCTGGCCAAGGCCATATTGGGCTTTATAGGTCAAAGCCAATACCTTGAATTGGGCCTGGAAGACTATGGGCAGCCAGTTCATAGTCCAGAGCACCAGTGTAATGTGCTCATTGCGACCCATCCCTGTAAGGAGATGGGACACAGCATTCTGCACTAGCTGCAGTCTCTGGACCATCACCATAGGTAGCCCCATGTAGAGTGCGTTGCAATAGTCCAATATCGAGGTAATGAGAGCATGGATGATGGTGGCCAGGTCAGGTCACTATCTGAAATATACAGCCAAAGCCGTTGCACCAGTTGTAATTGGCAAAATGCACTCCTCGCCACAGCCCCCACCTAGAAATCCAGGCAGAGCTGAAGATCAAGGAGAACACCGAGAGTACAGACCTAGGATATCAGCGGAGGGCGGACCCCATCAACGATGGGAACCACCACATCCACTTCCCTTCCCACCACCATCACCTCCATCTTGTTGGAATTCAGCTCCAGTCAGCTCGCGCTTATCCAATCCCCAACAGCTGCCAGACATCGGGTAAGCACATTATGTTAATCTGTTGATTTATTTTATATAGGGTCACTTTATCATATGCAGACCTTCATCCTTAGTGCTTTGCTGCAACCGCTGCCTGAAGCCAGTGCCCTCTGATTGGCTTGCTGCACTGATTGGCTGTCCCCAGCTACTTAAAATTTTGACAAGAAGCAGGAAGTGTCTGGAAAACATGATGGCTACTTGGCTTGCCCTTGCCTAGCATCTAATAAAGCTGTTCTGCAGTCAGTGAAGCATCTCCTGCTATATTTTTCAGCTAAGATATGGCCTGCCTGATATTCAACATTACTTCAGGATGTGATTGTGACAATTATTGGACAGCCTGGATGTGTAAACTATGTCTCCTGAATTCTGGGATGCTATCTCCAAAGTTCCAGTTATGTCCCTTCTATGCCCACCTCAGAACTGACCCCTATGCCTTCCTTGAAGCCACCACCGATTGGTCCTGTAAAACTGGAAGCATGCAGTAATTGGCCAGTGAATGTGTCTGTCGATCTATTGGATTGCTTCCCATCCTCCCTCCGACAGCCTCCCTCCCCCTGCCATGCCAGGTGCCTGCCTATGACTGGCACTGCATGTGCTGCTATTTATCTGAATAATGATCTTCAAGGGGATAGCTTCAATTGCTTATAAAATTAGGACCCTTTAACAAATTATCCTGTAGTTTGTCAGCAATGTCAGGGAAGGTGTGAGATACATTCCTTTATCCAATCTTTCTGAAATTTGGTAGGTTTCGTCACGTCGGAGAGGGACATAACCTTTCTAGGTTTCATGTAAATTTAATTGAAAATAAATGAGTTGTAGCCAGGAATGTGTGTGCAGCTTTTCCTAAAATCACAACATTCATTTGCTTGTAATATCAGTTCCCTTTATCCAATTTCTTCTGACATTTGGTACATGTAGTACCCTCCATTGAGGATACAATTTTCCAAAGTCTAATCAGAATTAAATAAGAAACAACAACGTTATAGCCAGAAATATGTTTTTCAGGTTTTTCCCAATTATTTTGAAAATAAAAATTTGTTTTCATTTTCGTTTTCATTATTATTTGTTGGTTTTGTTACAACAGTAATGAAAAAGAAAACTATTTTTTTTTTTTTATCATAATAACAAAAACGAATTGCATACCCCTAGGCTACAAATAACAGAAGCCACCTGCTGTCATGCGTGGGCAACTGCTTGCCAATGCCAACTCTACTTAAATGGGGCATTTCTTGGGGGTGCGGCATGTGCTAAAAGTCAGTGCCAAGCCCACCTAGGAGTAGCTGATTTGTTCTTTACTGTTGCCAGATTGTCAGCCAGGCAAAGGGACTGGGTTGGTTCCGGACCTTCCAGCCACCGCCTCCCAGCCACCGCCTCCCTGTTCCGATTCCCATCTGGACTTCACCCTACACCCTCAACTGGGACAGCGCTTCCCCCTCCCAAGAGATGCACACTTCCCACCAGGAGCAGCCACTGCAGTGCTCCCCGGGCCACAAATGTCCGTCCCCTGATGCCCCCCTTGCGCCGCCCCACACTGACCACTAGCATGTGCCCTACCAACAAATTCACCACTCTGCTGCTGATGGGAGGGAGTGGGGGGAGAGAATGAAACAGTAAGAATTAAGTCCTGATCCTTCGAGATGCCCCATGAAAACCTACACTGTGTCCTGCTAAAATCACTGGTGCTTCATATGCACCCCAGGGGCTGCCCAAGTGGGGAAGCGTAGAAAAACAAGCAAAGCTTTAAATGAGATAACTTGGGAAGTTCTAACACCACTGAGCCCCATTCCCTTTGCTTTACCCATTTGGTGATTATCTGTTATGAACAAGAACATTGTTCTGTGTTCCTGCTTTTCTGAAGAAACAACATTCTTGCATTTATTACGTTGAACAGCTGATAGGTTTAATTGGTACAATTTCATAACACTGACAATGATGCTTGAGACCATTGCTGTAGATACTGGGGGTAGGGGTATAGAAGCTGCATCGTTCATTTTTATTTTCATTCAAAAAAACCCATTCATTGGGGGGAGGGGGTATAAAGGACAGTACAATTTTTGTTTACTGTTTGTTTGTTTTATTTTATTAAAAATAATCATCAATAAAAAATCACCATGCCTGTGCAAAATGGCCACCGAGCCATTCTGTACAGGTGTGGTCCTTTTCCGAAATGGTGCCGCCAGCATCGATACCATTTTGGAAAAGTCTGTGCATGCGAGGAATGGCCCCGGAGGCCCCGAATGCACAGTGATTTTTTAAAAAATATTTTTTTAATAAAATAAAACATGACAACAAATATCATTTGCTTATCCATTCATTTTTGTTACCTTAGCTATCTTGCAAGATTCTCAAACATACTAGTGATATCTCGCTGGGGTTGTGAGACTCTCACAAGATTCTCAAGAGAATGTGGAGCATTTTTGTTTCACTTCTACGTCTAGTCACTGGGGCCAGTCCCATGCCCTGGGTGTGCAGCTGCACAGTTTGCACACATGCTGCGGGCCCTGTGTCTGGCGTGTATGTGCACATGCACTGTGTGTGCTGCATGCTTCACAGAGCATGAGATTGGCCCCATTGTCATAATCATTCTCACATGAATAAGCATGCTTTGATCCACACCTCTAGTCTAAAATTTCTCCCCTGCTCCAACACAAGTCTCCTTTGTCTTTGGATATCACCAAGCAAGGCCACTGCCTGTGAAGCACACATACTATGAAATTAGGTGAGCTTGGCATGACTGCTACAGTTACATTGAATCTGGCTGTCTATTTTCCCCATTTGTTTGGGCAGGGAAATCATAATCAATAAACTCATCCAAAACAAAATGCAAGGAAGCATTTAAGAACAGATAAAAGATATTACCACTCATGGGCCTATAGCTACCTCAGTGAGGCTTTGAGAAATTGCACCCTTTGATCTATCCAGTGCTATGCAACATGGCGTTAACAATTGATAAGAGAAAGCAATAATAATGATTGTGTCCAGCCGAGTGTGAAAGTGTTATGTTTGATGATGTGTTTCTGTGCCTAGAAGCTTTCTGGCATAGCTAGAAAAATAGCACAGCTGAAGTTTGGGAGAATATCATAAGGTTATGCAAAAGAGATGGCAATCTGCTGCATCAGAAAGCGAGTGGAGATTTGGAAGGAAAATTTCCCTTAATGTTAGGATGCAAGGTAGGCAGTGGAGGGTGAAAAGCAACAGATGTATCCTTTGGTCACTTCTGTAATGGTACCCCTGCCATTTAGAACACTTTGTACCTCGCATAGGCACTTCTTTGTATTAATAAGGGAGGAAATAGACCTGGGTAAATAAATTCAGCAGTGGTTTCATGTACGGCCAGAAAAAACCCTGTTAAAATTTCCAGATTGTCTGAGACTGGCAAGCAACTCTGTGGTTGAGAGAATACTTTCCACTGCACTGAAAGATAAGGGGATTTGAAAACACTTTGGTGCTCCTGGAGAGTTTGTGTTGCTTAGCTGTTGTCTGGTCAGATACTATTTCCAAACCATAAGGCTCACACAGTAGTGCATTACTGGACTTTCTCTCCTTTTTCATTCAAGTTGAGATGAGTTATCAGAAATCCAAAAGAAAATTTGAGTTGAAGAGAGTATTTGCAGATGTCTTGACACCATAAAATACGTATTTGTTTGGTAATAATTACTGTAATTATTATTCAAGTTGGTCAGGGAATGAGAAATCTGGCTGCTGTGAATGGGGTTAAATGGCAGGTAATAGATTGCTCCATATGACCTGCTTGTGTACTTCTCAGAAGCAACCAAAGCTGTCTACTGTCAGAGGCAGGGTGCTGGGATAGATGGATCATTGGGCTGACCCCTATCATATTTCTTATGTCCTTAGTCATTCATAGACAGCATCTTGAGGCCCTTGGGGGTAAGAACAATTCATCACTCTCATCTAGCCCCAGAAACTCATCTTGTTTGCAGGTACTGTTCCCTGTTCTAGCATTTATATTCCCAGCAAACACTACAGGAAAGCCTGGATATAACTCATCCAAGAATACTACAAAATTCTCCAACTCAGTGTAGAAGATAGCTTGCTCCAGTAACCCCACTGGATGTGGGATATAAATATTAATCACAATGAGACCGGAAGCATTGCCCCAAGAAAGCTTAACTAGCAGAGTATATCTTTGGTTATTACCAATTTTATAAGCATCCAGATTAAATGATAATTTACACGTCAAAAGACCTGTGCCTGATTCCCCTTCCTAAGGACTAGGTTAGCCCAAATTTGGTACCCTGGAAGAGATAAGCAGCTTGAGTCCACAAGCCAGGTTTCCTGCAGAAAAATTATATCATAAATATCAAAGAAGGTTTGAAAATCAGGAGCCAAAAATCAATCACCACCCAGCAATGTTCCAGAAGATGAGGGTTAGCTTACCATTATCCCTCTTCTCCCCTGCTAACTCACACCATCACCTAGGACTGCTCTATTGATCTACTATTGCGGTGTCTGAATCTGGTGTATCTTCCTCAGGGCTAACCAGAAGTGGAATCATCTCCACCTGTACCTCAGCTGTCTGAGTCCCAGCAGGGGATGGCTATAGCTGGGGCCCCCAAGGGGCAGGGGTGGAGACGGCCTGATCAAACCCCACCACGTGGGCCGTAGGGATGGGCAAACAGAACCGAGTTCAGAAATTTGGTTGTGGGCTGCCCAAACAAAGCCGGAGGGCCCCAAGTCCAGGTCCAAATATACCCACCCATCCTCGTCCACTGGCAAGACTTCAGTTACCTGACAATCTATATCGATACCAAGAGCCTAAGAAGCCAACTCCTCAGAGTCGAGATATCTCATGTTGGTTAATTGTATAAGATCATTACCGGCAAACTCCTCAACAAAATCACGTCCAGTGCCAGGGGCAGTGTAGTCCAGTCTTTCACAATTAAGTTTCCCCTACAGGTACTTAAAATCTGGTGCTTAATGGTTTAGGTCTTCAATTTTTGAATTTTTTATTTAGGGGGAAACTGGAAAATTTTAAACAGGAGATCTGTTACTGAACCTGAAGGAGACTATACATTTTTGTCTAAGCAGGGCTGCAGTATAATTGACTACGTTTGTCTTCCTCAGTGCTATTTTTGGTGCTTTGACTGTTTCAAAGTTATTTTGAGAGGTTATAGTGATCATCATCCTATTATTACCTTTTTGACTCCGTCTTTTGAGGGGATTGTTAGTAAAGAGGCAAATCAGATCCTGTCAGCTGCAGAAAACAAGGATCTACTTCATAACAGATGGAATTCAAAAGCTGTTTTCTTAAGTCAGAAGTTAATTTTATCTGAGGAGATGAACGAAAAGAAAGATTTGCTTCTGACATTGAATACTGAGGATAGTGCTAATGTTACAATATTTATATAGAGCTAATTGGTTATTTTATGGAGAAGCTATCAGAGGGTATTACCATCGGTGGGAAACTGCATCATAGTATCCCCTAGTATAACTAGGGGTGGGAATTTCGGTTTCCCCGGTATCCGATACTGCCGGTATTTTGTTGTACCAGCAGTATCGGATTAATCCAGTTATTGGGGGTACCGGTTCCTCGTGCTGGATTCTTTTACATTGCGGCCATTGAAATGAATGGCAGCAATGTAAAAGGGAAAAAAACCAAACACACACCACTTTCCCTCTCCTGTCCAGGCTGCGTGGGTGGAAGGGGGGAGACCCCCACCCACCCACCCTGCCCAGCCTGGATTTTTTAAAAAAATTTTTTTACTTGAAGTCCCTGCTAGCGCAGGCTAGGGCCACTGCCACGGCAGCGGCAGCGACCCAGAGCCCGCACCAGCAGGTACTAGGGTGATCCCTGGGGTGGGGGTGGTTTAACACACACCCCACCCCAGGGATCACCCTACCCCCCCACCCCGGGATTGCCTACCTTTTGTGCTCTGGGTGGTGCGGCTGCAACATGGCGGTCCGGGGGCTTCAATGCTGGCTAGCTTCAGTGCTTTACTAGGCTTTCCGGGGAACTTTCAGGTTTCCCCGGAAGGCCTAGTAAAGTGCTGAAGCCAGCCAGCACTTAAACCGCTGGACCGCCGTGCTGCAGCAGCAGCCGCCGCCCGGAGTGCAAAAGGTAGGCGATCCCTGGGTGGGTGGCGTAGGGTGATCCCTGGGTTGGGGTGTGTGTTAAACCACCCCCATCCCCAGGGATTGCCCTAGTACCTGCTGGTGCGGGTTCTGGGTTGCCGCCACCGGCACGGCAGTGGTCCAAAACCCACAGCAGGGACTTCAGGTAATTAAAAAAAAAAAAAAAATCCAGGCTGGGCAGGGTGCATGGTGGGTGTCCCCCCTTCCACCCGCACAGCCTGGGAGGGTGAAGGGGGAGGTATTGTTTTTTTCCCCATTGATTTCAATGGGGACAGTTCCCCATTGAAATCAATGGAAAAATACTGGTACCAGTATACCGGTTCCAATCTGACAAACCAGTTTTTGGGAAACCAGTATCTGGTAAAACCGGTATCTGTTTTTTTGCCTGAAGTCCCACCCCTAATGACTACAAATGTCATCAGTGGAAAAAGTTAGTTCACAAAGCAACCAAGAAGGTTAGACATAATAATACCTAAATATAGTCGTGCAATTTGTAGAGGCCAAGAAGGTCTATAGAAATTTGCTAAGGGTCAAGAAGGCAGCTCACTAGCATTCCTTATGGTCAGCTTTGGCTATGGCTGTAATGTCTAGGGGTGTCTTTAGACCTAACGATGTTCAGTGTTCTGTAACACAGTGTCCTACCATTATAGTGTTTAGATATACCATCAATCAACACAGTGTTCACCCCAAACACTGATTAAACTGTCAAGACCTGGCCTAGTGTTTGGGGTGAACATTGTGTTTGAGGCTATGTCTAAACACTGTAATGGTAGGACACCGTGTTACAGAACACTGAACAGCACCCTCGTTTTGGAAGCTAGTAAACTATGGGATGAAATCAACAATGGTGTACCCTAATATTCCAGCAGCAATTTGGCAAGTTCATTTTTCAGCAATTTTCAATCAAATCCATGATATGACTGTCTTCGACACATTTTTTTCTGGTTTGGAAGATCTGCTTAAACGGCCTCCAGTTAATTCCAAGGAAGTTAGATCAGTAATTGATCGCATTCATCCAAAAAAGGCCTCTGGTGAGGATGGGATACCCGGAGATTTGATCCTCCATGACATTAATTGGTGGCTGCTGGCTGCTGGTTATAGGGAAAGGCACAGGGAAAGGCACACGGGGCCCGGAGGGCAGACAGACAGCCCAGGGCCGGGAGGGGCTCGGCCCGGCCCCCGGGACGGGGAACACGGCCCTGCACCGCAACATTGTAGCACAACAGAGCGAGGCGTGGGGTGCGGGCCCGGCACAGCTGCAGAGCACAACAGCGAGCTCTCTGTCCGCCTAATCACACCTTCAAGGCCATCCCGCTACAAACAGCGAGGGGAGGGGGCCC
>QEPC01011675.1:1417478-1428713 GCA_003113815.1 Sphenodon punctatus
GGCAGAGCTTCTCAAGCCCCCGCAGCAGCGAGGCAGGTAAGTGGATGATGGATCACAGCTCCCCGCAGGCTCTTGTATGGGCCCAGGAGTGTGTTTGTGCTGTGTGTTCCATTGTGACCTCATTGTCTCTGTGCCTGCTGTGTGTTCCGCCTCAATGGCTCTTCTCCCTCCTCCCCCTCCCTTCCTGTTTCCTTTGTGTGGGTGTTCCCTTTTGGTGCTTTTGGCTTCCTTTGCCCTCAGCCGGCCATGTCTGCCTCCCACCCCTCCCCAGTGTCTTCTGGGAGTTTTGACCACAGCTGGGAATTGGCATCACATCTGTTGCACTTCCCCAGGCTGTGGTCTGTCGGCCCGATTCCCTGCCGTGGTCCCGTTCCCATCATGTCTGTTTGGGGCCTCTCTGGACCACGGGGGGAGGTTGGGCGGCTCGCCACCACTGGGAATCCACTGTGGTGAATCGGGACCATGTAACATCTGAAATCATCCATAGTTTACACATCCAGGCTGGTCAATTATCATCACAATCACATCCTGAAGCACTGTGACAGAGGACATAAGAGACTCTCTATTGACTCTTTCTTAAACAGATGCTTCCAACTTCCCAGTAACAAGTACAGGAGAGAACTTTGGATGGTCACAGCACAGAATGAGGATATTTGGATGATATTTCTGCTTGTCAACTGGTATCACAAACCGATCTTATACCACAGTGACACGTAAGAGAATCCCTGGCATAGGTACATTCTCTCCATATGCTGTGTAGGCATATAAAATTGGAACCCTTTATCACATACTGATATTTGGTAGAGATGATACTGAAAGTGTGAGATACAGCTCTGACAAATTTCATGTACACTGGTTGGACTAAAACAATGTTACAGTCAGACATACATTTATAAGTTAATTACTTATATCACCAGGGCCCTTTATCCAATGCTTCTGTAAATTGGTAGAGATATGGGAAGAGGTATAAAATTGCCAAATATCATCTACATTAAATGTGAGACAAAGAAGTTACACCTAAGCATGTATATGAAAATTTTTGAAAAATAAAATACTTCAATTTATTCTAAAATTGGATTCCTTTATCCAAACCTTTTGGAATTTGGCACACATAATGCCTTCCATTGGAGGCATAAGCCCTTCAGGTATCAGCCAAAAAATGCCAACTTGATATTTATGAAAACAAAAATGACATATTTAAATGAGAAAAATGAAAAAATAAAACCAAAAACAACATGGTCCCTGGTGCACACCTCTAATTTCGAAAAACAATTGCACGACAACTAACAATAAGCACTCATCTAAGCTCTGCTTATATATAATCTACTAAAGACAACTTGCAAAGCTATCTGTAGTAGTCCTGAAACAAATATGCATTTCTGTACTTGTGAATATAATAACAATATTTAACCTTGTATTTAACCTTGCCGTGTATTTTAAAAAATGCATATTTGTTTACCTTCCTGTTTCATTTTTGGTTACTCTTGTTATTTATTTGTTATTCAGTACTTTGTTAACTTGTTATGTACTATTTAGCACCAATTAATGCTAAATAATTATAAGGAGTACTATGAGTGCAAGCCTCCATGCACTGAAATCAATAGCAAATCTGCTATTGACTTTAATGCGTGGTAGATTGTTCTGTAAACAGTGCTATACAGTAGTGTTGAAGTTAGCTAAGTACCGGATAACCAAATGAAAGAAGAAAGGATCTGAAATAGTAAACAAAATAATGAAGTAACTGAAACAAAATAAATGAGTGGAATAGTAAACAAAGAGCAAAGCAAATCTCACCTCCTAGTCATTTCATTTAAGTGATAATAAATATACCTCATTCATTGAGTTCAGAATTCATTACAAATAATTGTTTCAACCCAAGGCTGTGATCCGCAAGCCACCAACTGTAGAGTAGTCCCATTTGAAGCCCACAGGCTTTAGTGGCATTTCCCCAAAGTGGATTGTGGAATGCAGCTCTAATTTGCAATGCAACCATTTAGTCACTCCAATAAAGTTACTTTTGCTAACATATCTATTTTTCCAGATATGAGATAGAATATTAAATGTTGGCTTCTTATCAGAACAGAAATTGAGTTTCTCCAGTATAAATTCATTTTCTGCCAAGCAGCCAATTTTTGGAATTGATGTATGGGCAATGTTCAGGAAGACAGATTAATGTTCATGAGCTGGATTGTCCCAAGAGTGTCAAAAAAGAGCAAATAACAAGTCTTCATTTCTACAAATAAACTGAGTAAGATGGGTCACTGAAAATCATAACGAGGGTCAACATGTTCAAACACAATTTATCATCACTGCTTTTGTTAGTCAGCAAAAGCAGGCACGTCATTTGTTTTGGTTTACAGACAAACCTTTGTGTTTGGCGAGGTTTGTAAACAAAACCAGTGTTGGGTTTGTTTGGGGGTTTGGGGGGTTTTTGTTTGTTTTTTTGTTTAATTTTATTAAGAAATAATTATTTTTAAAAAAATTAAAAATCACTGCTTGCGTACAAAATGACCAGTGGACAATTCTGCGCATGCACTGCCCTTTTCTAATTGGAACCAGTGGTACTGGCAGCACTTTGAAAAAGTGCACACATGCGCAGAATGGTCCAGTGGCTATTTTGCACATTAAATAGTAGGGGTGGGACACCGGGGAAAATATCGGATACTGGATGTACCGGTATCAGACCTCCCTTGTACCAGATTTGCAGGTATCGGCATACCAGATTTTTAACATTGGCCGCGGTACTGGATTTGTTACATTGCGGCTATTGACTTCAATGGCCGCAATGTAAAAAATCTGGTACCTTGGCCAATGTTAAAAATCTAGTGTGCCGGTACAGGTAAGTTTTGGATTTATCGAATTAAGCCGATACATCAAAATACCGGCAATATCTGATCTCAGGAGAACCGGAATTCCCACCCCTATTAAATAGTGATTTATTTAATTTTTGAAATTAAAAATAAATCACCAAGCATGCACAAAATGGTTGCTGGGGCCATACTATGCATGTGTGTCCTTTCTCATTTTGGAACAGGGCGTGAATGTGCAGAATGATCCAGGCCGCCATTTTACACATGCACAGTGATTTTTGATTTTTATAACAAAAACAGACACTTTAAAAAATCATTTCCATCTGTTTTTATTAACTTTTTCATTCGTTTTCATATTTATTCACTAAAACGAATGGGACTTCATTCATTTTCTTAATTAAAAAAAACCCCAAAACAAATTGCACATTCCTAGAATCTGAACTTTTCAGAAAAGATGCTGTACTTTAGCAACTAGCTCTTGTTAACTTCTGATAGCCTGAGTGATCCTCTGGAATAGTGCCAGATTAAGGGATGCAGGGACCCCATAATAAGCCATGCTTCATGGGCCCCCATCTGTGTAATTTACATACTTTCCCCCCTCAGAATCTAGGTCTCTCTTGCTGAACTGATACTGCTTCCTGTACAATTAAACAATAGAAATTGACTGTCATGATTTATAATACGATATATTCTAAGGTAGATGTGCACCTGTGCTGACTGGCCTTTAGTATGGGGGAACCTCCTGTTCCAGTAGCCTGCGACTGGGTTGGTGTGGTCCCTGAGCTATAGCACAACAAAGAATGCTTCAGCACCAATTCTATGTTTTATTGGACTAGAGGGGAAAAAAATCAAAATAGACTTTTAGCAGATTTGCTCCCATTCACACCCTCTTGCATGGGGAATCTGTGATTTAGGCCCTTTTTACATGAGTGGCACCCATGCATGAACACCCATGCACCTCCACTCTTTCAGCCCCTGTGCTGCTTAGGAAGGGCGAGGTCTCCAGGCAGGAGAGCACAAACGTGAAATGGCAGGAAGCAATCCCGTAGCTGGGACCTGCCTTCTGGTTGATTTGTTATCCTCTCGACCCGAGGATATTTCTCCAGGGGTGTGTGCCCAGAAGGGTGGGAATAGGACAGCTGTGGTAGTTGGGGATTCGATTATTAGGAAAGTAGCTAGCTGGGTTACTGGTGGCCTTGAGGACCACATGGTAACTTGCCTTCCTGGTGAGAAGGTAGCGGACCTCACACGACACAAAGATAAAATCTTACATAGTGCTGGGGAGGAATCTCTTGTCGTGGTCCATGTTGGTACCAATGACATAGGTAGATGTAGGACAGAGGTTCTGGAGGCCAAATTTAGGCTTCTAGGTAGTAGACTCAAGTCCAGAACCTCCAGGGTATCCTTCTTGGAAGTGCTGCCTGTTCCACGTGCAGGACCCCAGAGGCAGGTGGAGCTCCAATGTCTCAATGCATGGATGAGACAATGGTGCAAGGAGGAAGGCTTTAGATTTATCAGGAACTGGGCAGGACCCCCTATGGCTGGACCTATGGCTGGACCCCTTATGTACCCTTGCTCATGAGAATAAGTGCAAGTTGATTCTAGATATCTCTCCCCATTGATTTCCAGTTTTAAAGCAAGAGAGAAAATGTTTTGTAACTTGGGTAAGAGAGGAGGAATCCTAGACTGAGTTTATGAAATGTTCAGAGTGGGCAGGGGTGGTATACTTGTACTGTCCCTGTCCATACAACATCCTTCCTGGATTGCCACTCCAGGGGGTTCACTGACAGTAAGGGTGGTACCACCACCTTTTCAGTGAATGTCTGAGGCTGGCCAGTATCCCCCTGAAATGCCTGTCACTGAGAGAAATCCTGCCCTCTTGTCCTTATTGGATCCCATAACTGGGAGATAAACCTGGACCCATGTTAGCTTTGCTACACCACTGGACTGCCCCTTCCTTGTTTGCCACTGAAACATGCTGAAGTCTTGCATGAAGCAACGTAGAACCAGATCATTTACCAATTATGTATCATAGGGTGATTTCAGACGTGCCGGTCTCCCTCGTTGCCACGGTCCGGGATCCATTTCAGATCCTAGACAGGAATCAGGCCATCCGTCCTTCTGCTCAGGGAGGGGGCAGGGCTGTGCGGCACGATGTGTGGTCACACAGCCCCACCCCCCCATGCTCCCCCAGCCATCTGCCCTCCTGGAGACGGGTGGGTGCAGTGACCAATCTGGCCGCTGCGCCCGATCCCGGATCGTGGCCGGGACCACTCTCCAGACTCAGCGGAGGTAACAGACATTACTCTCCACCGTTTCCGGAACATGCTCCAGCTAACCATCATTCTGGAGGGGAGGCCGGCCTCCCCTTCGGAATGGTGTTTAGTTGGATTCCCGCCGGAGGTTCACTGGGGTGAACATCTAGTGGGAACCCCTTCAGGGGATTGACTGTGGTAAAAGTGAGACCCGTAAGTCTGAAATCACTGATAGACTCATGAATATGTGTACTTGTATGATTAGGGGACACTATTAAATTAATGGCCAGCAGATTTAAACAAATAAAAGAAGTACTTGTTCATTTTACACACAATTAACCAGTGGAACTCTTCTCCAGAGGATGTTGCAATGGCCAATATCATAATTGGGTTCAAAAAATGATTTGGCAAGTTGTTTGAGTCCATAGGTGGCTATTAGACAAGTTGGTTGGGGTATGAAACTTCTGACTGCCCAGGGCTGGGGGTGAAAGCAATAAATGGACCTGTTCTGCATTTTTCTGAAGCAAAGGAAGTTGACCATTGTCTGAGAAATGATGCCAAGCTAGGTAGATCATTGATCTGAACCAGTGTAAAACTTCTTATGTGGCTATGACTAAGTGCCTATAGCAGGGGTGGGGAACCTCTAGCTTGGGGGCCAAATGTGGTACTTGGCAGGTTTTTATGTGGCCCCTTTCCAGTGCCTGGATCTGGCCCTTAGATCCATTCTCTACCCCCAAGCACTGAAAAAAACTGAGCTCAGGATAATGGAGCAGAGAGGAGGGCATGCACACAAGGGTAGGGGACAGATCCACAGCACAGATCCATAATATGGGCCCTCTTTTTCTTGAATAAACCCATTAAGAATTCCCACCCCCCAACCTCTATGTGGCCCTCAGAGCTCGTATTAATATTCAATGTGGCCCCTAGGACAGAAAAGGTTCCCCACGCCTGGCCTAAAGTATAGCTGGTTTCAATGATAGTGGGGCGATGAGCAGGACCAAAGAAGGGGAGACAAAATCCTTTTGTGGGGAGGATAGTTCAAGAGCTGTTTGAGTGAGTGAGTGAGTGAGTGAGTGAGTGAGTGAGTGAGTGAGCGAGCCAGCATTTGTGGTTAGGATGCTGGTAATCTGGATCAAGCTATTTTGGTACCCTGAAAAAAAAATCCTGCTTCTCTCCCATTGTCACAGATGCTAACAAGGAGGGATGGGAATTTCTGTTTTGGATAAAACTAAAGTACCCCAAAATGGCCATTTTGGATTAATCCAAAATTTCGGTTCTTTTTCAGTTTCATTTCTATCAGATTTTTTGCATTGATTTTTGTATCAGATTTTTAACATTGCGGTTTGTCCTCCATTGAAAAATTACAATGTAAAAAATCCAATACAAAAATCAATGCAAAAGATCCAATAGAACCGAAACCGGAAAATAACCAAAATACATGAGAACTGAAACCAAAAGTGACTGAAACTGAAATTTTGTCCAGAGTCCCATTCCTACTAGCAAGTAAGTCCACCTGAACATTCCTACCTGCCTCCAGTCATGAGGTTGGGTGTGCTTTCTTAGAGCTTACGGAGTGCTGCTGCTGTTGGTTGGGACTCTAAAGCTGCTTTTACACGAGTGCCGCCCGCTTGCACCGTGAAATGATGCACCTTGTAAAAGTGCCACAGGCAGCTTTAAGACATGCCTATATCAAGGTACTTAATTTGCACCTTAAAAGAATGCACGGCGGGAAATACAACGCTTCTAGGCACGTCTAAAACCTGTCCGTGGTACTTTTACAAGGCACATCATTTCACGGCATGAGCGGTTGGCGCTCATGTAAATGTGCCCTAAGGGTTAAACAATGCACTGTCTGAAAGCACCATATGACTCACCTGAGACCTGTGGCCCTTTGCCCCCTTTTCCTCTGAGCTCATTTGGAACAGCCTCAGGCAGAAAAATCTGGCACACATTGCTTTCCACAGAGTCCTCCACTGAGGAGGAATGAGGCATTGTGGGACTGAAAGAGATGGTATATGGGACTGTTATACTATAGCTGCAAGAGGCAGGACAACAGCAGCAATAATATTCAATTCAATTTTAATTTATCCAGCAACTATTACAAACTATTACTAAAACAAACTATTACTATTAGTAAACAAAAACTACTACATAAAACAACCAGAAAATAGGAAAGTTTAAAAAAACACAATTTACAAAATAAGTTAAAACATGACATCCACATTTATGTTATTTTTTCACATAAACAAACAACAAAAAAGGTAAAAAATGCCATGTAGCAGATGTTAAAATCAAGAGTAGAAGCAAGTGCTGAAACAAGAATCCAATTGATTCTCCTGATAATTTTGTGGGAATCAAGAATTGCTGCCTAGATTTCACAGCTTTTTCGAACCCCAATCTAGATCTCGAACAAAAATTGATTTATTGGTTACCACAAGTTATCGTTTACCATGTTTGCCAGTTACCGTGGGGATTTGCCATTTATCAGTTGTATCAGTATTGTGATTTACCATGAACCATGTTTACTGGTTACTGTGATTTTCCATTTAACGTGCTTAATGGTTATTGGTTTATTAGTTACTCTGTTTATTGGTTATTGGTTTATTACCATGTTTATTAGGTATTGGTTTATTGGTTATTTGATTTTTTTTTGTTATTGGTTTTTATTGGTTATTGTTTCTTGGTTAATGGTTTATTGGTTTATTACCATGTTTATTGATTGTTGGCTTATTGGTTATTTTATTTTTTTGTTATTGGTTATTGGTTTATTGGTTATCTGATTTGGCTTACAGGCAACCCAGTAAACAACAACACAGTTACCAACAACCCGGTAAACAGTAACTCGGTAATCGGCAATCCAACAGCAAATGGCAATCCGGTAAATGGTAACCAGTAATTTGAGAAAAGATTCTTGACAGAGAATTGTCGAGAGACAGCAATTTTCTCAGTTATCATTTCTCATTTAAAATGAGATGAGAATTGCAATTCTTGGCGACAACCAAGGAAAAGTCAAAATTGAGTTTCAGCCCTAGTAGAAGCTAATAGTAATTCTAATTTACAACTCACTGAAAGAAATACTTTGCCCTCAAGACAGGAGTGATGTACTGGAGTCTTAACTCCTCATAAAAACAACAGCAAACAACAACATGCTCTAGATTTTCTATTTCTACAGAACCTCATGGGCATATTTGTTGCTCATATGGGATCCAATCATAAGGATCTCTACGTACAGCTGATCTGAGTTAAAAATAACTGAAAATATAATAAGGTATATGTTCTGTGAAGAGAAGAATTATGTAACACCTGCGGCTGCAGGTAAGGCTCAAAATTAAAACTGCATTTAAAAGATGAATACCAGGGGGTGGCCTTCAACAAGCAACAGCCATCAGCAATATGCAAGACAGCCCAGGAGGAGTGGGGTGGGTTGGGTGGTGGAATATCAGTGCAGATCTTCTTAGCAGTAATGGGGGTGTGTGATTTTAATCCCCCGCCCATTTATTTATTTGTTTTCTAGCCCTGTTTTATGTGATGTGTTTTTAGAGGATGTTTTATATTTATATTTGAAGTGAATTTTAATATTTTATGGTGTTGTTAGCCGCCCCGAGCTGCATTGCAGGAGGGGGCGGGATATAAATTTGTAAAATAAATAAATAAATAAAATGCCCCCCACCCCCCAGAAAACCACCAGGCTGGTTAAGAGTCTCCCTTGTCGAATGGGTGGACTGGCATCTGGTTAGATGGGTTGTAAAGATGGAGTGGCTGTGGGGATGGATCAGAGAGAGACCTTTTGGAGGGTCTCTCTCCTTTATGGGACCATTGTTACATTAGTTCATTAAGGACAAGGAAGAGGTGAAAGCTTAATTTTTGTGCCGTGAGCAAAACATTTGCAGCAGCAAAATTAATGTGAAAACTCTTACAGCTATTATGAAGTTAATAAATAATTAGGCCTATGGCGACTTCTCATTTATTTTCCTTCTCATAATGCTATCAGCTTGCATAGTGAAATTCTTTTAATCAAATTAGTCCCCCTTGTTATGCTGTGCCAACTTTTAAAGTTAAAGGCCTTTCATATATCATAGGTATTAATGGGCCATTTAAATATGTCCTACCTTGTCTTGATGATATATTCCACTTTCCCAGCTGTGAAGTTGTTTTTAAGTGGATACAAAAGAAATAAATGAGCATTTCCTATTAACTAAACAAGTTTACCCAAAGGATCAAACAATCTGTGCCAGAAGCTGCATTAATGTGACATTAGGGCATTTGGTCTAATGGAAATCGAAAGGTCAGGTTTCCAAAAGCACGATTAAACTCTGTTTTGTTTTACCCCACAATTTACATTGTATCCTATACAATACACACAATGAGATAATCTTTTCCTTAAACCAAAAATGTAGGGGCACAACATACTATATGGCTGAAGTCTTGCACCCTATTGACAACACTGGTGAGACTCCCACTGATTTCAATGGACAAGGATTACACTTGACATATAGCTGTTGGATCATTTCATTTTGCATTCCTTGACTTCTGTCATCTTGATTCACTATCCTAATACAGCTGGAGCTGCATAATTGTGATTCAAATGGATATAGCCACTTACTTGGAAGAAACTTGGGGAAATACTTCTTAACAGCACTATTTTTGTTGTTTAAATGGGACACCACTTTACTTAACTAAGGCCACTTTCAGACCTCTCTCTCCTCCCCCCCCCCAGCAGGAAACCAACCTCTGTATCACTGCTGGTGCTTGCTTGCTGGCAAAACTGCACAGGCAGGCTTTCAGACCGGCTGAACCCCGTGCATATCCTGGCGTGCACATTGCCTCCCGCAGCCAAAACATGCGTGGAGGGGGGGAAGGTCTGAAAGTGGCCTGAGATGCAATATTTTCCAATTATGAATGGAGATCCTTCTCAGAGTTATAAACCTACTTTTGAAGTTGCAAAGGATGGAAACCCACCCCTCTGACAATTGCTGCAGGGTGTATTGCCCTTTCAAAGAATCATTTATTATCATGATTATCATTTATATAGTACCAATAACGTGTCTGGTGCTGGACTGTCAGGTCCCTGCATTGAGAGGTTTACTGCCTAGAATGCTGGAAGACAAAATTTCGGTCAGAAGCAGCCTAACCATGGAAACAACACACAATTGTATTTCAAATGATGCACATAACATTTATTCATAATGTGAATGTTTTCCTAGAATCTCATGCAGCAGGTCATTGCCTGTGAAAGCTTCCACCTCTTTTCACCAGTTTATCTCTAAGGTGCCGCCCTGCTATCTCTTCTTCTGCCTCCTAATGTGAATTGATTTCATTATTTTTCATTTCATTAGATATTGAAACCAGTAAAAAAAAAAAAAATGAGCAAGTCATAAATTATGAATACAGTATAATTGTATTCAGTATAATCTCTTTCCTTTAATTGGGACAGCCACTTATTTGGGATATTTTTATATCCCCTAAGGAATCTCGATAAAGCAGCTTCCTGCTGTACAATATTTGGTATTCAAATCTTTATGTTTCTTAAAGAAAGAAAAAAGTAGAGCGGTAAAGGTCTGGCAAAATGAGAGAAGAGAGGCCGTTTTTCCTGGCCATAGCAGAACTAATTGAGTAACCTTCAAGACATGAACTGCAATATCAACTTCTAAACTACCTCTGATATGTATGGTGGGAGAAATACTTAGTGGTAAGTCACCTAAAATCCTTCAGAGTGTTGCAAGATTTTTAGGCACAGTAAATCCTTTAAGCAGAATAAGCACACAGCAAATTCTAAGACCACACCAGACCCAATCCTTAGGCCGCTTTTAGACTAGACAAATTTGCGCATGATTGGTGAAAAATGCGCGTGTTTTAATGCTCATTTAAACACCTAAACCGTTTTAAATGCGCATTTGCCATGATCATGTAAAAGCCCAAACCGTTTTGAATGTGTTTTTTAAATAATGCGCATTTTTTAAAACCAGTTTTGAGCCCCTTTGATGATCGGGGGGGTGCCAAAACTGGCTTTTTAAAATGCGCATTATTTAAAAACCACATTCAAAACGGTTTTGGCTTTTACACGATCATGGCAAATGCACATTTAAAACGCTTTAGGTGTTTAAACGAGCATGAAAACACGCGCATTTTTCACCAATCATGCGCAAATTTGTCTCGTCTAAAAGCGGCCT